>CM028345.1:31642985-32078325 GCA_016618105.1 Dendrobium huoshanense
GAGTTAGCTTTTGCTTTCTTTGGAGGAGGTGAAGACGGAGCATCCAACTCTTTGATCTTTTCTTCATATTTCTTCAGGATCTCTTCTCGTTGTTTCAGAAATTGATCTTATAAACGCTGCTTCTTCTTCATGTACCTTTCTGTACATAAGTGCATCCATGATTGAAGTTTGTACAGTTCATACAATAAAGGATTTGTCGATTCTGATGGAATCCATCTATTCATATGATCTTCAATTTCATCTGGCTTGCTTTCTTCAATTTTTTTGTCTTTTTCCATTTTTAAAATGACTAAAAAATAAGACTCAAAGAAAGATTCTAAAGACTCAATCTAAAAAATTTGGACTCACAAGATTGACAAAACTTATAATAAGACTTGACTTGACAACCAAAACAAGATTTGACAAACCAACCATGAACTTCCTAACCTGCTCTGATACTAAAAATGATGCTGGCAAAAATTCGGGGGATGGGGGACCCGAGGACCTCTGCCCACAAAAGAGATTCACCACCCGACCTAAAAGAAGAGGAAAGGATCTTTTACGAAATAAAACGAACACTTAGCTAATTATAGGGGCACACTTACTAGATAATAGGAAGAACAAACTCTTACATTTCAAATTAAAAGAAACTTACAAATTCGACTCGACCAAGACACCCTAAACTTGCTTACTTTTGAGAAGAGGGATACATGTGAGGTGGTCACTTGCGGAGAGACGAAAGAGATTAGAAGCCGAGAAGAAGGGTGGAAAGAGCTCGCAAGATTTCCAGAGGAGGTGGAAGAAGGTGGACAAAGCTCGCAAGCTTCTCCAAGAAAATCCTAAGGATTTCTTTTCCAAAAATAACTTATCATTTTTTTTTAAACATTACATAATCCCTCATATTTATAGGTATGAAAGGGGGAATACAAACAGCCACACTAATTGAATTCCCATGGGAATCCAAACACCATAAGCCACGGAAAAGCGCCCTGCTTTTCACGGGAAAACAGCCCGGCCAGGGAACCGAAGAAGCAGCCACGGGAAACCAAGAGGCCGCACAGAACCGAGGCACCAAAAGCCACGGGAAGGCCCCCAGTTCGGAAAACCAGCAGCCCACCGTGAGAACCAAGGAGCCAAGGCACACAAACAGCCAACCCGTGGAAGCCAAGGAGCGAAGGCACGAGAAAACAAACACCTTGGGATTCCAAAAGTCATTTTAGAATCCCAAGATACAAACTTAAATTTAAGACATAAAAAACTATAATAAAATTTACATTAATTAAGATAACTAATGAACTAAAACTTTGCTAATAATGAGCTAACCCTTAGTTCAATAAATGAACTAAAGACCAACTCATAAATGAGCTAAATTTCAGCTCAAATTTTATTGAGCTTGTAAGCTCAAGGGAAGTCAAAACCAACTTATTTTGGGTTTGAGTTGACCCCCCCTTGCCTACATCAGACTCCCCTTCTTGAGAACTCATCTCCCGATGAGTTAGCTTTTGCTTTCTTTGGAGGAGGTGAAGACGGAGCATCCAACTCTTTGATCTTTTCTTCATATTTCTTCAGGATATCTTCTCGTTCTTTTAGAAATTGATCTTATAAACGCTGCTTCTTCTTCATATACCTTTCTGTACATAAGTGCATCCATGATTGAAGTTTGTACAGTTCATACAGCAAAGGATTTGTCGATTCTGATGGAATCCATCTATTCATAGGATCTTCAATTTCATCTGGCTGAAGTTCTTTGCTGCTGAATCTGCAAGTTCTGAGAGCTGAGTGTTTTTCTGGAATTCTGTCTTACAAAATTTTGAGATCGGAAGGTTTCCGAAGGCTGAAATTGGAGTTTCTTGCTGGCTGAATTGCTAGAATTGAAGGCTGAGAGTTCTGGAATTCTGCCCGTTGCAGAATTCTGGGAGAATGATTATCTCCAACCTACAGAGACCTGGCTGGATGGCTGAGAGGTGGAGGAACGATGAGATGCGTTTCTTGGAGACTCCAAGAACAGAACCTGAGAGCAGAGGCTGGAAAAACTGGAGGTGCGGTTCTTGAAAGGCGCATAGGGCTGTTCTTTGCAGCAGAAGTGGGTGGCTTAACCGAACCTGGCAGCTAGCTGCTTATTGTGTCCAGCAGGAAGGGGAAGTGTGAGAAGGAATAGGGTTTGAGCTTGATAGCAGGAGGGCTGGGGAGGACTGGAGATTTTGGATTCTCCAAGACAAAACCTGCGGTTGAGAGAAAGAGAGGGAGGAAAGAAAGGTTTCGGCTGAACCTGGAAGAAGGGAGGAGGGAGGGAGGTTCTTGTAAACTCCAAGAGGGGCCCCTAAGGGCAGCAACACTTTGAAAAGAATTCATTGAATTAATTCACCAAAATTTGTCTCCAATTCTCATTCCTAAGGCCTTTAAATAGGTAAGTTTATACTGTTTACATAAAATCCTTCTAACTATTCAAAATGTAGAAATAAGACATAAATAACTAAAATAACCCTATCATAGCACTAATTAATCAATTGGAGGAGATTAACATCTAATGATCTAACTATGGTATTAATAATAGGCCTTTTTAGATCCTCGTGGGTTCAAAGTTGGGTTGGCAGTCCACTAACTTCCTCTCGCCTCCGCCTTCGTGTCTTAGCGCACGTATAGGATCACTAGCGGTAATTTGAGTGAGGCTTGACCGTTAGCTTGATATGTATCAACAAAGGTCTCTAAAAATCTCACTAACATTGCATGCATGAAATCTCAATAGAACCCACATGCCTTCCGCTTGGAAACCCCATAAAATTGAGTAAAGAGAACCATTGAACTTGCAGGAGTATTTGCACAAGAATCTGAATGTTGAACACTTTTTAATGGATCACCACCCATTTAACAATGACAAATTAATTGGTCAAATTAAATTCTTTTGCATTCCCGATTATGGTATTGTGCTTTTTCAATCAAATCTTGTTGAAGTAGATATTTGTATCTCTATATAGATAATAATTTTATTTGGGTAATACTTTTGACTGTAAAATGCTGTCAATTTAGTTTAGTGTTATCTTGTTTATTGAAAACGGTTCTATTTAGGATATCAATGGTGATTTTAACTTTTTTTTCCTATCATTTTTCTAGTCAAGAAGTTTGAGATTATCTAAATTGCGTTCAATTTAGGTTCTATCTAGAATATTGCTCTTATTTGAATTATAAACTAGGATATAAGTGAAACAAATCTCCCTTTATTGTTACGTTGTTAACACTGCTATATTGCATACACTGAAATTAAAAACCCTTTAATCTTGATCTCATGTTGATGTTGTGGACAGTATTTCTTAATTTTACCTCGTGAAGGAAATGCTCAAAAGACTGAACTACTTGAATTCAAAGTATTTGATTTATGTTTAGTCTGTTTTCAATAGAGCTGATGCTGAGAATATATTGGCAACTGAGAAAGGTAGACGTGATTCACGAAAGGCTCCAAATTTGAGTGGCCCATTGATGCTTCCAAATCGTGCCTCTGCTAATAGTTTGTCTGCTCCCATACGATATTCAAGTGGTAAGAAAAATTAGTCGACCTATTGGTTTATGTTTTTTTTTTTTTTTAGCTTATGGATTTTGCATTTGAAAAAAATGAAATGGAGATTTCAAGAAAAAGATCTAGGAAGTAGAATCTCTCTGATTGAATGAAGCCTTTTTGTGGCTTTAAAGATCCCTCGAACGTATGCTTTTCTTAACTGCTTTAGAAAGAATCATATTTGTGCTTTTTTAATTGATTTATTATTAAACTTTTTTTGTAATTAATTTCTTTAGGATATGGAGATTCACTAGAGGATAAATCCCGGTCAAATGTGGTACAGATAAAAGGACGGTTTTCTGTTACATCTGAGAATGTTGAACTTGTAAAGGTATCTTTTCTGTAAAGTGAAAACTTATAAAATCACCAGCATCTGATGCATGAAAAAATGCAATTGCATTTCAGGATGTTCCTTTGAGCACAATTCCACGAAGGTCATCACAGGTTTGGATTCATTTTTCAAGTTTTTGTTTTCTTCCTTTCTACTAATTATGAGTTCATTTTTCTCTGCCTCCTCTAGTAACAATACCTATGCTTGTTCAGGGTTCACTGCTTACAAAATCTGGAAGTGTCGGCGATTGTCTGGTTAATTCTAAGCAAGTGGTATGCAATTTGATTATACCTCCTTTACTATTTCGGTGGTTCTGATATACAATGTTGCATGTAAGACAAGGCTGGTGTGGAGTGTTTGGTCACATTCTATAGTGTTTTTATTCCTAGTTTTGATTGCCTCAGTGAGTCAGGTGCTTTCTTGTCATGAAATTATATTACAATCATTCAACGTTTTAAAAAGTGAAATCGGGAATCGAGGCGTATTTTCTAAGCGAGGCGAGGCATAAGCCTCGTGGCGGATCGAGGCGTAAGCCTCAAAACGATTAAAATAAATTAATTTCAAATTATAAATAATGACAAAAAATAACAAAATATTATGTCAACTATGAATTTGAAGATTTGTTTTAAGATAATATTACTGGAATACAAGATTTAAAATAAACTCACTTAAAAATAAAACATCCCCTTAGGATCAAGACCCAAAGCATGCTCATCATCACTTTGATTGTCTTCAGAAGAATCTTCATAATTAATGTCAAAGTCATCCTCCAACTCTTCTTCATCTATAATATTTTTTCCTTTATCTCCTATATTAATTAATATTTCATTAGATTTAAAATGAAACAATAGTAACATTCAAAATAATTCATTATTTAAGAATACCTTTAAATTTTTTTGAAGCTCCAATATACTTTCTTTCTTTCTTTTATATACTTGGGTAGTTGCTTCATTGCCTTCTTCATTGACATGACTTTCTCCTTCTGCTTCAACTTCAGATACATCAACATTCTTAGGAGTAACCCATTCATCATCAGATTGTAGCTCATCAACAAGCAAATGGTCAATTTCATTCTCAATATTTTCTTGATTTTGCAATTTGAGATATTTATCTTTCAGTTTTTTGTTAAACATAACATAAACTAGTTTGTTCATTCGATTTGCCGCCAATCGATTTTTTCTCTTTGTATGAATTTGATTGAAGATACTCCAATTACGCTCGCATACAGAAGCCGAACACGTTAGACTAAGAACTTTAACTGCAAAAGCTTTCAATTCAGGAATATCATCTCCAAATTGAGCCCACCAACGTTCTACATGAAGACAAACATAGTATTTTATGAATATTGATTGAAGTAAAATACTTGAATATAAATATTAACATTAAATTTATAAATACTCAAACTATAAACATACCAGGAGATCATGTTTTGTAGCATGCTTGTGCTGCTCTAAATCCAAACATTCCCTTCTTTAAATGAAAATCCTCAAGTTGATCATTCACTTTGAGGTAGTCTTCTTCAGAAATGAGTCTGTCCATACATGCATACAAACCAATTTTCAGCTCTTTGTCAACATGAAAATCCTTATCATAATGAAATTGGGGATTTAAATAGTACGCAGCAGCATGTAAGTGTTGGTGTAATTGTCGATCACACTTTTCATCTATAATATCCCATATTTCTTTGTAGGCACTTTCTTGACCTCCCAATTCTTTTGCAATGTCTTCTTTAGCCCTATTCATTGCTTCATAAATAAATCCCATAGCTGGGGCCCTCTCACCATCAACCATTCTATGCACCTTTACTAATGGTCCTGTTGTCTTCAAAGCATAATTTGTACTGCGCCAAAATGAATAGTTTTTTATAACAATCTTTTTAACTTGTTTTCCTTATTGATTTTTTGCCCATGAACTTTTATCCCACTTTTCAGAAGCAAACATTGTTTCCAAAGGTTGTCTTAACTCCTTGAATCTCTGCAATGTTAAATATGCAGTAGCAAATGTTGTAACAACAAGTCTAATAATTTTCTTGTTAGTGAATTTTCTCATCAATCTGAGTACCCAAGAATGATTGTATATAAACTTACTAACGAATTTGGCCTTCAATATGGTTGATTTATGTTGAGGCAACTGTCCCAACCTCTCAAGCATCAAGTCAATACAATGTGCAGCACAAGGAGTCCAGTAAAGGTGAGACATCTTTTCCATTAACATTCTTCCTGCAGCTTTGTATGCACTTGCATTATCAGTAACAACTTGTACTACTAAGGCATCTCCCATTTCCTCCACAACTTCATCCAACATTTCAAATAATAATTGTGCATCCTTTACAAAGCTTGAAGCATCTACTGATTTGAGAAAAATTGTTTCATATGGATTGTTGACCAAAAAATTAATAATACTTCTATGTCAAATATCTGATCAACCATCTGACATTATTGTCACTCCTGTCTCAATCCAAGTCTTTTTAACATCATCCACCATTTTTGAAGTTGTCTTAAACTCCTCATTCAGCATCCAAGTCCTCAGTTCATACATGCTTGGAAGTTGTAATCCTCTTCCATAGCTTCCAATAGATCATAACATATTGATCCACGAATGACTCCTAACAACATTAAATGGAATCCCATTTTCATAGATGAATCTGACGATATCCAAACAAACTCTGTTCCTGAGTTCTTTTCTAGCTTTAGGAGGCTGAATATCCTGAGTATTTATGTTTTCCTCGTTATCAATATTTAGCATAAATCTATCCATGGGCCCCCGACTGTCTCGATTAGAAGAAACTAGATGGCTTCCAATACTGGAACATTCATGCTGTGATTCATAGTAAGAAGAGTTTCCTATCATCTATTCCATATTTCTTTGTGTGACCTCCTTTGTGGTGGAAAACTTCTTTAAATAATTTATACATTCCTTTTTCACCTCATTAGGAACTTTTGCACATGGTCCCACATTGACATAAGTGCAGGCTAGATGATCCTTCAATCTCTTGACACCACCAGTTATGCGTTTCTCACAGTAATTACATTTCATGTAAACATATCCCTTCTTTTCACCTTCGTCTGACACTTCAACTTGAGTTCCATATTTCCATGCAGGATCTTTCCTTCTTGTGCCACTAATCATGCTAACAATAGGACATATTTTAACAATTAATTGTGCTACCAATAATAAAACAACATGAATACAAAAATATACCAGTCTGCCGGGGGTCCAAGGGGGCGCGCGCCCCCTGGCGGGGAACAAAATTATATTATAAGAGCAATTTTGAAATTCTGCTTGTTGTATATGCTCAATACCGAGCGTACCGAGCGTGTACCGGCTCGGTACCGAGCGTGTACCTAGCAGTACCGAGCGTGTACTGAGCGGTACCGAGCGTGTACTGAACGGTACCGAGCTTGCACCTGCTCGGTACCATGCATGTACTGAGCGGACAAATGAAAGAAAGCTGAATCAGGAGTTATTCAAGCTTTCGTTACTGCACGTCAAAGTCAAGGCCACAATACCGCGTACATGCTCTTCCGACCTAACCGATGCCTGAACATTTCCTGCACTCACAACTTCGGCTTCGTTTCTTTCCCTGCATTGTCTCCTTCCAACTTCGTCTCCTACACTCACGGCTTCGTCTCCTTCCCTCACGGCTTCGTCTCTTTCCCTCACGGCTTTGCCTCTAGTTCGCCTTTCAATTCTTACAGGAAGCCCTAATCCTATACGCGAATACACGAATACGAATCAGCTGCGTCATATTTACATATATACCGAAGAAAAAATTTTGAGGCGGTGCCTCATACTGCCTCGAGGCGTTACGCTCTAATGCGTACGCCTCGTGCGGAAAAATCATAGGCTTCGCTGGATGGTTCGAGGCGTAAGCCCCGATGCGCATGACTTCCTCCTTGACTTGAGGTGCGACTCAATGCGGACGCCTCGTCTGCTTTTTTAATGGTTGCAATCATTAATGCTCTATTTTTCAAATGAGAAATCTCTTCTTCTTGTGCCTAATTTGCATCAACACAGCTTTATTGTCATATATTGCAGCCTAATGTGTTAGATCTCCAAAAAAAAAAAAAACAAAAAAAATAATCTAATATTTTTTTGTTTGTTTTTAAATGCGTCCTCAACTAAAAAAGCATTTAGCAACATGATGCATTGCACTGAGGGTGTCAAAATTGGTTTTAAGGGCATATTTGTTTACCTACGTTTTCCCAATCCATTAACATTTACTAAATGGATAATAAGATAGAACTTAATTCTCTCCCAATTTTCTAATTGACTGTCGAGCCTGATTTAGGTAGCCCTTTATGCAAAACAAAAATAACAGCTTCTTATTCTTTTTGGAAGCTTGCCTACAATGCTGATGGAGGAATTGAGGAGGATGTTGTGTGTGTGTGATGGTAGCAAGAAGGCTGCTTGTGCTCCCTATCACTAAAGTAGCAAGCAATTATAAAGCTCAGGTAGAAGTCTCGGAGTGGGCATTCAGTTCTCAACTAGAGAATTGAGAGGCGCCTAAAGGGAATGGTCATTATTGCTCTCCTGTTCTTTGCTGCATTCGTTGCTATTGTTTGTATCAACTACCTTTCAGCAGGGGAATCTTGGTACTGAAGCCATTAAGCACCTGGAACATGTTCGAGGTATTAGGGTGTCGCCTTGTTCATGCTGCTGGTATCGTGTTCATCCTGTTAGTCTGCTGCTTCTTTCCCTGATTTAGATGATGGGGATGTGGCTAGCCAGCAATTTGAAGCGGATGCTATCATAGCTGAGCCAATGAATGCTAGAAAGAAAAAAGAGAAAGATGGGGAGTGGTTGTTTTATTTGATTTTTTATATACCTCAGTAAAAATGTCACCTTTATGTGTTTTTTTTAGGAGCGACGTCAAAATAAGAATTAGGAGCAGGAAGTATTAAAAATTTTAAAAGGTGCAAAATCATTAAAAAAAGTCTCATTTGGAGTCGAGGGACCAAATTGGTCCCTCAAAACAGTTGGGAATTTGGTCCCCCACAAAGAGTTGATGGACCATTTTTTGTCATGACCTGACCCGGCTAGCCCGAATTAACAGGGTGAGAACAGACGGTCGTACGGTAACAAAAATATAAACTTAATACATTCTTTTCATCATTAATATCAACTCGATAAATATCCATTAACAACATAAGAAATAGCCACTAAACTTCAAATACAAACATTTCTAATAAATCAAAAACAATACATGTCTTAAAACATAAAGAGAAGCATAACAGTAGTCCATGACACAACAATTAATACAATCCAACTATTAACCATAAAAACCCGCTTCCTTAAACCGATCTATGATGGTAAGTAACCGGTCTCTCTGCCATTAATCCTTAACAGGTTCTCCTGAAAAACATTCCCACAAGTAGGGGTGAGCTAATGCTCAGCAGGTAATAAATATCTCAATTAAATTCATAATGCAAGGAAAGAAGAAACCTTATGCAATAAACTTTTCATATGACAAGACTTAAATAACATGAGAATCTTAAGTATGTGTAATCCATGTAACATTTGGAATGCATAACATTTAAATCCATAACTCTTTCCTTAATTTCATTTTCTTTTCTTAACTTTTCCTTTACCATTCTTATATGCAAAGAATCGTAGAATGCATAGTCATAATTGTATACACCCATCCCGGAAGTACCAATAATTTGTATTGATCAGGTACACATTTAAATTTGGTCAAATATTTCATTTCATGTACTCTGAAGAGTCCTTTACCAATTTGTTCCAAGGAACCCTTTATCATTTGTCCCAAAGAGCCTTTTACCATTTGGTACTCCGAATTATCATGCACATTCAATCATTCCATACTTAACATAAGAAAATTAAATCATTCATCAATTCATATGTGTCTGTCTAATAATATTTCATGCTCAAATGTTTTACTAAAATTTTACATGTTCAAAATTTACTCTAAAAGGGAAAATACATATTGCAATATGACTTGTAATTTAATTAAATTAAAACGTTAAAGCATGTATAATTTTAACATTAATGAAAGAGAAACTTATAAACTTAAAAGAGGTATGAATACCTACCTCACAAGTACAGTAAACCTCATCGACATCGCTTATGCTCGAGGCGGCCTTTTATAATCGACACCTAAGTATAAATGTAAATACAAACTTTATTACTAAGCCTTAATCAGAATACATTTTTTTAAAATAATTAATTAAATTTCTATTTTCGGATTTAATAAATCTCTAATTTTTACATCAACCAAAATGAACCCTCACTAATTTCTTAATTAAAACAAAATTAATTAAATGTTAGGATTTATAATTAACCTAAATTTTTGGAAATCATAATTCACTAATTTCATTCCAATTGCATGCCAACACTCCCCCATTATTAATTTAATAGTTAGAGTTTAGTATTTTCGGATTTATTTAATTCATAAATTATGAAAATAAATTTTTTGTGAAAAACTTAATCTCCACCATTAAAAACATCCCTATGGTCCATTTATCCATTGGAATAGTAACCATTAAGTGAATTTTCTTAAAATCCAAAAATATATAAACCCTAATTTTTCCAAACTCACAAAAATTTGGGAAAAATTTCATTTTTACGGTTAAATTACTTTCCCTAACCTTATCTATTCATTTCCCAAAGAAATTCTAAGTTTTTGTAAAACCCTAGAAATTTCTCTTCCAAAAATCTATGTGAAAAAGAGGATTTCTTGCCTTAAGAACATACTTTAACTCTCCCTTAGTTTTCCTCTACGTTTTCCCCCAAGATTGGCTGTCGGAAATCGCCGCCGGAGTCGCCCACGAAGCCTCCCGCTGCCCCTCTTGTGTTCGGCCGAATCAATCGAACTGAGCGAATGAGGGGACCAAATCCATTCGGTCCCTTTAAGAATAGGCGGTTAGGAAAAAAATGCCAATTGTCTTATTTTCCCTTAAGTATGTTAAAAGTCCATGAAGAAGATAAGGGTATTCTAGTACATATTTATATTATTTGAAAACTTCGACAATTTTTAATTTCAAATCTATGCTAATTTCCATATAAGTATTTTCTACCGATTTGCTCGAAATTTTATGTATAATTTTATAAAATTATTTTCGTCAAAATCCGACGACTTTAAAAATTCATTTAAATTTCGCCACGACGCATCGAAATGCATGCAACGCTTACGATCAACATTTTTGGGTTTTACATTTTTTATCATTTTCTAATTTTTTTAACTTTCCAACTCAATTTAATTCAAAATTAATCTCACTATAATTTCTCTTCATTCAAGCAATTGAAGCACCACTTAGATCCGATGTCAATAAGAGGAATTGCCAACAATCATTTTTTTTTTCAAAATTCTAACTTCTCCGTATCTTCTTTCCCTTCTTCTCCTTAAGCTTTGCCCTTCGGATGCTTTCTTTTTTTATTTTTTTATTTTAGCCTGCTTACGATTGGGAATGAGAAGAAATGGGAATTAATATTTTGTACTTTATTGTTTAAGTTTATTTAATATATATATATATATATATATATATATATATATATATATATATATATATATATATATATATATATATATATATATATATAATAACTTAATAGTCTATAATTTTGATTCATCCTAACCATCATTTAAAAGCATCGTCAGTTGCATGCTTTCATTAGTGGAAATGGAAAGGAGAAAGATACATTACAATACCTTTGGCTATAACAATATTGAAACTAAATCATATGTTAATTAATTCAAATACTAAATCAATTTAAATTAGTTTAATAAGGGTACAAAATATTTAGGATTTTTGAACTTTTAGCTTTTTTAAAACTTTGAGTTTTTCATTCCTAACATTTTGAAATATAACAACACTTTATAACTTAATTTAGAAGTTGGTTTCAACCTTTTTTGGGTTTATTATATTGCTTGTTTTAGTGCCTACCAGTTGTTGCTAGAACATAAAAATTTCACTTACATGAGAAGTAAATGGAGGTGATCGGAGATTGAAACGTGAAATGTGTTTTTGAACAAGTGTAATTTAGTTTTGGAAAATACTTAGGGGTTGTCTGGTTTGATGAAAAGTGAGTATAAAGTATTCCAAATATATGAGTTTTAAAAATTTTTGTATTTGGTTTGATGAGAAAGGAATGCAAAGTAAAATTTTATTGAATTTCTATTTTTTTATGATACACTAGTACGTTGCATCTCCTGTTAATAGCTTAAGGGGGTGAATGTCACGACCCGGCCCGGAAGTTCAAATTAACGAGGCGAGAACAGGTGGTCGGATGATATATTAAATTTTTATTTGTTAAATCTATCTCCAATACACAAAAAGAGTCACTTAAACCTCAAAAAATATAAACTGATTTTAAATGAATTAAATATCTTTCATTTGGTGCGCCGCACCTATGATACATATTTTCACCTCTTATGCTTATTTTAGTTAATTGAATTATACCTGAAATTGTTAGAGCAACTAAAAGTAAGCCACAATTCAGTGAGTAAAATATGCTTTTAAATTACAGTAACTAAAGGCAATTGAAATAATATGCATGAGCATTTCAATTCATATCATAAAATAATTCCATTTAGATTTATTTCATTTCAAGACTTTCAATATTATGCATATTCAATATCTTTATTTATATATTTCTTCTTTCTCATAAATAATATAACCGTCAGAGAAGCCACCGTCTAATTTTGTACCAATGAAGGTACTACTTTTCTATTTTCTTTTCTTTTTTCATAACATTTTTCATTTACATGCACGGGTACCCCCCCAGCCAGTACTATAAGGGGGTGTACTACATCAGTCAACATGCACATGCAAACATACTACATAAATCATATCATTTAGCTTCTTCATATCATTTCATATGGAGTTATATAATAAACATCATGATGTGTGATAAATGATATCTATATGATAGTAAATTCAAGTTTTCTAGTTCAACATGATCAATTTTCTTTGGTAAAGAAAATTCATATAACATTAGTTCATAGCATATTAATAATAAGCAATTAAATAATAATAGTATTTGATGCATCATACATAGGAGAAACAAATATAATTACTGTAATTTAAAGACATGAGTACTCACCTCGAAGTTGGATGCTTTAACAATTTACTTTAATAATCACTTCGTTGTCGACAGTTTGATACCTACATAAATACATTATATTTTATAATTTATCTTCAACTCATAATATTCTTAAAATTTAACATTAAATTACTCTCATAATTCTAATGATTAAGTATTATTTTATTATGATAATATTTCTTTATATCACATAAATTTCTCTTCTCTCTCTAATTACTTATTAAAATAACTAACCACTCTTGTATTTTATTTATCAATTTATGCTAAAATTTGTTCTCTCTCCATCTAATTAACTAATAATTTAAAGTACTCTCATTTTCTAATAAATTTTTTATTATCATTTATAAACAAATAAATGTTGATCATTTTAATCAAAAGAAACACGAATAATTGACGCTTGCTCGAACTCCTTTTCCTTGCTTGATTGCAAAGTTGGCTGTGACCAGAAGGCCAAATGACATCAATGCTCATTCTCCTCTCAACACAGTTCACTCTCAACACAGAGCTTTCCACGCGTTTTTCTTTCACCTGAGTGAATGAATCGCACTTATCTCTCCCGAGGAGTCGTTTCTTTTCATTTTTGAACATGTTTCCTTGCATATTCCCACGAATGGGTCTCGCTAGTTGCTCCCGCGCCTGCTTGTGGCCTGTTCGCTTTGTCCGATCTCGCTATTTAATTAGGAGACGGTTCAATTGAACCAACCGGCTGGACCGATTCTTACTGTGAAATCCTGTATGTGCATGCATGTATCTTTTCCCTTTCAATACTTTTCATTTACATATTATAATTTAATTTTTTCATTTCATTTTTCTTTACTCATGCATATCAATTTTATATAAGTCATTTTTTACATTTATATATATCGTATTGTAACTTTGATTGCTTAGTTTTTCTCAATTTAATGCATAATAGATGCTTTAAAATGTAACAACTATACATGCCTGATACAATATCAAATAATTACATTGAATCAAAATAGAAAAATATAATTGCTATAAAATAAATGGAATCACCCACTTCACTGCTTTTCGTGTGCTGAATTCCTTCCAAATTTCTTCAGCTCTTAAGTGAATTTCTTTAATGCAACATCTGAAGTCATTTACATAATTATATGAATCTGCACTGTTACCTTTCAACTGTACTTTAATTAACTTCAAATTAATTCACCATTTTTATTTTTAAAATCTTACCTAAATTTTCTCTAGAACTTTTCTGTCATTTTGATACTTTGTCGTAGTTCAACTGTTAACTTCCCCTATCTGAAATAATGATACTTGCATTAATTTTTATTAGTATTAATATTTAGATGTATAATGTTGTCAAAATAACATCGGTTGCATCAGACATCTTCAAAGACAACGTTGCATTCATCGAATATTGCTAAAGCATTGTCAAAGGCCTTCAAATAAATAAGTGTTTTTTCTAATTTTTTTTCTAATGACATACTTTATTATATCCTAGAAAATGATTAAATTTGGGTTTATAAAGTTTTTATTGCTTACCTCAAATTTCAATCTTCTTAATCGAATCGAGATTTTTACCAACTGAAACTTCTTCCTATTGAACAATCATATACTAACTGTTTTAGTCAAAATGAAAATTATACATTTCTTTCTTTCTAAATTTAAATAGGAAATAACTTACACTTCTTCTTTGTTCCTATTGAATACACATGCTTCCATTCTCCTGTTCAAAATGAAAACTCACAAATTCATCTTCTTAACATTCCTCTTCCTCTCAGTCGAATATTATGCTGCTCAAAATCAAACAATTCATCTCTCTATCGATTGACTTCAACTAACGCAAGCGATTTCTTCGAACAAAATTCCTCTCACACATGAAAACTTCTCCTTCCTTAATGTTCGACACCATTGGAATGAGCATTCTCAACTTATTCCATGTGAGTCATGGCTGCTTGCCCATGATTGCTTCTGTTCCTGCATGTTCTTGAATTTAGGCGTCAACTTGCCTTTTTTGCTTCGTCTCTGCTCTCTCACTTGACCCAGTGCCCCCACTTGCACTCGCTCGCTCGCTTCTGTTCGACTCCGCCTACTTTCGATATATGATGGATTGAACCGATCCATTCGGTTCTCATAGTTGTTGCTGCCCATTGCCGTCTACCACCATTGAAGATGGCTCATCATCCCCACCATTTCTCAAATCATTTCCATTGCCAATCTTCGTCAATGTCTGTCAATGTCATAGGCCATCAGTAGCTATTGCCACTCTTTGGTGCTGCTACTGTCCGCCACTAAACCCCACCACTATTGTAGGGCTTTACACTGCATTTATTTTTCTTCAAACAAAAAAAAAGTTGCATTTATTTACATTCATGCAAACAAGTCCTAACATTTTAAATGCATTGCATTTATTTTACATTGTATTGCTCTCTAGTCCTTTTTAGCAAACCAAATAGACCCTTAATAGCACCTTGTTTTTTTCAAAGCTTTTAATTTTGTTAAACTCGATGAAATCTGATTTCAGTGTCATTTGAAATACTGCAATTAAGGGAGTAAAATAGCTTGCTTGACAATTTTTTAGTAACAGGATACTTGTAGCAAAGGTCGGTAAGGTTATTTTTTTTTTTCCTGTTTTTGAGGATTTCTATGTACTTGTAATAGGTAATTGTTTGAAGAAAATATAATTTAGTGTATTTATTTGTACTGATTTAAACTTATTTTTATGATTCTTTTCACTTATGTCTGTTATTCCATGAAATTATAGCTTCTTGTACTCTCTTTCCCCCATTTTTCAGCCTCTTAATCTGCTTGAAAAGGATAACATCAACAGCGCATTACCTGCTTCTATTTTGATGCCTCACCTCCAGAATCTTTTTCAGCAGACTTCGTTTCAACAGGTACATCAGAATGCTTTATTTAACTGTAAAATAGTTCTCCATTACTGCAATTCCATGTTTTTCCTATAAACTTCTCTATTATTTTCAAGAATGGTAGAGATAACAATATCCTTAATGTGTTTGGTTATCAGGATCTTCTTACTAATCTGTTGAATAGCCTCCAACAAAATGGTATTGTTGATGGTATGTGTTTGTCCTTTATTGTTTATTTCTCTAAACCTGAAATTATTTATAGAAACCCGTGGACACCTTGCAGCTTTCCAGGCTGGTATTCCATTGAAACAACAAAACTCTGAGGAAGACAATCTGGTGAGTTTTTTATTTAATTAAATTTTCTTATGATAAATATGGAATATATATATATATATATATATATATATATTGATGTGTTTTAGATCTATTCAACTTATGTACTTCATAAAAAGGAAGGCCTAAGCTTATGGATTATGCTTATTATTGTTTAAATGAGAATGGTTTGCTGACAGTAAGATTGGAGGCTTAAGGCCTACTTTGTGTTCTAAACGAGTTAGTTCTATCATTTTTTTTTGTAATGTAGATTTAATTTATAACTGCTGATTAGGATCATTTAATTAGGTTAAATTAACTAATTTTTAACTAAATAAATGAAGTTTCATAATAGCCTGAGACTAGGCATCCATAGGATATTGATTGGATTCATCATCATTCCCCCACCATTTCTCAAATCATATATCAAATTTCTTCTATTATATGCTAAGTACTTTGCTTTTACCGATTAGCCTTAATCAAAAGTTCACTCTCATCACTGAGATGACAATTAATCATATGAGCTTCTGCTTATGAGAAATATGGAACTAGATGATTAAGTTTTTGTGAAATGAGTAAAAATCTCTGAGTAATGTCTTACTTGCAACTTAATATGCCTTCTGAAATTTGATCCAAACACTAATAATTCTCTCAGCAGAGCTGACATGTGAATTTTTAGAGTTCACACTTTGAGTCAGCTATGATCCATCTTGCTTATTTTTCTATGATGTTGCATCCAAAAAAAATATTTAGACTACTAAATTGTTAAGTCTTATGTTCATAGTTCATATGCAATATATGTTTGTTCTTGTTGAAATGCATACCAATTACATTGGTATGGCCGAGTATTTTGATCTTTAGAAGTTTCAAATGTTGATATCTTTGACCACATTTAGCCACTCATCAGATAGAGTTATATAACAATCTTCATTATTATTTAAATATCAAAATATTATTCTATAATAATTATAAATTATTTTTTAAAAAATTTATAACCAGGTTTATTAGTGGTCCTTTTTCTCTTAGCATGAGGAATCCTAAAATGTCCTTCATTAGTAATGTTCATACTCAACTCATTGCCAATTTCATCTCAATGTGTCATTTCATTGATTTGTTCCTTCTACTCCTTTGCTTATACACCCTTGAATTTAATAATTCAAATGTTGAAGTAGCTACCACAAACTTAAGCATTTTTCTTAACCCACAAATTAATGTTGTTTATGACAAATAATTTCTTCTTCTATAGCCATCACAACTAGTATCATTTTATTTTTACCAAGACAACACATTTTAACTGTGAATTTTTCCTAAAATTTTCACATAAATTAGATAATTTTTTTTTCAGTAGTTAATGAATGAAACATTGGAATAGTGTGACTTAGCATTGTCCTAAATATTAAGATTACATTTTTGCAGGTTAAAGAAGAAAATGTTAGGTTTAAATGTTAATCATATTAGATCAAATAAGGAAGAAAAAACAATTAAATGAAGGTTAAATAGTAAGGAAAGAAAAAGTAAAGAGAAAATGCTTGCTAGGAATAAGATCGAAGAGCCTCTTTGTCATATGCATTCTTTTGTGAAGTGTCGGTTGTCTCAAGGGTTCATAAGCCATCTCAAGGAAATTTAGTTAAAGAAGTTGCATCCTTTTTGTGATGTTGGTTGTCACATGCAAATTTAGTCCAAGCAGCCATGAGGTAGATTGTAGTCGTGAGAGCAGAAGTTGAAGGGAGGTTGAAGAGGTGGCAAAGCCACCCCATGAGAGTCTGCAAGTGAAAAGGATATAGTAGTCATACGAAGTTGCCCCCTTGAGATTTGTGAGCCAAGAGAAACCAAGTGCCATTTGAAAAGGTGGTATTGTCAAGAGTTGAGAATATGAGCCAAAAAGTTCAAGCCATCCATCATGCAAAAAGGATGACTCCATCAAAGTGCAAAAAAGATGTCTCCATCAAAGGGTTGTGAAGACAAGTCGGGTAGAGTTTGTGTGTGATTTATCATGTAAGTGATATTAAAACCCTAATAAAAAATAAGATTAATTTAAAAATTAATTAAATAATATTATCTCTAATTTCTAGAAATAAAATGAGTTGTTAAAATGGCGCCCGGGTGCAGTCTTAAATAGGCAAGGGTTCCCATATCAAGGATGGATGTGGGCAAATAAGCTAGTACATGAAACTAAAATTAGGATAGGAACTTGGAATATAGGTTCCCTTACAGGAAAATTAATGGAATTAATCGATTTTATGATTCATAGGAAGTTAAATATTCTGTGCATTCAGGAAACTAAATCGGTTGAAGAGAAGGCTAAAGAGATTGATAGTTTATGATTTAAATTTTGGTATTCGGGTAGGAGTCATACTAGAAATTGTGTAGGTGTTATTATAGATAAGAGTTTTATGGATAATGTTATAAAAATTAAAAAGATTGGAGATAGAATTTTAGTTTTAAAGATTGTTGTTGATGCTAAGATTGTTAATATTATAAGTACTTATGCTCCTCAAGTAGATTTGTAGATG
Source organism: Dendrobium huoshanense (assembly GCA_016618105.1). NCBI lineage: Eukaryota > Viridiplantae > Streptophyta > Magnoliopsida > Asparagales > Orchidaceae > Dendrobium > Dendrobium huoshanense. The sequence continues at coordinate 31,661,565 of CM028345.1, forward strand.
AGTTCAAAATTAATTTTTTAGAATGACTTAGAAGAATTAATATAAAAGATATCTCTTCAAGAAAGAGTTTTTATTGGAGTAGATTTAAATAAACATGTTGGTAGAGATGTAGATGATTTTAAAATCATTCATGGTGGCCATGAGTTTGGAACGACAAATGAAGGTGGCAATATCATATTAGATTTTTGTTTAGCTTATGATTTTTTAATTGCTAATATCTTATTTAAGAAAAGGAATGAGCTAAAAATGGATATAGTATAACTCAATTTAACTATTTTCTTATAATAAAATTAGATGGTTTAGATTGCAACGATTATAAAGTTATTCCGAGTGAAAATTTGTATACTCAACATCGATTATTAATTTTGGACTTTAAGATAAGGGGGTAGAAAATAAAAAATAAAGTAAAACGATATTCTAGGATTATATGGGGGCATTTAAAGAATATTAACAAAAATATATTTGAGAGTAAGATTTTAGATCTTAAGATTTTATCTGTGCATGAGGATGCTAATGTTATGTAAGAAAAAGTGTCTAGTGATATTAAGAATATTGCAAAAGATGTGCTTGGAATATCAAAGGGAAAAACTTCTATTAGTAACAATAGTTGGTGGTGGAATCCAAATGTGTAAGAAAAGATTAAAAATAAGAACATTTGTTATAAAATTTGGTTTAATTGTAAGAACTCTGATAATTGGAAAATATATACAAAGGCTCGTAAGGAATCTAAGAAAGCAATATGTGATGCAAAGACCTTAGCGTTTAGTAATTTATATAATATATTAGATACTAAGGAGGGAGAAATATATATGTATAAGCTAACCAAACAAAGAGATAGTAGTAAGGATTTAGTTCAAGTGAAATGTATTAAGTATAAAGTTCAAAAAATACTTTTCTTAGAAGATATTCAACAAAGGTGGATGAGATATTTTGCTAAACTTTTTAATTAAGATTATGAAAATAAGATTGACTTTAGTGGCCTTAGCACCCTAAATGAAAATAAAGATTTTTATTTTTTATCGGTGTATTAGTAAAACCGAAGCTAGAGAGGCTTTAAAGAAAATGAAGGGTGGAAAAGCTGTTGGACCTGATGATATTCCAATAGAGGTGTGGAAATTCTTAGGAGATGAAGGAATTTCTTAGCTTTTTAATACTATTTTGAAGACTAAAAAGATGCCAGATGAGTGGAGAATGAGTATGTTAATTCCTATTTTTAAGAATAAAGGTGATGCATAAGATTGTGTGAATTATAGAGGAATTAAATTAATGTGTCATACTTTAAAACTATGGAAGCGAGTTATGGAGCTAGGTTACGGCGTGATACTAATGTTTCTCAAAATCAATTTGTATTCATGCCGGGTAGGTCGACTTTGGAAGCCATATATTTATTAAGATGTTTGATGAAGAAATATAGAGAAAATAAGGAGGATCTACATATGATATTTATTGATTTAGAAAAAGCATATGATAAAGTTCCAAGATAAGTGCTATGGAGAGTTCTTGAAAAGAATGGAGTTAATAATGCTTATATTTAAATCATTAAAGATATGTATGCAGGAGCTATTACTTGTGTTCAAACACAAGGTGGTTTGACTAAGTATTTTCCTATTTCGGTTGGGTTACATCAAGGATCAGCCTTAAGCCCGTATCTTTTTGCTTTAGTCATGGATGTTCTCACTAGACATTTGCAAGAGGATATACCTTGGTGTATGCTTTTTGCTGATGATATTCTTCTTGTTGATAAGACTAGAGAGGGAGTTGAAGGTAAACTTGAATTATGGAGGTCAACCTTAGAGCATAAAGGTTTTTGCTTGAGTAAATCTAAAATGGAATGGAGTGTAATTTTAGTAGTAATAGACCTAGTGATGGGATTGTGACTTTGGGTGATCAAGTCATTAATAAGAGTACGTGTTTTAGATATCTTAGATCTATTGTTCAGAGTGATGGTGAAATAGATGGGGATATTATCGGCAGAATTCAAGTTGGATGGTTGAAGTGGAGGATTGCATCGGGCTTGTTGTGTGATAGAAAAGTACCTCTCAAACTTAAGGGAAAATTCTATAAGATGGTGATGAGGCTTGCAATGCTTTATGGTGCCGAATGTTGGCCATTAAAAGTGAAGCATAATACTTAGTTAAGTGTGGCAGAGACGAGGATGCTCTGGTGGATGTGTGGCTTTACCCTTAGAGATAGGATACGAAGTGAGCATATATGTGAAAAGGTTGCAGTAGCTCCAGTAGAAGATATGATTAGAGAGAGTCGCCTTAGATGGTTTGGTCACATAAAACGACAGTCTTTCGATGACCCGGTTAGGAAAGCAGAGGTACTAGATTTGACTTATATTAAGAAAGATAGAGGCAGACCAAAAGAGACTTGGTTAGAAAATATTAGAAATGATCTTTCTTTATTAGATTTAAACGAGAATGTGTCTTTTAATAGAACACAATGGAGAAAAAAGATTCATGTAGCCAACCCCACGTAGTGGGATAAAGGCTTGATGTTGTTTTTGTTGTTGTTGTTAAAATGGCGCACGGCACAAAGAAAATGCATCTTTTGCAATCACTCATTAATAGTGCACAAGACTTGCTTTTTAACACCTCTTGCCTTATTACACAAGGTGGTGCACGCACCACATTGTGAGCTTTTAATTTGCTATTAGCATGTATGTTCCTACATGTCCTCTTCATTTATGCAGTGGGAAATACTCCTGAAATTCATATCTAGACTCCACCTATGCATATTAGTTGAATCTCCATAAATTCTGATCATATATATGAAACCAACTCCACTATGAAGGTTATGATACTGTTGTATGATGTATCTTGAAACGAAAATCACCGTCTCTGATGCAATCAAAAATTTGGGAGAGGGACCCAAATTTTTGATCACAAAAAAGAATCTCTTTCTATAACTTAGAAGATTACAAGAACTCACAAAACTAGACAATTTAAACAAAACAAACTTTTTATATCATATAAAGACTTACAAACTTTTGACTCTTACAAACGACTCAAACCAAGACACCTAAAGTTGCGTTCAACCATTAGAAGAAGGATACAGGTGAGATGTAAACTTGCGGATAGAAGAAAGAGGTTAGAAGCCAAGACGAATGTTGGAAAGAGCTCGCAAGATTTCCAAAGGAGGAGGGGAAGAAGATTGGAAAGAGCCCGCAGGATTTCCAAAGTAAAAACCTCTCAGGTTTTTGTCCCAAAAATCACATCATATCACTCACATAACACACTAAAACAGCCACAAACATTTTCTATTTATAGACCAAAGAAAGGAATACCAATAGCCACTAAAAGCATTAATTAAAGAAGGTCAAAAGGCTCCTAAAACTGCAGTAGAAATCTGTCCAAAACTCTTCAAATTCTGTCCCAAAAACTGCCCAGAAAACTGTTCAAAAACAGTCCAAAAAAACTGTTCAAATTCCCATATTAATGAGATGATAAAAGCCATCAATTTCCTGCACAGGAATTCCAAACAGCAAAGCAAACTTCAAGATAAAAAGCCACGGTTCCAGCTCAGGGAAACCAAGGGTCATTTCTTGGGAGAAGAGGGAGGAAGTCACGGCAGCAAAGAAACCCCAAAAGGCACCTCAAAACTCCAGGAGGTGGCCACGGTTCAGCAGTTTTTTTCACAAGTTCCAAAAGATAAGTTCAATTCACGGTAAAGAAGGGACCACGGCAATAAATTAAGTCGTAAACCAAAGGGACAGCAGGAAACCAAAGCAAACCATGGGAGAAATCCAGCATATAACCGCACCAGCCCAAGAGACAAAAGGAAGGTGAAAGGGTAAGGAAATGAGAAGAAAAAAAGGGGGAAAGAAGAAAAATCATTTTAAGAAATAATGAGCTAATTTTTAGTTCAATAAATGAACTAAAAATCATCTCATAATGAGCTAATTTTTTACTATACATTAATGAGCTGGAGGAGTCAAAAATCAAATATTAGGATTTTATTTGACCCCCCCCCCCCCCCCCCCCCCTCCCCTTTGCCTACATCAAACTCCCCTTCTTGAAGACTCAGCTCCCGATGAGTCAGTTCTTGGTTTCTTTTGAGGAGGTGAAGATGGCGCATCCAATTCTTTGATCAAATCTTCATACTTCTGCATGATCTCATCTCGCTCTTTCAAAAATTTATCTTGTAAGCGCTGCTTTTTCTTGAAGTATCTTTCTGTGCGAATGTGCATCCAAGATTGAAGCTTGTACAGCTCATACTCCAAAGGATGTGTTGACTTTGATGGGAACCATCTATCCATTGAATCTTCAATTTCATCTGGCTTGTTTTTTTGTCTTTTTTCATTTTTGACGACTCAAAAAAGACTCAAAAGACTCCACCTAAAAAAGACTTAGACTCAACTTAAGACTCTCGACAACAAGACTTACAAGACTCACAACTTGACTTTGACTTGAAAACAAAATAAAGACTTGACAAACTAGAACTAATTTGACAAACCACAAACTTAGGACTTCCTAACTTGCTCTGATACCAAATTGATGCAATCAAAAATTTGGGAGAGGGACCCAAATTTTTTATCACAAAAAAAGAATCTCTTTCTATAACTTAGAAGATTACAAGAACTCACAAAACTAGACAATTTAAACAAAACAAACTTTTTATATCATATAAAGACTTACAAACTTTTGACTCTTACAAACGACTCAAACCAAGACACCTAAAGTTGCGTTCAACCATTATAAGAAGGATACAGGTGAGATGTAAACTTGCGGATAGAAGAAAGAGGTTAGAAGCCAAGACGAAGGTTGGAAAGAGCTCGCAAGATTTCCAAAGGAGGAGGGGAAGAAGATTGGAAAGAGCCCACAGGATTTCCAAAGTAAAAACCTCTCAGGTTTTTGTCCCAAAAATCACATCATATCACTCACATAACACACCCTAAAACAGCCACAAACATTTTCTATTTATAGACCAAAGAAAGGAATACCAATAGCCACTAAAAGCATTAATTAAAGAAGGTCAAAAGGCTCCTAAAACTGCAGTAGAAATCTGTCCAAAACTCTTCAAATTCTATCCCAAAAACTGCCCAGAAAACTGTCCAAAAACAGTCCAAAAAAACTGTTCAAATTCCCATATTAATGAGATGATAAAAGCCATCAATTTCCTGCACAGGAATTCCAAACAGCAAAGCAAACTTCAAGATAAAAAGCCACGGTTCCAGCTCAGGGAAACCAAGGGTCATTTCTTGGGAGAAGAGGGAGGAAGTCACGGCAGCAAAGAAACCCCAAAAGGCACCTCAAAACTCCAGGAGGTGGCCACGGTTCAGCAGTTGTTTTCACAAGTTCCAAAAGGTAAGTTCAATTCACGGTAAAGAAGGGACCACGGCAATAAATTAAGTAGTAAACCAAAGGGACAGCAGGAAACCAAGCAAACCATGGGAGAAATCCAGCATATAACCGCACCAGCCCAAGAGACAAAAGGAAGGTGAAAGGGTAAGGAAATGAGAAGAAAAAAAGGGGGAAAGAAGAAAAATCATTTTAAGAAATAATGAGCTAATTTTTAGTTCAATAAATGAACTAAAAATCAGCTCATAATGAGCTAATTTTTTACTATACATTAATGAGCTTGAGGAGTCAAAAATCAAATATTAGGATTTGATTTGACCCCCCCCTTTGCCTACATCAATCTCAAAGGCATCCCCACCCTAGTATCCCTTACACAGCCTTTTTCTTAAAGTTTTAGGAGGTCCAAGGTCAGCTTCACCTAGTATTCCTGATTGTTTTCATATCGATACTTCTACCGCTAGCCCAACAATTAGAGTTTGATCTTTTTTCTTTTTTTTGGCTCAACCAACAATTTTACCAGATGATCAGCCAATTGATTCCAGCTTTCAGCATCAGGGTTTTGTCCTTGATTGTTTCGCAGCGCTGCCTTATTGTTGATAACAAAAGAGATGATGAAAACCTAAATGCACAGCTTTCTATACAGGTCTTTTCTCCCTTTGCCACAGGCCCATCTAATTATCAATGAGACGTCTAAGGCATGTTGCATTAAATTTTCACTTCACCTAATCATTCAAAACTCAATATATAAATATTAAATAAAGAAGGTATTCTAACTTCTGGTTTCTCAATTGGCTAATTTTAAGTTAAACATACTAAATATTTATTTGATATAAAAGATTCACTGATTGTATTTAAACTTTAGACCACTTTAAACTAATCTGCCCCTGATCTGAGAGTCATAATAATCTGCTCGCCTTCTTTTCATTTTTTACTCTAATATGGTGAAGGAAATTAATTTTACTTGGACTAATTCATATGACTATATTTTCCTGACGCTTTGTTTATCTGTTGCGAAAATTACTCCAGGAATCGGTAAATAACCTATTCATTTTATCAGGTTGATACAGCAGTAACTGAAAGAGAGCGCCTCCTACTTGCTAAAATTTCTGAGCTCCAGACCAGGCAAGTCAACAATATTTCTCTGAAGTCTGTTTTATTTCCTTATGTGGCACATATTTATGAACCTGACATGTAGATGTCTTATCAATATACTGAGAAAGTGATAAAGAGTATATGTATTTAACTTACAACCGTTGACTTTCTTTTTGACACTTTCCTGAGAAAAAATAAAATAAATGAGCGCTAGTTGTGAAAAAATGCAGAGCATTTAGCAACCTTGTCAACATTATCAACAAGATGCGTGTTAAATATTTGTAGAAAACTATATAATCCATTTGCCCCATGCACTCGTAGCTAGGGTTAATTTGGCCTTTCCTTTTTTTGTGCATGAAGCTAATATTAATTTATTTTTTCCTAATTAATCATTTTCTTGTACATTGTCTACTGTTTGTAAGCTTTAATCTCTTTTGATTATTCTCTCAACAATGGTATGGCGTTTAAATTTTTCTTCACTTTCTTCCAAGAGATTTTAATACGTTCAGTTAACTTGCAAACCAAATCAAAGCATTAGGCATCACAATGAAAACATGGAGACATTCATCAAACTTGCAAAAGTGAAAAAAAAATGAAATTTGATAAATAAAATTAATGAGCTTCAAAGACATTTCAATGCGAAAGTTTACTTATTTAAAAATAAAAAATGAATTAAATGAAGAACTTACACCTATAAGCTTAATTTGAAGTTTAATAAGTGCCATCAATTCCAATGATGTAAATATTTCATTATTTTCCTAAGTATTAAGTAGTCATCAACATGGTACTTCAAATAGTTCGGATAATAGTAATTATGATGATGTTGATGAGTCATCAGTGTGTTACTTAAATCTAATTGCTTGATTGAATTATCTACTTGCAATTGTGATGTAAATGTTTGATTAGTAATGACAAGGGGAAGTAGATAGAGCTTCTGTTGAAGCATGAATTGAAAACATAGAGCAATCTAAAGTGAGTTTGGAATTGTGTAATTAAAAAAAAAAAAGATGACTAATTGGCAAGTTAGGAGTTATCTAATTAAAAAAGAATGACTATTTGGCAATTCAAGTTTGAAACTTCTTGGTGATCCTTTAGTATTGCCAATTAAGTTTAAAAACCATAGAGTTTCTGCTACTAGAATTGCCATTTTAGAATTTCCAATTTGCAATCCCACAAGTCATATCAGCAATTAGTCGTCCTTGTGGGAAGAAAAAAAAAATGCAACGTGTTAGAATAAATGGTGCAAAGATCTATTTATAGTTTATGTTAAAAACCTCAAAACTGGCCCGATATTCTTATAATTTTATAACAAGCCCTCACGTTGAAGGTTGATGATTAAGAAATAATTTTTATGTCATTATTATTATTATTATTATTATCATTATTATATTCGGACGAAGTGGTAAAATAACATGAAATATCCACTTTCAATATAATATTACTAAACTAGAATTAATTCCATGGATAGCTAGAAATAGCATTGAAAAAAGAATGATTGTGGAGCAAACCCCAAATGTTATGATACGTTTAATTGTAATGATTATTTATGTATTATATCCACCAATTCCTCTTTTCCCTCACAGGATGGTTTGCTTAACTGATGAGTTGACTGCTGCAAGGATGAAGCACATTCAAGTAAGATTCTTTAGCACATGTTGATCTCTCAATTTTCCCTTTTCTCTGATAGAAATTTAGTTTATTGGTCTACTGATTCTAGATATCCTGTAAGGTATACCAGCTTTTATTTTACATCCCAGATAGACTAGTTCCTCTGTTTAATCTTTTATATTAAATTAATGTATTGATTGTGTTTACGTTGCACTGATGTTACAGTTTCTGTGAGTTGTTCAAATTCATTCTATAATTTATGTTCGGTTGGCTTAGTTACTAAACAGATATGATAGCATATATTTTATATCGTGCTTTTGGGATGCTTCATTTCCACTTAGCGTCTACCTAAATGCTCTCATTTTTATGGGTCTTTAAGAATGACAATCTCTTGAAAATTCTTTTTTTATTTTTGATTTTTTTCCCTTAATTACCTTACAATAAAAATTGCCTTAAAGTAGATCTGGCATAAAATCATATAGTTCTCGCACATTTAACTAAACCATTTTATGCGGAACTTTGCTCTTTCCATTCAAATTTATTTTATTTCAACTTTGCTTTCCCGGGATATTGTGCATCTCTTCTCTCATTGTAAGTTCTTCGAGCATCTCTTATTATTTTCTTTGAATTTACACCTTATTGGGTGTTGGATCACTTTTTGTAGTCACGTTACAATTTTTACTCACACCTCCCATTTTCCACATAAAATTTTTTCAATCATTTTTCTTTTTATTCTTACTTCGATTCTAAATTCCTGACATAAGGGTGCTTCCTATTCTTTCATTTGAATCCCATATAGACCAGCTCTCTTTATTTTGTTGTTTATGTAAACTCAGTAAATTAGTATTTAGGATTCTTGTATTTTAAAAATGCTGTGTTAAATAAATAGAATGGATCTTGATTTCTCAAGTGTTTTTTTGTTAGCTATAAAATAAGTATTGTAATTATTTTAATTTAATCACCAATTTAAATTTATTAATATAATATCTTTTATTAGTACAGCACTAATAAAAATTAACTTAAAAATAAATTTAGAGAAAACAACTAGGGTTTTGAGTATGTGTATGATAGTGTTCACAAAGCGTTCAAATTTGTTTTAGGGGGTGGAGCGTCAAGGAAGGGGGGTGGAGTTGGAGGATGAGTTTGTGGTGATTAGAATGATGATGTACATGGAGAGAGGAGATGTGGAATGCGATGGAGATAGTGGAGATGCTTATGCAAATGAGAAAAGTACTCATATTTTGGGGAAAGGGAGGAGTTGGGGGATAGGGAAAATGATTATAGTGAAGATGATTGAGTGGGTGGAGATGCCGGATTTTGGGATGATAGGGGACTTCTTCACATCATCGAATTTTATAGCATTTGAATTGATATTTGTGATGCAAAACCATCAAGTTGTGCAAAATAATGTGTAGAGTTCAGGATTACGGAGATGGGGAAGGGGGTGATGTGCAAGAGTGAAAGCATGGTTTGAGATGAAATGAGGATTACACAAGAGATTTGAAATATGGTTGGTAATGGGAATATGCACGAGTAGGAGCGGGATTGTTGACAGGACCAAAGATGTTATGTAGAAGTGGGGTAAAGGTCGTGAGCCACGGTATCAAGGATGGTGTAGGATGACAATGTATTGGGAATTCAACTAATTTTGGACAATTTATAATTCACAAAAAATGAGAATTTTGAATTTTCCAAATTCCCTAAAAATATACATCACATATGTTTTACTTCATAAGAAAAAACCTTAATAATTAAAGCCCACATGTTACTTGCAACCGAACAATTCCTTAGTCTAAATGTTACCACACATCCATATTAATATTTTATATCTTCTATGCTTTTCCTTATAATATTCTAATGTCATATTGATATCTGCAATGCTTAACTTCATTTTTAGTAAGATAAAAAATTTAGGAAAAGTAAAAATTCGAAAGCATAAGTCTATCTGGCACCTTTGATAGTGAAACCTGGTCCAGGTGAGTTTGTTTTTTTAAAACCTGCGGTGTAAAAGGCTAAAGCAGACAAAGGCTAGGGATTAGGAGAGAGCTTTTTGGATAGCTGGTTTGGTAATTTTTTGTTTGTGTTTATGTCTATTTGAACTGCACGTGAGTAGTACTGTTTTAAATAAATTTGGTACTCTTTTAACTAAGCAATCTGAATCAATAGGTATGGCCATGTCGCTTTTGTATAATAGTGTTAGTAACTTCTGTATAATAAGAAATGCATATTCGAATGTAAATTCATCCATAACTACCTCATTCCTCCTCTATATCACTGACAAAAATAGGTTAATTGTGCATCATCTATATTTTGGATTCTACTTAGTTGGTGGGAATTGCTAGCATTCTAAAAAATAAATTATTCATGATACGACACCAAAGAGTAAACACAACAAGGTGTTTACCATACTTTGCTGAGCTGCTGGAGGAATTCTATTTGAGCATGTTGGAGATCGCAACTCATTGTTGACGTTTACTACTGCTAAAAATGAGTGGTTTTGGAGGTACAAGAGAGTTGAAGCCGAATAGTGTTGAAGTTAGCTTCTTTAGTTGATCAGGATCTTTGATATGTCCGCCTCTGTAGCAAAGTTATGTTTTGATCGTAAAATGGAGGAAACATGCCCAAGGTATTGTACAAATGTACACAAGATGCATATTGGAGTAATACTTATGCGAAGTATTGTCAGGGATGCAAGTACTGAATGTTTGAGGACAAATGGTGAATATATTGAAAGTCATTGTCAATGCAATCTATGATGAGTTGTAAAATAAAATACATAAAAATTCACAATTTGAAGGTTGCCAGATCTCAACCTTAAAAAAAAAATCATTAACATTTAATATAAATGCAGTTAATATACTTCTTTAATTTCAGAAAGATGTTTATTCATTTTAATCAGGATTGAAATTTTGCTGAATTCTAATAAAAAAATTTTAGTCAGGATTGAATTTTCTCTTCAAAGGAAAATTCTGGTATGTATCTAATCATGCTGGAAAAACTAGAAGTATAAATTCATTTACATAATATCAATGTTTTTTATATAACCTTGAAATGACTCAAAACAAAAAATTATACAAAATATGTCAATATTCACTATAAACAAGCTTCAATTCATCTTTATGGACTCCTAAAATTTGCAATTCAGCCTGTCGCTGGGAAAGTTTCAAGGAATTTCAAAAGATTTAAAGATAAAACACTACCCATATATTTTACTCTCATTTTGTGAGGAATTTATGATCTGGTTCTAAGTTCCTATAAGCATAAGCATTTTTGGTTAATTACTCTTGTAGGTGATGAGAGAGAACTTTTGGTTTAGACTAATTGTTAGATAAGCATTAAGTGCTTAGTGTATAATAGCAGCAAGTTTTGCATTGAGATTTAAATTTTACCACCTTGCATTTGAACCTAATGGTTGGGGGGAGTGATGATGAACCCAATAGTGATCTCATAGTTCCATCGATCTAGATTGTCATGGTTCTTAGTCTTTTATGTCAAAAGAGATAGTCAACCCAAACTTACCAAATGATACTCAACAATTACAGATTGATTGGTCCAAGGTGTAGATCCAGGGTGGATGTTTGTTTAAGAAGAAATTTAAGTGAACTTTAGCTTATAGAAAGTTTTGTGCTCTATTAAGCATATCCAATGATTTATTACTCAAGGGCTTCTTAGTCATTGGAAAACATATGGGCTCTAACCCTTGTAATTTAATTGTGCCATTTCACAGTAAAACAACTTTGTTAGAGGACTCGATAATAATCTTTTATCTGTGGTGTCATTTGATGACAAAGCCATCGGTTATATGGCATTTTTCGCATCCTTATTGGCAAGAGATAGTTTAAGAATGAATTATAATGATTCACTCGACAAGTCACTTGCTCTTTATGAGTTGAGATTATTTTCAAATTCATCACCCTTGATCACCCTTGACAAACAGTTGTGGAGTGCAAATGGATTTTGCTTTAATTTTTTTAGTAGATTTCATTTGAGTATTTTAAATCTCAGTAAGTATTAGATTTTCAAATTTCGTTTGAATTTAAACCTCAAGTGATTAAATTTGGGATTTGGGGGCAATCTGAAAATCATGTGGTCCCATCGATTGATATCTTCTATTAATGTAGCTATCTTCGAGGTATTTAAATATTATATATTATTATGTATGATTTTATCTATCTATCAACTTATAAGAGGATCGGGTCTAGTATAAACTCATTTCTTTTTTAGTCCGCACAATATTCTCTGACTTGACATTTTGGAGTTTGATGAATTGGTTGGAGGACATGTTAGTATTTTGAAGCTTATGAAGGAGTTTTTTATTTTAAAAATAATTATAAGCTATGTATAGTTATTGCATGCCTTTTAAGGCTTGAAGAGATTAGTTTAATTTATTTTTAACTGCACAATATTTTCATACATTATGATTAAAAATTTATCACATTAGTCAGAGTGAATGTGAGTGTTTCAATTCCAAAAAATTGGGGGATTTTTATTCAGCTTGTTTTTAACCTTGTAAAACATTCTCAGACTTACGTTAGATTGTTTAGCTTGTTTGTGGTGCACATAAGGGTATCTTGACTTCCTTTTTAAACATCGGGCATGCTTTTCAATGCGTTTACATAATACTTTTTTTGATGCAGTTGCATCACATATTCATACTTTGTTCAATATATTTATTCTCTTTTCAATGCACCTACACTATGTCGTTGCATAGCATATTCGTATGCTTTTCAATTTACTTTATTTATAGCATCTTCTTTTAAAGAGTTTTGCACTCTTTGGAGCAGTTGCTTGCGCTTCAAAACAATTGCTATGCTTCTTGAGTCGATGATGAACTTCACAAGATGATTACACCGTTCTCGAGGAAGTGCACTTGAATTTGAAAATTATGTTGTGATGCATGTCTGATTTAAAAATATTTGAATTTTGATTATTTGTGTGAGTATGCATTATTAAAATGCATGTAGTGTTTCATTCTGAAATTTTAAAAATCCGCCCTTTTCCCAATCGCCGGTTTCGCCCCTAATCTGAACTCCACGATCCTGATTTCATGCCTTGTTGAACTCTATGCCACTTCCCTTCCAACCGACCTTCTGCTTCTTCCCTCTTGGCCGAACCGATATGAGTTAAAACTACAGTCAAACTTCACCTACTACCGAATCCCCTTGTTGAAGCTATCGCTTGTTACTCACACCCAACTCGGCCTCATGCAAGTCCTAGAACCCGCAAAACAACCTTCACCCGATCCTTCTTCCCCCCTACTTCCAATGCCCTCAACCAACCACCAGATCTCCCTATAGGTGGTCACATGAACTAAGCCTACCCCGTCAACTTCTGTTTTCATCCCTCTAGTGAATAAAAGGTCTCACCCTATATTGCGCCGATACACCTATTTATGAAGGCGCGCTGTATAAAAAAAAGACATGCTGTATAGGATACGTGTCGGACACGGATACGCATCTGATACGACATCGATACGTGTCGGATACGTCAAAGATGTATCCAATTAAAATACTATTTAATTTCAAAATGACACGTGTATCAGATACGTCATATTTACTTTCGCATCAATGTAAAAAAAATCTGAAGAAAGACGCGTCATATTTACTTCCACGGCTGCGAGCAAAGTTCTCTCATTTTCAAACCCGCGGGCCATTTACATTAGAAAATAGGATATTAGGTCATCAAATTATTTTGCATTTGTAATGCTTTGATTTTTGTTTCGTGTATTAAAAAAATCATGTTATTGTAGTGTGTATGTCTTCTTAAATGAAAAAAAAAAAGTTTAGCTCTCATATGTTATTCAATAAAAATGCCAGCAAATCATGCAACAAGATAATTAGTGGAATCATGCCACAAAATTCTTATTAGGCAATGATTTTTAACTCTTCCCGTATCCATATCGTGTCATATCCGTGCCACCGTATCTGTATCAGTGCAACATAGGCCTCACCTCTTCCACCTTTCCCGTTGTCAACATTACCAGCATCTCTTCCCCTGTCAAAAAAAAAAAAAAAAAAATATATATATATATATATATATATATATATATATATATATATATATATATATATATATATATATATATATATATATATATATATATATATATATATATATATATATATATATATAAGCCCCACTTTTTAACAATCCCATTCCTCCAACCAACAATCATTTCCTCCACATCACATCTCCTTTCCTCACTTGCATCCAAACAACAACTTTGTTTTCTTCTTTTCTCTACTCCTATTAATCATTATTATTAATTAGTGTTATTAATTAGTAATATTTATCACTGAATTTCTAATTAGGAACTACAATTTATAAAAATAACAAAAATTAATTAAATGTAAATGAACAAGAAATACTTGCAATGAACAAATTTCCAAACATAAATTTGCAAGCAACGACCGTCATGATTGAGAAAAATGTGATAGACTACTAAAGGTAGTAGTATGAAGCTGTTGATGAATACTCTAGCTTGCTAAAGGAACAACGCGCTTGGAATGCCAATTCATCTACAATTAACCTCAGTTAACTTGCAAGATAGTGCTTTAAGCGAGCTACAACTAACAATACTAAGTGAGAACCAAAGATTTGCCAATTCATGCAAAGAAGGTGACAATTTTCCAAATATCGAATGTCATCCGACGATGGTTTCCTACAAGTGATGATGATCAACATGTAAAGGTGGCAATTTGCTGATAAAACATGTGTGACATAACACAAGACATGAAAGCAAGCACAAGAAGTCATCAATCAATATGCATAAAAAGATTAGTAGTGAATGTAGCCCACCCCGCAGTCAGTATTAGCTTGCTGACGAATACACACAAGGGTGTAAACGAGTCAAGCCGAGCTCGAGCCATGCCTAACTCGAGCTCGACTCACCTGCCAAATATCGAGCTCGAGTCGAGCTCGAAGTACTTGCTTGAGCTGAAGTCGTAAAATAAAGAGAAGCTTGTGAGCCAGTTCATGATCTTGTCATAAGTGAGCCAGTCTGCTACCCGACGCTTAAAGCCGGAGAAGAAGAGACATTCCGTTTTTTTCTTGTGGAGTATGGACACGATCACAACCGTGGAAGTCCTACGGTTGTTTTTTTTTTTTTTTTTTGGCAGAGAAAAGACCTTGGGTGAAGTTTTATACTTCTATATAATGTTTTTGAAGCTCATTAATAATACCTTTTTTCTTGTGCATAGAAAAGACATGAAAGCTCCTTAATGTCTATTTCTTTTTTGCTTTGGGTGGCCTTCTATACAATTTTTTTGAAGACATTCTTTTAGTAATAGTTACTTTTCTGCTACAACATTTATTTGTTATAATCATTAATTTTTTTTAACCTTTCAAATGTAAAAAAATAATTTTTGTTTTAAAAAATTTCTAGCATTCATTCAAGTCGCCTTGCGAGCTCGCATGTCAAGCCTGATCAAGCTCGAACTCGAGCTCATTTAACATACCAGCTCGAGCTCGTTATCGAGTTTAGTTCAAGCCGGCTCGGCTTCCTCACTTACACCCCTAAATATACACATTCACTTGCAAACGATAACACTGAGAGTCACTCTACACTTAAGAGACATACAGTGACAGTCACTTGCATTCAACGTTGCATTCATTGTCATCCTTTCTGTCAATATCAACTAATCTGCAATAAGCAACAACTAACTGTTAAGCAAGTGCATCGATCCACTTATGAGTGAGGATAGAGGATATAGCAGTTAACCTATCAATCTGTGTAGGGAAGGTCAACAATGAATGCAACGTTGTTTTTCGGTTAATGTGACACGCATATGAGTACACAAACCTGCTTGCAGCTAATAGCCGCCAGCTGACAGACAAGTGCACTAGTTCTTGAGCAACAATAGCAGGTGTAGTGACCTGCCAGGTAGCATGCATGGGGAATTCAATGGTGAATGTGATAAATTTGGCACACATACCATATGACACCTACAAACAAGAATCAAGAACCTTCAACAAATACAAACATCTATATGCAATTATAGGAAGTTTGGTGTGCGCACAATAGTTAACCTATAAGGTCGAGAGTTGAGGGAAGAAGTTTTGCAATGCATACAACAACTCTGCTTATGAGAAACAATTGTAAATACATTGCAAATATGACAGGTCTTCTGCGAACACAGGCATACACTCAATGTGACATATACAAGCAAATGCAGAAGAACCATGATAAACACAAATGCTTGCAAATTACAATAGTGGATGTACTTCTAGCACGGTGGATCCCTTACAAGCTTAAGTAAGAAAATCGTAGTGAGCGTGATGCACTGCCTAAATGCAAAAGGCAATGAGCTTGTGACAAATGCAAGTACCCATATGCCATTACAGGAGATTCGTTAGTGCATGACAGTTTACTTGCATGAAGTAGGAAATGACCTATAATGTAATGCTACAATTCAACCGTAAGCAGAAGAAGGGAATTCATAGAAGAAACTGCGGGGCCACTGGTAAACTGAGACAGTAGATTTGCAGCACTGAATTGCGAAGCGAACTTATCTGTTTACTTGCAAATGATATTTGGAAGGCTCCTGATGCACTAGAAATACCCTCCTACATGATGGATATTGGCGGAGATAACAACATGTAGGAGATAATTGAGCAAAACTACACTGTCGATGTGCATCAAATGAAGCTCAACTTGTAGTTAAACAACATCATCCGATCCACAACACTCACACAAGCAGACAAAAGGCATCTACAAATTTCCAAAATGAAACTTAGTATATTTCTCAACGATAGTCATTTGCACGGCTAACTATTGTAAAAACACCCTCCCTCATGCATTAACACATGCATTAATGCATTAGAAACATTCATACACATTTTATAAATATTTTGAAAGATTTGTAGAGCATAGCACATTGCATTATGCAAAATGTCATGTAAAAATACATCAAACACATCATGCATGCATACGCTCCAAGGTACAAAATGTACTATGCAAATGTACAACACAAGCATTTTATTACACATTTAGTTAGGAATGAGTAGACATGTTGCAGGTATCCTCACATAGCATATAGATTTACCGGATGTATGTACATTACTGCATGGAAAATATACGTTGCAATATGCTACATGCATCATGCATCATGCAAACACATCATGTAAGATGTAAATATATATGCCAACATATATGCATACATGCAACTGCTACACTAATAAATTATGCAAAATGCTTGTTAAAATATACACCCGCATGAGCCCCGACGAGCATGTCATATACATGTGATGTCTAAGGGTGCTGTGCGAGTCAAGAAATGATACTATGTTCGAACCCGATCCTTCTATGTGGGTGAATGGGAGTCAGCATGGCTCGAACAATCAAATAAATATACGGTCGCAGCATTGACTGAGATATTTATTTTATACATCCTATGACAAAGAAACTTCACTAATAAAGACATAAAAATGATAACTAACCCGATTATCTGTCGGCAAGTACCCCAATGATGGCCATAAATAGGTTTGACTGGAAAAATAAATTGCCCATAAATATCTCAATGATTGCCGTGTTGACAGAAAATCTCAATCGGAGGGGACTACAAACATTTAATATGCATCCTGAATTCGCATAAAATTCAAAATTGCAAAAAATAGCAAAACCTAAAATATTTAAAATTGAAATAAATCATCAAATACTTAAAAGCAAAATTCATCCACCATTTATAACAGTTTATCTAGGTGGATAAATTTTAAAATCACTTCAGGTCATAAAAAGCAAATGTCTGGTTGAGAATATCAGTTGGATTCATTCTCAATCTTTCTCTTACTAGTAAGGACATGTCACGTGTTCTCTAACCTGTGGTTTTGCCACCAAATGGCACCACAGATAAACAGTTATGACTGGGGCCCTTTGAACCAGGTGGTTTCGTTGCCAAATGGCACCGATAAATTGCGGTCATGGTCAGAGCTCATGTGCTCCCCACTGGGTTCAAATTCTTGAGATATGAATCAATAGGGCACAAGGCCCTTTATTAGCTAAGTGGATTCAAATCTTTCCCCTTAGATAAATATTTATTCCGAGTTTATAAGATACTATTAGACGAAGCAACCCATGGCTGCCGACAAGGATCCTTCTGTTAGATTGGGTCGACCACCTCCTCTGCCCGACAATGATCATTATGTTAGATTGGGTCGACTACCTCCTCTGCCTAAGTAAACTAGGGATCATGACCCAAGATGACAAAACCATAGAATTTTGATTGGGTTCATCCTCATTCCCCCACCATCCTCTTTAAGTGCAAGTTAATAAATTTTTTATTTTAAATATCAAATTCTTAAATACCTAAAACCCGCTGCTACTATACACCAGATGTTATGTATCTGTACGCATCTGTTTGACGACTAGCCTTAATTGAAAGTTTTCTCTCGTTATCGGGAGGAGTAATTAACTATAGAGGTTTGCGCCTATAGGAAATATGAACCGGATCATAAAGTCCTCGTAAAATGAGGGGGAAATCTCTAGGTAATGTCTTATTTAAAACCTAAACTCCTTTTGAAAATTTGCCTCGGAACTTAAATGTTAACTCTCCACGATGTCCCGAAAGATTGAATGAGGTCGCAGAGAGGCCGGGGCACGAATTTTCTTAGCACTAGATTTATTAGATTTGGATTATGTTAAGAAATGTAGAGAGGTAGGCCTAAGAAGATTTGATTAGAAAATATTAGAAATGATATTTCTTTATTAGATTTAAATGAGAATTTGACTCTTAACATGACACAATGAAGAAAAAGGAACAAGGATTCATGTAGCCAACACCATGTAAGGGGATAAAGGCTTGATGTTGTTGTTGTATACTAATGTGAATTTTGGTAGCAACCCATCATTTTCCCTATGTAGGAATAACACATTATTTTCACAAAATTTACCTCCGCATTAGAACAACGCTCACAAATATTTAATTTTTTAAAATTTCAAATTATATATTTTCCTGAGGTAGGCCATAATAATGAGGCAATGAGATTGTCATGAGAGTGGAAGCACAATTTTTTTATCATTTTTCTTCTACCTTTTTTACAAATGTTTTCTTTTCTTCCTTTTCTTTTTAGTTTCTTTTTTTTCCTATTATCTTCTATTGTGATGCTATAATTCCTAATGGATACAACTAAGTCCACCGCCCAAGCCTAGTCCAAATATTACCCAGGTAAACCGTAGTTAGAAATGACTAACATATAAAGCCAATGCCACTGCCCAACAAAGTTCCAGCTAAAGAAAAAACATCAATCTATCAAATCTATTTTCATGTATTATGATTTTGATGTTAACAAACACTCTTATTTCTCTACGACTGCCTTGCCTACTAATATTTCAGGACCACAAGATCGGACGACAATCGGAACCAGCTCAAGATTGGGTAGACTAGGTATGAGTTAGTCTGTAATTTTCTTTTTCCTTTTTTTGAGTTAATTGTAATCTTTGAAGTGTTCTGATGCTAAATAACCCTACACACACACTTGAACGATTTTTCTGTTTGACTCGTAAGATCGGCCAGGACGATTAGTTCAAAAAACCTTAGTTGCTCCTGGACGATCAACATCGGTCAACTCAAATTCCGGGCGATGTTCTGGACGATTTTTCTCTGATTTGAACTAATCATCTGGGACGATCGTGAGATTGGCCCGGACGATCAAGCTATTTTGGAATCGTCCTGAACTCTTTTCAGAGCGATTGTTTGGCCGATAATCTGTGATTTGAACAAATCGTACATGACGATATTGTATCGGCCTGGACGATATGAACATTTTAATTCTGTTCGTCCCAGATCGTCCCGGCTGATCAGGCTTAAATTGCACTAATCGTACATGACGATATACTTATCGTCCTGGATGATAATGTCGGCAACTTGCAATTAATGAGCTATTTTGAAGCTCTTCTATTTAAGAGCTATTGTTCAACGTTTTGAACAATCTTTTGCTGTTGTCTTGACCTGAGAAAGCCTAGAGGAGAGAGAGAGAGGGTGAGAGAGAGGATCTTGTGAGGGGGATTCACAAGGGTTGCTCCAAGCATAGTTCCACTTATTCTTTCACTAGAGTCTCTCGTCCTTGGAAGGGTTGGGAGAGATAAGCTTCAGCGATCGATCAAGGTTCTCTGCCTGCTTCAGGAGGAAGCAAAAGGAGTTGGGTTCTCTGCCTTGCCGGGGGTGGCAAAAAGGAGGTTTTTGTAAGGGCTTCTCCGCCTTGCTGTGGGAGTACAAGGAGAGTCACTTTGGTAGTGTAATGCTTGGAGGGCGCCTCCGGGGAGTGGACGTAGGTCGAGTTGACTGAACCACTATAAATCCTTGTGTTCTTTTTTCTGCTTCCGCATTTAATTTTTCCGCACTTGTTTTCTGTGGTGATTTTGGTTTGAGTTTTGTTGTGCTTTGGTTAAAAGATTTTTTAAAATACCAATTCACCCCCCCCCTCTTGGTTAGCCTTGAGCTAGTTCTTAAGGGCCTAACATTCCTAACGAACTTTCAAGTGGTATTTTAAAAAACATTAATCTATCAAACAGTAGATCACCAGTCCCACTTGCTGAACCACGACTGAACCTGCCAAATCGTACGAACTTAAGAAATAAACTCTAACTCTCTCTCAGCCATCGTAGTTGCAACAAAATAAAATAAACTAACAAATATAAATAAATAACTTGTGCACATATCATTGTTTGAGATGAATATTTTCGTTCCCTCGAATTAGAGCTGCTTTTGCTTTGTTTTTTGTCTTTGGAAATATTAAGTTACCGTTTCACAAAGTTTATTACAGTTCACAAATTTTATTAGGATGCGCACAATTCTGGCCTTTGTTGTGTGGTGTTTGTTAATTATACCCTTATATGTATTACTCTTTTAGAAGGTAATCAGGTAACTATAACTTTATGTTAACCTCTGAATAAAAAAATTCACAGAAATCCCGCTAACCTGTAAACGGCGTTGTTCGAGTCTATATCCCAGAAATCCTGCTCAAAATCTGCGATCTCGCCTTGATCGAGCACCCAAGTCGTCGTTAAAAGGCCATCAAACGAAGCCTTTCGCCTGCTCTGACTTCTCCACTCGCGCTCACACAAACTTCCCCCCCATCGCAAGCTCTCCGACTCCAAACTCCTAAACCAAACTTCACCTGCTCCGACCCCTCTCTGTCCGTCGCTGGTCTTCATTTGCAAGCAAACCTTAGGCCGAACAGAACTCCTCCCGTAGCCTCTGCCCTAGCTTTGTTGGTTCTCACCCAAGCCGAGAGAGAGAGAGAGAGAGAGAGAGAGAGAGAGAGAGAGAGAGAGAGAGAGAGAGAGAGAGAGAGAGAGAGAGGAAGGAGGGAACCGACCTACCTCCACACCTTGCCGAAGCCTCAACCCCTACAGCCTTTGCCTCTTATGAATCCAAGCCCTATCCGAACTCCACTTCCTCTAGCTACCTCCTCCGACGTTCCTTCTTGTCTGAATCGAAAGTTACCACATTTTGATCGAGAGTTATAACAGGAGCTCTCTCGCTATGAAGGTAACTATCTCCTGTTCGCATTCTTCTTCGGCCAAATCCCTTAAAACAGAGAATTAAACTCTCTGTTAACAGAGAGTTTAATTCTCTGTTAATCCTGCTTAAACTCTTACGAAGTTCTGTTTAACTTAATTATAATTAACTAAGTTTAATTATAGTTAATTATTTTTAATTTTGATTAATTATTGTTAATTATAAATTAGTTATAATTAATTTAATTTAATTATAATTATTTATTTTTAATTAGAATGAATTAATTATCATTAATTAATTAAGCATAATTAATTAAGTTAATTATGATTAATTTTTTTAATTATAATTAATTACTAATTAATTATATTACTTATAATTAGTTAAATCCAATTATAGTTAATTATTATTAATCATTATTAACTATAATTAATTATAATTAATTTCTTTTTAATTATAATTAATTAAAAAAAAGAGTAAGGTAATGCCTCTCTCCTTCCCTCGATCCATGTGCCGACCCCGCGTAGCTATAATCCCTTAGCCCTAAAACTTCGAGAACTCGCTTTCGATGCGCGCATCATGATAAAACGACCACCTATATATGCTTTTCTTAGCGTGGTGGGAGGAAGTGCGTCGCGATGCTTGCGACGAAGCAGGTAATAACTTAAAATTCCTTCTTCGGCGTTCGCGGCGCATCGAAAAATAGCCTATAATATAAGTTTTTCTTAGCATGGTGGGATGTGAACCCGGTGCGATGCCTAAGGCGAGGCGGGGATATGCATAAGTACCCGCTTGTGGGGAAACAATTGCTTTTCTTTTGCAACAGGTACCAAAGACCCATACACGCTTTTCTTAGGGTGATGGGGGACGAAATAAAAAATATGGCCGCGGTGTCCTCGTCCGAGGACACCTATCATACATGCTTTTCTTAGCGTGGTGGGAAGGCCCAGTTTCTCGTAGTTTTCTCCTAAATGAGGGGGACACTGGGAGGTTGTCAAAATTTCGGGTGAACACAAGATCATTCTTAGACCTGATTGAACTAAAAGGACAACAGTGGACTCGAACTTGTGAACTTTGATACAATAAACTCAAATCTAAATGAATTCAAACTTAATTAAAAAAAAAGCTTGAACTGAACGAGGCATTTTGAATTCGAACTTAACATACAAGTTGACAAATTGGAACTATACTCTGAACTTGAATCAAATGAACAAAACTTGGACTTGATTTGAATCAAGCACAGTGGACATGAACTCAGTTTGAATTCAGACTTCAAGTTTGCAAAACAGCAGAGGACTTGAATTTACATTTGATGTGAACTTCAAATGAGAAGAACAAGTACTTCGATCAATGTTGGACTACACAAGACTTGGATTTGTTTAGATCACATAGAACTTGATTTGAACATAAGCAAGAGAACTTGCAAGCTTGGACTTGTAAGCTTGAAACTTGTAAGCTTGGACTTAATTTGAATCAAGCATAGTGGACCTGAACATGAATTTAAACTAAACTTAAGGAACATGAACTCAAATCAAACTTGAATGAACAAAAGACTTGATTCAAGTCTGATCAAGAAGGACTGAACTTGAACAATCACAAGATCTTGAATTATATGCAAGAGAACTCGAATCCAGATTTGAACCAAGTGCAAAGGGCTTTGAGTTTATTTGAACAACTTGAATATGCAACAAAATTAGCAGTCACAAGGAATTGGGCCTTAAATCTAATTATTTGCAATCATGCAAATGTTAGAAGGTGACTCAAAAGAATTTAAATGAATGCTAAAAGACTTGAGCATATGGAATAAGACCTTAGTTTAATGAATGAGCAATCAAAATATAAAGTTTCAATGAACAAATCTTGTGTGTCCAATTAGATATACATGAATTAATATATCAGACTACTGCAAGCATGATTATAACCCATTCACAAGTAAAGGATTCGTTTGGGAATATTGTCAGACATATGCAATGTGTCTTCCTATAGACATATAATGCAATATGCGGCCAATGCCAACACCTATTTGATAACAACAAAATATATGTTGTATACACAATGAATTGCTCATGAGGGGTACACTCATGAATAAGGCATAGAGATCTAACAACTCCTCATGGATCATAGTGAACACATCAGGCTACTTATGATGCATACAACGGGTCGCTGCAGGGGACCTATTATACACTCAGCAAGCTATTTGTGAGTAAGCATAAAAGAATTACAATGAGTATACGTATCAACGAGCAGTTGCTAATGCACAATAGCTCGCTTATAAGAAGCAACAAGTGGCTCTTAGTACATGCACCTACAAGCTATGTAGTAGAAGGTAATGGAGGCTACATCACCCTCGCAATCACATCGAGCTATGGATGAATGCATCTACATGCCTACAAACAACAATAGCAGGTGAATAACAAATATTGAAAAATACGGCAAAAGCATAAGGAAACTCGTCATGTATACAACATACGGTGATAAATGCAAATATCTACTAGTACTTGTAAGGGACCTAATGCCTAGAAGTGCAATGCAAGAGAACTACGACAAAAAAATTCACTTGCAAGCAGTAGTAATAGATATACTACAAAGGCGAGGGATCATTTATGAATATACAATATGTCATTCCCCTGTGAAGATTAAAGACCCAGAGCAAAGCAGTAAAAGAATTGCAATAGAGGTAAGCATTACAACCAGAAGTAGGAGATTAGTTAGTGCACTACAATCTACCTGTATAAAGCAACAAGTAGTACACGACAGTCTACATGTACAATGCAGCACACAACTCAATCCAGAAGCTGCTACAACACGCCACCGGATCTGCAACACTCGTATTAGCGGATAGAAGGCATTTTCAAATATTTCAAAATACCCCTGCACATGCACCGTAATTTATATACACATAGGTACACAAAGGGGTAAGTGTAATCAAAACCCGCATGAGCCCCGGCGAGCGTGTTGTAGGAACACACGTGACGTCTAGGGATGTTGCGTGGTTATTAAATTTGAACCCGATCATCCTAAGTAGGTAAAAAGGAGTCGACATGGTTTAATTATCTAATGCCTCCAAACACCCACATGGGCTCTGGCGAGTGTGTTATAAGTATAGACGTGACGACGTCTAGGGATGCTGCGCGGGTCAATAAGTGAATTCAAGTTCGAACCTGATCCTTCTATGCGGATTAGTAGGAGTCAACAGGGTTCGAATCATCAAACAAATATACGGTTACGACGACTGATATACTTGTTTTAATATATTCATATTAGGTCTTCAAGGCCTATAACAATGAGAATTCACTAACAAAGGCATAAAGCCTACGAAGCCTGATCCACTATCAGTAAGTATAGGGTCGACAGGGTTCAATCAACAAAGAAAAATAACCTCTCATACCCCGATGATGGCCGTGTTGAACGAAAATCTCAACCGGAGGGGTTCATAAATAATTTCAAATTCAACAAAAATCTAAAAATCATCAAACTCTAAGATGTTTAAATTTGAAATCAACCATCAAAACACTTAAAGCAAAATCCATCAACCCTCTGCAACAATTTGCCGAGGTGGACAAATTCGAAAACTACTTTAGCTCACAAAGAACCAAATGCCTAGTCAAAAATATCACTATGATTCATTCTCAAATAATCTTTTTAACTGAATTCGTATGTTGTTCATTGAGATTATGCATGAGCTAACTGACAATACTCTGATCATAGGAAAGATCTGGTCTTGTGTGAGCGAAGTGCATTAGTCATTTGATAAATCTCTTGTATCTCACGTTATCTATTGGTACCTGGATTGTTTCAGTACAAAGCTTCGATTTCTCTTTCATTTAAATGCCAAGTTAGCAAACTGGAATACCAGTTTCAGATTTAAGGTATAATTTTTTTGTGATGAGAAGAATCTTTTACTTGATTAAGATACTTAAATTCTAGGAATAGCAAGATCCAGATTGTGTTAATTCTGGCTAAGAATAGCAAGATCCAGATTGTGTTAATTTTGGCTACAATGGCAAATGTTTTATTATAGTTAATTTAATAAATTTGGGTATATTGTTTTGCCACTAGTGTTGCCTTAAACTGTTAGACATGCTATCAACTTTGCATTTAACAAAAAGATGCATCGACACCTGCTGTTTTTACACATATTAGATGGTTACGAGTTCCCAAGTTTTGTTCTTATGTAGGCAGTCAATCTCTTCATTCATCTCAGCTTATTTCACTCTCTATTGAGACATTGTAGTAACTATCTCCTGGATGACTCAGGTACTATGTAAGTACTTTCTTGTTGACCTATGTACAAAGAACAAAAAGGGGAAGAAAGAATAAATCCAATGCGTACATACCTCATATCCGTTGAGTCCTCGAAATCTGCCCGAAATCCTCCACAAATCCTGCTGTTCGGCGCCGTCTGCGTCGTTTCTCCATAAAATCTGCCGAAATCTTGCGACGTTGCCTCGATCGAACGACCGCTCGTGTCGTTAAATACCCGACCAAACGAAGCTTTCGGAGCTCTCTCCCACGACCACGCACGCGAAAGCTTCGCTATTGCTCACACCAGAAGCCGAAGCCCTTCTCCCGCTCTTCTGGCCGATCTTCCCTTCCTCTGCCGAGACCAAACCGGATCTCCCTCTCCTACCCGACGCTTCCACAATGTGAGAGAGAGAGAGAGAGAGAGAGAGAGAGAGAGAGAGAGAGAGAGAGAGAGAGAGAGAGGGGAGAAGCCAACCTACCCGAGCCCTTCTCCGGCTCCTTCGTGCCCTTCGACTTTGCTCCTTCCATGGCTACCCTTCTGGTCGGATAGGAAGTTACGACATTTTCGGTCGGAAGTAACCACGGAGAGCTCACTGGCTGTGAAGGTAACATCTATCTTTCACGTGCTTCTTTCGGCCAAATCCCATTGCCGAGCAACCCTTTGGGCTTTTTCTTTTCTTTTTTTTTTTAAGTTATAATTACTAATTTATTTTTTTAATTAATTAGTTTTAATTATAAATTAGGAATAATTAATTAAATTTAATTTCAATTAATTATGTTAATTATAATTAATACCTATTAATCATAATTAATTATATTTAATTAGATTTAATTATGATTAGTAATTAATTAATTCCAAATTAATTTTAATTAATTAGGTATAATTATGATTAACTTGCTTTTATATTTAATAATTAATTATTATTTAATCATAATCTAATCATAATTAGTGAAATGTAATTATAATTAATTATTTTTAATTATAATTTAATCATAATTAATTGAGTATTAATTATGGTTAATTATCTTTAATTTTGATTAATTATTAATTAATTATGTATTAATTCTAATTATTTAAATCTAATTCTAATTAATTATTATTATTATTATTAATTATAACTTTGTTAAAAAACAATGCTCCCCTCTACTCTCTTACCTCGGCATGCGTGTCGGGCCGGCAAACCACCTAAGTATGCCTTTGTTGAGCGTGATAGGAGGGAATCCGGTGCGATACCTACGACAAGGTAGGCTAGTGATTCCTCGATCCACGTGTCAACCTCTACAACCCCGCGAAGGTATGAATTTTCTAAACTCAGATTGTCGTTTCGTTGTATGCGGCGGACCGGAAAATCGCCTATACACGCCTTTATTGCGCGTGGTGGGATGGGACCCCGGTCCGATGCCTACGATAAGGCGGGCAATCACCTAAACTCTACTTCGGCGTTCGTGGCGCACCGAAAAAACTGCCTATACACGCTTTTATTGCGCGTGGTGGGATGGGACTCCGGTGTGGCACCTATGGCGAGGTGTGGTCACTTATAAGTACCCCCGAGCGGGGGGAAAGCAATCTATGCATTTTTAAGCAGGTACCGTCAAAGACCTCATACATGCCTTTATTGCGCGTGGTGGGAGGAACAAAAATCACGGCCGCAGTGTCCTCGTTTGGGGACACCTACCATACACGCCTTTATTGCGCGTGGTGGGAAAGGCCCAATTTCTCGTAGTTTTCCCCTAAACGGGGGAGTCGTCGGGAGGCTGCCGAAATTTTGGGTGAAATGTTATTGTACCTGGACTCATTTGAACTCAAAAGACATTAATAAAAGTTTAATTCAATCTCAAATCAAACTTGGACAAAAGAACTTGAACTCTACAAAAACAATATAAGACTTGAGTTGGACTCAAACTGAACTGCACTTGAACTTGAATTTGAACAAAGACTTGGACAAATTAACTACAAAGGACACGAATTGGGACTTGATTTGAATATCAAATATACATGATCAATAATTTAAACTTAAACTTGAGCACAAATGAGCTTGGTGCAAGAAGTCTTAGCTTAGACTTGAACTTATACTCTGGACTCAAGCTTGCATATGGAATAAATGATAGCGAACTGAGCTATAGTTTGAATATTAAATGAATAACATGTAACTTTGCAAATTAACAGTATTAATCATACAAGTAAGGACATGTGATATATACAATGATGAATTTATGATTGATATTATCATACAAGCAAGCGAATGGAAATAAATCTTCAATACATGCAAGATGATGAACTTCTAATTTGAGTGCAAATAGAATGAGTTTCCAATATGACATGCTTCTAATCAACATGACAAAGTCTTCAATCAACATCAAGATGCTATCGTGTTAGCAAAGGTCCAAGCTAAATACAAAAGAATATATATGGAACTTGTGATGAAAAGGAAGATCTATAATGACTATAGAACCTACAAACATCATGAAGACTCATGCATCAAATGCCATTAGGAAGGTTTGGCACGCAATAGACATAACAAGGTGACACATTTAGATGCATTCGAGTGAACATCAACATACAAGCAAAAGATTAGTTCATCTGTGTAAACAAGTAAAATCAAATACAAAAACATCGCAAGACTACTTGAATGAGTAAGGCATCCCAAAGCTCTAAGTATGATTGCTCGCATGAAGTGGCCAACAACAATCAGGAATGAGGTGTGATTTAAATATAGATAGATCACAAAGAACCTTAGCAACGAATTGGTTCTTTAAGATGTATCTAAGAAAGCTATCCACAAGCAAAATATAGAAAAGTTTGAACAAGTGCAAGTCTCCATGGGCCACTGTAGAAGACTCGTAGTGCACCCAGTCTAATGTCCACGAGCAAGATACAAAGTGACTATATCAAGTACCAAGTGCTTATGAGTTATAGTGAGAAGATTAATTTTGTGTGCAACAAGCTATATACGAGCTTCTACAACTTAAGGCAGGAGATTAGTTGGTACACGATGATCCACCAGCATAAGGTAACGAGTGGTGTACGACAGTCTACCTGTACGAAGCAGCGAACAACTCTATTTAGAAGCTGCTACCCCACGCCATCAGATCCGTAACATTCATACAAGCGGACAGAAGGTGTCTACAAATACTTTCAAAATATCCCTGCACGTGCACTGTAGCTTGTATACACATAGGTACACAAAAGGGTATGTCAAATCAATGAAATTCTCAAATACCCGCATGGGCCCCGGCAAGCGTATTATTGGTACACACGTGACGTCTAGGGATGCTGCGCGGGTTACTAAATTTGAACCCGATCCTCCTAAATAGGTAAAAAGGAGTAGACAGGGTATAATTACAAAATGCCCCCAAACACTTGCGTGGTCCCCGGCGAGCGTGTTATTGGTACACACGTGACGTCTAGGGATGCTGCGCGGGTCAATAAGTGAATTCAAGTTCGAACCCGATCCTTCTATACGAGTCAATATAAAGTCAACAGAGTTCGAACAATCAAACAAGTATATGGTGATGGTGATCGGTATATTTGTTTTAGTACATTTATATTAGACCTTCAGAGGTCTATAATAATACGAATTCACTAATAAGGACATAAAATATACGAAATCTGATCCTCTATCGATAATTTGATAGAGTCGACAAGATTCAATCAATAAAAGAGAAATGACCCCAAACACCCCGATGATGGCCGTGTTGAATGCAGATCTCAACCGGAGGGGTTCCCAAATATTTTCAAATATCTCTCAAATATCCGAAATCTATTTCAAACAATTTAAAGCTCCATCCAAAACTCCACAAAATCTCAAAATTCAAAAAAAAAAATTCAAATAAACTCTAGCTCACAAAGAGCCAAATGTCTAGTCGAAAATATCACTAGGATCCATTCTCAAACAATCTCTTGCCAGTAAGGACGTGGTACGTGTCCTCTAACCGGCAGTTTCGCCGCCAAATGGCACTGCATGTAAACGGTTATGATCCGGGGCCCTCTGAACCGAGTGGTTTTGCCGCCAAATGGCACCACATATAGCGGTTATGGCCATAGCCAATACGCTCCTTAGTGGCGTTAAATCCTTTAGATATGAATCAATAGGGATATGATTGATAGGGCACAAAGCCCTCTGTTAGCTAAGGTAGATTCAAATTTTTCCCCTTAAGCAAATATCCAACCCAAGTCTATAAGGTCCCCTTGGACGAAGCAACCCATGGCTGCCGACAAGGATCCTTCTGTCAGGTTGGGTCGACTACCTCCTTTGACTAAGTAGACCAGGGACCACGATGGCCCGGGACGACGGAACCATGGGATCTTGATCGGGTCCATCATCTATTCTCCCACCATCCACTTTAAGTGCAAGATGGTGAAATTTCTATTTTAAATATGAAATCTCCAAATCCTTCCAATACTCCGAATTCTCAAATTCTCCAAAATTCCAAACCCATATTCATGCTGCTACTATATGCCAGATAACACGTATTCTCTACGTATCTGATTGACGATTAGCCTTAATCGAAAGTTCTCTCTCGTGATCGGGAGGGGTAATTAATTATAGGGGCTTGCGTCTATAGGAAACCAGAACTCAGATCATAAAGTCCTCACAAAATGAGGGCGAAATCTCTGGGTAGTGTCTTATCTACAAACCCATCTGCCTTCCAAAATTTACCTCGGAACTTATCAGTTAAAACTCCCTCGTCGAATAAAAAGAAAAGCGAGCGGAGGCCGGGGCTGAATTTTCGGCGCCCACATTTCTTTAGGCAATGAATTTTTCTGGCTTTATGGGTGGGCATTTAGATCACTAGATTCGAACTCATCCATATCTCAACTTGTTGTGTTGTGTATTATCTGACCTCTTAAATCCAAAATTTTCATACTAGATCTAAATTGCCTCCTCAATATTGTATACAAAAGTCCTAAATTTCTTTAAAGCACTCTCCCTAAAATTCAGACATAAAGAAATATTTAGCATCTTCATGAAAAACAACATCAATTGTGATAAACATGCATTTACTAGGGTGATGATATCATGTGTACTCTTTTTAATGAACACTATATTTCACAAAGACATATTTCAAAGCTCTAAGTCAATAACTATCGATGTTGGTGTTTGGGAATACGAACATAGGCAACTCCTCTGAAGACCTAAGGTGTTAGATTTGAGACTGCTGAAGCAATAATAGCTTCTGCAAGTGTTTGAAAGGGCGTGAAATGACGGATGTGGTCAATGGTCTTTGGCGATCAAATCTAGTGTGAGGGACTGAGAGAGGTTGACATGCGAGACATTGAATGAATTTGAGCGGAATAGACTTCATTTTTGAACAATGGTTTTGAGAATCTCAGTTGAGATTTTTTATAAATGGTAAGAAAATTTTGTTTTGGCTCTGGCTCTAATACCATATTAAGATAATTCTAGAAACTTTTAATCTTATTTCAAACTAGAGAGAATATGTACATATTTATATGTAGTACATAGTCAATTAAGAGTACAACAATTAATAAACGAATTAATACACAATTACTAAAATAATAATAATAATAATAATACACAATTAATCGTAATAAAAAAGGAAACAAGGACATGAAAGCTGGTTGCTGAGCCGTGTAATCATCCTGCAGTTAACATTATTAGAGCATATGGATTGCTGAGTTGAATAATCATTATGTGATGCATAATCTCAACAGGAATATATAAACTAGATGCTATTGCATTATTCACATGCTTCCAGGATAGCTTGCATCATATGTTGCACCGATACACCTAAGGTGTGTTGTATCTGATACACCGATACAAGGATACGCCTCCGATACGGCACCGATACGTCTCAGATACGACTTTGTTGTATCCAATTAAAATATTATTTAATTGTAAAAGGACAAGCATATCCGGCATGCGTGCCCGTTGAAAAACAAAAAAATCCGAAAAAAGACATCGTATTTACTTCCGCGGCTGCGAGCGAGGTTCTCTAATTTTTGAGATGGATTTTAGTTTCTTGATGATATGGAAATGTTAGAAATTGCTAATCTTTCACTTGATAAGCCTGAATTAGAAGCTATGATACTTATTGAAGATGATATTGAAGTTCTAAGACAAACCACTGAAGAATCTAATCATATCATTCCTTCTATTGGATATTTGAAACTTCATGTACTATACAATTTATGTTTATGCTTTTGTTGTTGTACTAGACATTTAATGCTTACTTTTATTTTGATATTATAAGCTACAAGGCTATAAATGATGTTATTATTATTATTTTTTTATAATTTCAAATATTATGTTTTGGTTGCTTTCTTAATTTTATGTATGATTTATAAATTATAATGCCGTGTCCGTGTACCCGTATCCTGTATTTTTAAGAATTGACGTGTCCCGTATCCGTATCGTGTCGTATTCGTGCCGCCGTATCCATATCGGTGCAACATAGCTTGCATCCCTTCAGCCCCTTGAGCTACTCATGTACATTTTACTGAAATTTGGAGTATCTTTTGATTCCTGATTATACAAATAATATAATCTCATAATTAATTAATCTATCCTTGCTTTCCTTTTCCCCCTATCGTTTGCAGTTGCAGCAACAGTTAAGCGCTGTGTATTCTCAAGAAGATAGAAAAGAAGAATTGCATGAGACCTAATCTCCCTGTACAGTAAGGTGTTCTGTAAACTCTTCAACTTGAAAGTAATAATAAGCTCAAGTCCAGCCAGAAATCTTCCCATCTTCTCAGAGCATTTTCTTGTAGAAAGAGGCACATTCAACAATTTTTCGTTTCTTTTAAGCGCTAATCAACAGATACGGGGGCATTTTGTTTGCAAAATTTGAAGATCAGACGATGATCTCGCAGAATAATTTTGCACAGAAGCTATAGGAAAGTTGATTTCCTGATGGCTGCAAGTCTCCTTTGTTGAAGATAAGCTTGGTTTTGTTTTCCAGTGCTAAGTGGGATAATCTTATAATTATATAAAAATTGTGTAAACAAACTTCAAACCCCTATGATGTATATTCCATTTGTATACATTGTAATTCATTTATGTTATATTTCCTG
The DNA here is from genome assembly GCA_016618105.1 of Dendrobium huoshanense. Lineage (NCBI taxonomy): Eukaryota > Viridiplantae > Streptophyta > Magnoliopsida > Asparagales > Orchidaceae > Dendrobium > Dendrobium huoshanense. The sequence goes on from CM028345.1 coordinate 31,694,303, forward strand.
TTAATGATTGATACAGTTATAAGTTCATTGGCTTCTCTCATGGAGGACTACCATAGATTCGTGGCAAATGATTTAGGTTTTGTTTGGGATAACTTTCTTACTGTTTCTGAAAGCAGATTTTTAGTATATAAATTTTAATTTTTATACTAAAAAGCTGTTTTAATAAGTAATAAGAACGCCGTCTCAAATGAAGTCTTACATAAATTTGGTCATGCCAAATATCTACTTTCATTGTTTCCACTCTTACATCATAATAAACTTATCAAGTCTAGTTGAACAGTTCGTTCATCATATGTAATAACTTTTTATGCTTAAAGCTATAAGATTTTGGCTTTGTTTTGGAAGATTAGTTTTTGCTTTGCTTTTTATATTATAATTATAATTTTTTATTGTTTTTAAAAAATTTTGTACTAGATAACTGCTTTTATAACAACTTTAATTTACAGCAATTTTATAAAACAACAAAAAAGTCGTCCCACATAAAATCTTTATATTGTATTGTGTAAGGATTGCTTTATTTAAGAATTTGAGTGAAATAATTGTAAATGCAGTCGCATGTATTAGGTCTTGTACTTATGAATCTTTTGTTGAAGTAAAAGCTTTTAGGAGCCCATTAAAAATCATGTATTTAATGGGACTCTAGAATAATTTTAGTGCATATTTTGTATTAAAAATTCATTCCATTAGAAAATTTTTGATGATTTATTATGCACAATAAAGCAACTCTTAACAAAAATTATCGCATTAATTATGATAGTTTTTTTTTGGGACATTTCTAAGGCAAACTAACAAAACGCATACACATAGACTCGAACCCTGAACCTCTTAGTTGGAAGCCTAAGCTCTCAACCAATAAGCCAAGGAGAGTTGTGTTAATTATGATAGTTTTATTACAGCTTAAGATTATAAGTATACTCATATATGCTTTTTCAGGTATTTGTTAGGTAGTCAGTGGGTTATTGTAGCTGAACTTGTATCTGGTGGATGTTGCAATGAAAATTTGCCCAGGGTTCATCAAGCCCTTCACATAAAATTTTGAGGGATTGCCTATCTCATGAAAAGCAAAGGATTCACTCAGATCACTCAAGTGATTCAATGGACACCTTCTCTAGGTATATTCACAAATGTTTTTTTTTTTTTTGGGCATATTCACTTGCATCTTAGGCACTTATATCTCAGGTGTGGTGCCCACAAAATGAACTAATTCCGTAGAGCTGAATGATTTCCTCCGCTACGATGCTTGCTGATGTGGATAGTAATTTTATTTTAATCATTAATCATTTCAAATTTTGGTTATTTTGCTAACTGAGTTCAAACAAATCTTTTTAGTCACATCATCCATCATAGTTGGCCTTAATAAATTTCTTTCTCCTAACTTCTGTCCATGATAAAGAAAAGTGTCATACAATTCTTATCATATATAAAGCTTTGTAAGAAATCATACCAGTACTAGACTTGAAGGTTTTATTATATGCAAACTCAATCAAAGAAATGTGATCTTCCAAACTTTCATCAAAATCCAGAAAACAAAGTCTCAAAAGATTTTCTAGTACCTATTTCAAATTGACCATCAATCTTTAAATGAAATGCCATGATGACGTATAATTTTGTTCCCAAATTTCTATGAAAAATTCTCTAGAGGTTAAAAGTGAATTTACCATCATTGTTAGAAATGATCACCATAGGTATCTTATAAAGTGATAATCTCACATGCATACACATGTATTAACCTTTCTATAGAGTGTGCTAACTTTTCTCTAGAGTCTATTTGTCAAATCAAAAGAAAATGAGTAGACTTCATTAAAAGGTGCATAATGAAGCCAAATGACATCATTTCTTTTGCCTCGATTTGAGAAAACCCATAGTGAAATTCTTAGCCAATTCGTTTACTTCAATTTAGGAATGGGCACAAATGTTACAGTCATTCTTATTTTATCTATCAAACAAAAATGAAGTTTGTGATTAATGTTTATTAAAATTAACTTGATTGAGTGTTTATTGTCATATTCATTGATTTTTTTAACAAGTCTATATTTTTAATTGGAAGAATTTTTATTAGGATATAATAACTACTTATAATGCATTTTAAAGATCTTAAATTTGTTTTAAGATGAGTGGAACATTAATGATTCATATATTGAACTTAATTTTAAAGCTTTTTCAATTTTTAATTAATTTTTTATTAAAATATCTTTATTTTTCTTTTCTTTTTCAATCTTATCTTCCTACTCCACAAGTTCTACCTTCTTTCATCCTTCCATGATCTTTTTGATCTTTGTGGTAGCATGTGATTATTGTGCGTTGCATTTTGCTTTTGATGTAAGTGTTGAGAATCTTGGAAAGAGCCAATAGGAAGGAGAATGATGCGAAAAGGAAGAAGAGAACAGGAAATGTATTCACTTAATGTCTAGCTATTACAATCGGTGTCAACATATAGATAAATGTAGATGAAATAAAATAAGAAAGGACAGAATAGTAATGCTGACGTGGTCGATTCTTTAATAGCCTCTCTCAAATTAATCATTCTAGGATCGAATGGTTAATTTGGATCTTAGATTGGTAACCGATTTATGGGAATAGAGTTTAAAGGATTTCAGACACTTGATCGGTGGAGGAGAGATGAGCGATGTTGATTGCACCCTATTGGATGTGTCCACTGATAAAGTGATAGTCAATCTCAATATGTTTTGTGCGGGCGTGGAATATAGGGTTGTTGGCGAGCGCAATGGCGGATGTATTGTCGTAATAAATTATCTTTGGGAGATTTTGTGTAATGTCGAACTTGGCTGCTAACTGACGAAGCCATAGGACATCAGAGGTGGCGGATGAGAGCGAACGGTACTTGGCCTCTATAGACGATCGTGTGACGGTCGTTTGTTTCTTGACTGACCATGAGATGAGGTTGTGGCCCTAAAAGGTACAAAATCTGAATATGGATTTTCGGTCAGTTGTATATGCTGCCTCAGTTGGCGTCGGCGTAGGTGTGAAGCTGTAACTCACTGATTGTTAGCGTGCCTTTGAGGTACCGCAGTAAACACTTGAGTGCTTGAAAATCACAGTTTGCGTGGATGATGCATTTGTTGACATATTGAGTTAATGGCTAATGCGATGTCCGGTTGAGTAATAGTTAAGTACTGTACAGATCCGACGAGTTTGCGGAAGAGTTTGGGATCGGAATATGGGTGAAGGTCCATTTATTTATTTTGCTTGGTGGGCGCCAGTGTGTTGGACAGTTTCCAGTTAGTGAAGCCTGCATGAGAAAGTAATTCCATTGCATAGTGGGACTGATTTAAAAAATAACCATATTTTGTTTTGATCACCTGAATGCCGAGGAACAATGATACGTCGCCGAGCTGCTTGAGGCTGAATTTGGAGTTGAGTTGTTGCAGCATGGACTATATTTTTGTGGGATTATTTCCTGTAATGAGAATGTCTTCAACTGTGTATAAGAATGTATATGCGCGTATCAGCTTGGTTAAAAAGAAGAAGGGAAGGATCAGCCTTGTTGAAATCGAAGCTGAGGGCCGGTTCAGAGAAATGTTGTGAATTTCTGGAACCATTGTCGTGGGATTACTTGAGACCGTAAATTGATTTCTTGAGTTTGTACACGAAGTGTGGATGTTGGCTATTTTCGAATCTGTGAGGCTGTTTCATGTAGACTTCGTCGTGCAGGTCGCCGTGAAGAAAGGTGTTTGAGACGTCGAGTTGATTAACCGGCCAGTTGTGATGGAGGGCAACAGTGAGAAGCATACGAATTTAACCATTTTGGCTGCTGGACTGAAAGTTTCGATGAAGTTAACACCGAATTCCTGAGAGCAGCCTTGGGTGACAAGGCGAGCCTTGTAACGAGCGACCTCGCTGGTTGGGTGTAGCTTTGTCTTGAATGTCCATTTACTGCCGAGTATGGGTTTGTAGAGTGGGGCAGGAACAAGAGACCACGTGCCTTATTTTCGTAAGGCGAGATATTCGTTGGACATGGCCGAAACCCAGCATAGCAAGTGAGAGTAGTATGTGCGGAAGAGGTAACGGAAAGATCGAAGATGGGTTTGGGTTTGGATATGCCCGATCGAAGGCGAGTTTGCATGGGATGGCAAGGATGAGGTTGAGTAGAGGATTTATTGGATATATCAGAGACGGGAGGACTGATGTTAGGAGTGGGGTTGGTAGAGGAAGTGGTTGGAAGTTATGTTGTGCTAGACGAGAGTGGGTGTGGTGGTTTTTGAGGGATGGCAGACGTGGGCACTAGCAAAAGGGGTGAACAGGATGGTGTTTGACTGCTAGTAGAAATGTGCAAAGTTTTTATGTGATAAGGAAAAATTAAATGTGTTCATAAAACACCACATGCCTTGAGATGTACATGCAATTGATGTGTAAATTGAGGCAGCGATACCCTTTGTGCTGAGATGAGTATCCTAAAAAGACGCATTCCAACGATCGACGAGACAGTTTATCCTAGGAGTATGGTTTTGTCCACGGGATGCATAGATAGCCGAGAATACGAAGGTGTTTGTAGGAGGCTTGAGTACCGTGAAGACGAAAATACGATGTGAAGTTGTGTATGGCAGAGGACGACAACATGTTAATGAGATAATTGGCAGTGGAGATAGTTTCGGACAGAGAGAATTGGGAAGATGAGCAGCATGAAGTAAAGTGCATGTGAGTTCGAGAAGGTGACGATGTTTTTGCTCGGCGGTGCCATTTTGTTCGGGTGTATGCGGGCAGCTGGTTTGATGGGTTATGCCATGCTGAATGAGATAGTTACGAAAAACATTGCTATTAAATTCGTCGCCGCCGTCAGACCGAAATGTCTGAATTTTTGCATGGAACTTATTCTTGGTGAGATTAGGAAATTGCTGAAATTTAGTGAGGACTTCATTTTTAGAATGCAACAAATATAATCACATGAATCGAGTACAATCATCTATGAATATAACGTAGTATCTAAAACCAGTCATGGAAGGTAGGGGTGCCAGACCCCAAACGTTCGAATGGACGAGTTAAAATGGCTTATTACAAACAAAGTCGTTGGTATGGAAAGGCTGTTTATGACTTTTTGAAACATTACATGAGATGCAGAGATTCGGTGAAGTGGGTAGTAATATCTGGAAATTAATTTGGCTAGGTGTTATATTGTGCGAGCGTTGGGGTGACCGATTCTAGCATGCCAAAGGGAATTAAAGGATCTTACTGTCGTGAGGGCTGTGTGACTACTGTTGATAGGAGTCTTGATTTGATATAGACCATTGTGTTTGGGACCGCAGAGAAGAAGCTGATTGTCCTGAAGATCATTTATAGTAAAATTGTTAGCGTTAAAAGAAATTGAAATGTTATTGTCACAAGAAAGTTTGGAAACAGATAGGAGATTATGCGAGAGAGACAGAGAGGGGACATGTAAGATATTACGGAGATGAAGCTTACGATGTGACTCGGGTAAGGGCAACAGGCCTTGGCCCGAGTGCTGAATTGGAAGAGTGCTTCCATTCGTGATCGAGACGGAGTCGAGACCGTGGTAGGGTGTTGGGTGTTGAAGGTTCGTAACATCTGACGTTAAATGTGATGATGCGCTGGAGTCAAATATCCAGTCATTGGTGGTCGACTGCTACTGCTGAACTGTGAGGGCTCTTGAATTGAAAGGAAGAGAGTAGTTGAGGTTGCAGCGGTGCCAGCAGTTCAAAGCCGAATGCCCCGTTTTGTTGCATTTGACATGTTGGTCTAGCTGAAGAAGTTCTTGCGGAGCCTTGAGGATCAGTGGGTGCCTGAGATCTTTGGTTGGAGCCGCGTCCGCGAAACCTGGTAGACTTATCGTGATAGTTGGAATTGCGGTTGGATAGAATAGCCACCATCTCTATTTGCTGTTGCTCTTTGAGTTGCTGCTGATATAGATTTATTTATTCGCTGCAAAGTAAGGAGTATAAGTCGTCGAGATTAATCGATTGGAGGGACGTTCTTATGGTAGCCTTGAAGGGGGTTGTAGACGGTGGGCAGCCCGTTTAAAATGTAGAGGATGATATCCTCGGTGTCGATGGTGGAGCCGGCTGCAGCGATGTTGTCGACAATATTCTTAATTTGATCAAGATATTGCTGCATCATGCGATCTTTCATTTGAATTTGATAGAGCTTGTTCTTGAGCTGTATAACACGACGATTTGTAGGTTGGAGACGACACTCAAGTGTAGTCCAGATGTCGTGGGCAGTGTTGAGGGTGAGGATGTAGGGAAGAATCGAGGGTGAAATTGTAGAGAGTAGAGCAGAAACGAGATTTCGATCCGTGAGTTTCCAACGGGTATGAGCAGTAACGTCGGATTGAGATGGGGAAATCGCAAGACCAGTGAGGTGATCGCAGTATCCATTTGCGGAGAAATGTTGCTAGAGTTGTAACCTCCAGATAGCGTAATTCTCGGTTGTGAGTTGAGTCGTTACGAGGTTCATGATGTTGGAGATGAGAAACTTGAGATGGGGGGATAGTAATTTCGGTTTCTTGATTGAGGACGGTTGATGTCGTCCAGTGAGAGCCGGCTGAGTGTTCTTCGGCCATGAGAACGGGAAGAAAGCTTGAGGGATCAGGGAAGGGCTGTGAAGTGGGTGTGCTCTGATACTATGTTGAGAATCTTGGACAGAGCCAATAGGAAGGAGAAAGATGCAGAGAGGAAGAAGAGAACAAATAAATATATTCACTTAATATCTAGCTATTACAACCGGTGTCAATATATAGATAAATGTAGATGAAATAAAACAAGAAAAGACAGAACAGTAATGCTGACGTGGCCTGTTCTTTAATAGTAAGATGATAATCTAAAGCAGTTTTTCATTCTCAATCTTTGATTAATTAATTCATGCCTCAATTGAAAGATCATGGGACTGTTAATTTGTTGAAAACGATCAATAAGATATTAGTTATTTTTTAGTACAGGATGCTCACAAAGATTTTGGTGGAACCCAAATTGAGAATCCAACATATCACTACAATATTGTTTCTTATCCAAGAACTGAGAAGGATTTGATCAGTACTTGTTGGTTTGGGAATCGATCAGCCGATGAACTCTATCTTTTTTACATTGACAAAGCAATTGTCATTACTGAACTCCATTAATTGAAGAGAGGAAAGAAGAAAGGGATACCTTACTGCAAATTGATAAGAGATAGCTAGGTAAGATACTAATAATCTTTTAAGTATAACTAGTTAAAAGAAATAAAGTAAAAGTTTTCCTGATGTGGCTGCTAAGAGGAATGTGTACACAGGCAGAACTAGTTTCCTTCTGAAGGTGGGAAAACACAGCTGTGACGACGTGCATGCAGCAGGTGTAGCAGTGGCGTCATGTGCATGCAGACTTTACTGGCAGTGCTGATGTGACGTGCAAGCAACAGGCAAAACAACTGTTTCCTGTAGGATTCTTATTCGCTTTTGGACGCCGATAAGTGATAGCACAGAATAATTTCGTTGCATAGTTAGGATAGAGCCGTATCAGGGCGTCTGTGCACAGCATGAATTACAAAAATAAAGAGAAAGAAATTATTTTGTGCGGAGTTCGAATCGTTCGGATATGTGAGTGTATATATTATGTATATATTGCATATAATGTATATCAAATTTTTATGTATACTGTACATATATAATGTATACACTCACTGTCCGAACGATTCTTCCCGTTTAGACTAAAATTTATTAATTGTGTATGTGAACTGGACCGCAACACGAAAAATATTGGGCAAACTCTTTTTTAGGCGAACAAATCTTATACAATTGATAATAATAATTATATTTAATTTTACAATATTCATGCTATCAAATAAAAATTAGGATGAGAGAGGAAAATTAGGAGGAGATGGAAAAGATATGTTACTTATTTTATTCCTCTCACTAAAAAAAATAACTTTTGCTTTAAACACAACTTTTGCTTTATCAAATTAATAAACATTTGTTACAGCATAAATAAACACGATGAAACAATTTAATTATTTAAAAGCATTACAGAAATACCTCCCAAAACATTTATTTTTTACAACATAATGAATAAGAAACCATAACTTAGAAGAAGGGAGATCTCTTGGCTTCTGCACAAGCAACTTCTAAATCACCAATGAAAAAAAGTATCTTATCAGATATCTCAGAGCAGCTCTCTTCTTCTTTTAATTTCTTTCCGTCCCATCGCCCAAAATGCCGCTGGATCTCTCCCTGATGAATCAAATAACAGTCATCTCCTTCTGTGATTATCTTCAATCCCCTGAGATCAAAATTCTTGGTTTCTGAAGTTGAAAATCGCGTTATGAAAAGAGAAGGATAAATCTGCAAACAGCTTAGCGCTCTGAGGGGGGACTCATTTGGTTGCTTAAAGTTGGAAATTATGTCTTGAAAAATTATTAGGCTTCGTTTGGACAGCTTTCTTTCTACCAAATAGCAGCCATAATTTCTGTGGCTGTCATTTTTTTCGCTGTTTTTAGAACAATTTTGTACTAGAAAGTTGTTTTTTACAATAGCTTTAAAAAGCTACTTTCTCTATAGCAGCTTTATGAAAGAAAATCGTCCCAAACGAAATCTTAGTTTATAAACGTCGTCATTTGGTTGAATTTAATTTAAAATAAAAAATCATATTAAGTCTTCAAAAGAATTTACAATTTCTGAAAAAATAAGGAAATTTCATACTTAAAAAAAGAAAAGAAAGAGAAAAAACAAGATCAGCCCTTTATGTAATTGATTTTAGTCAACAAGCAACCAATAAACTCTAATAGAGAAAAAATTTAAATAGAAAAAGAGAAGTAAACTATGACAAAATTTTTTAGGAAAATTTGAATGTATATGCTCATAGCAATAATTGATCAAATATCTTCCCAATTTATTTTCTTAAAAAAATATATTCGAAAGTTTATTTCAGATTAAATTTCCCCACACAATGTTTATTGGAGACTACATATAAGAAATCCAACAAGAATGAAATTGGCTCGAACAATATTCAAATGAAGTTTAAATATGATTTCAACATTCTTCGAAAACAACAACAACAACATAAAGCCTTTAATCAACTATGTGGGTTGGCTACATGAAACCTTTTTTTTCCATTATGTCATGTTAAGATTCAAATTCTCATTTAAATTTAATAAAAAAGGCATTTCTAATTTTTCCTAGCCAAACCTTTTTAGGTCAACCTCTACCTTTCTTAACATAGGCCAAATCCAACACATATATTCTCCTAGCTAGGTCAAAAGAAGGCCAACATTTTATGTGTCCAATCCATCTAAGGCAGCTCTCTCTAATCTTATCTGCCACTGGAGCTACTCCAACACTTTCACGTACATACTCATTTCGCATTCTGTCTATAAAAGTGAAGCCACTCATCGACCTGAGCATTCTCATATTTGTACACTTAACTTTGCGCTTCTCTTTTAATAGCCAACATTATGTATCATAAAACATTGCAGGTCTTACCACCATCTTATAGAATTTTCTTTTAAGTTTGAGGGGGTACTTTTCTATCACATAACAAGAACTACAGGAAAATCATCCATTACCGATGGCGATTTCTAGTAGTTAACATCAATTTTCAAGCAGTTGTATACTTCATTGGCGGCATAAAAACCGTCGTTATAAGCCACGTGGGAAATGTTTCACTTAAAAATGAAGTAAGAAGAGGGGAGCTTTTCTGGCAGTTAAAACCACGGAAAATTTTCACTTAGAAAAGGTGGATAAATCGTTAGTAAAAATCGACATGAAAAGATAAAATTGACATGAAAAGATAAAACTGGCAGAAATTTTGGCGGTCAATTGACTGCTGGAATTACCGGTTGTCTAATCGCCAGTTAATACCGACTGTCAAACTGCAGTATTTTCGGTGGTAAAATGACCGCCAGAAGTTTCGCTGGTATTCAGTTAATTTCATGTAGTGAAGCTCGATGCATTCCTACACTTCAACCATCCAACTTGAATTCTACTAATATTATCCCAATTAATTTCACTAATGCTTTGAATGACAAATCTAAGATATCTAAGATGTGTAATCTTATTAATGACTTGATAGACCAAAGTCACAATCCCTCAACTAGATTTATTAATATTAAAATTGCACTCCATGTATTCAGTTTTAGATTTACTCAAATGAAAACTTTTAGACTCTAAGTTTGACTTCCATAATTCAACTTTGCTTTCAACTCCGACTCTAGTCTTATCAACAAGAAAAATATCTTTAGCAAAAATCATACACTAGGAAACATCCTCTTGTAAATGTCTTGTAAGAACATCCATGACTAAAACAAAGTGATATGGGATTAAAGATGATCCTTGATGTAATCCAGCTGAAATAGGAAAATACTTGGCCAAATCACTTTATTTTTTAATAGAAGTAACGACTCTTACATATATATCTTTAATAACTTAAATATAAGCATTATTAACTCCTTTCTTTTCTAGAATCTTCCGGAGGACTTCTCTTGAAACTTTATCATATGTTTTCTCTAAATCAATAAATATTATATGTCGATCATCTTTATTCTTTCTATACTTTTTCATCAAAGCTCTTAATAAATGTATAACTTCTATAGTAGACCTATCCGACATGAATCCAAATTGATTTTGAGAAACTTTAGTATCACGTTGTAAACTATGCTCAATAATTATGTCCCATAAGTTTAAAGTATGACACATTAACTTAATTCCTCTATAATTTGCACATTTTTGTGCATCAGCTTTATTCTTAAAAATAGGAATCAATACACTTCTTCTCCATTCATCTGACATTTTGTCTTTAAAATTAAATTGAAAAATATTTGTATGCTGCTAAGAAATTCTTTCTTTTCCTAATTATTTCCACACCTCTATTGGTATATCATCAGGTAAAACCATTTTTCCTCAGTTCATTTTCTTTAAAGCCTATATAACTTCAATTTTACCAATACGATAATAAAAACAAAAATATCTATTTTCATTTAGAGTGCTAAGGTTATTAAAGTCAATTGTATTGTCATAATCTTCATTGAAAAATTTATCGAAATATTTCATCCAACTTTGTCCTCTTATAATAAAATTACTTTTTAATCTCCATCCTTAATTCATTTCACTATAATTAAATCATTACTTTTCCTATCTCTTTATTTGACTAGCTTATACACACATATTTCACCATCATTAGTACTTATATATTATATAAATAATTAAAAGCTAAATTTTTTGCATCGCATAATATTTTATTCGATTCTCTACGTGTCTCTTTATATTTTTTTTCCAATTTTTCAAACTTTTACATTCAGACCAATTTTTATAACAAAGTTTCTTATTTTTCATATTTTTTACACATTTTGATTCCATCAATAGTTATTTTTATTATTAAAGGCTATTCCTTTTGATAAACCAAGCATAATCTTTGCAATTTTAATAATATTACTAGTTATTTCACGTAACATTAATTTTCTCATGCACAATCAAAATATTAAGACCCTGAATCTTATTATTAAAAATATTTTTCTTATTATTCTTTAAATGTCACCTAATACTAAAATTACATTTTACTTTATTTTTTAAAAATATTTCAACCCTTCATTTTAAAATCTAAAACTAATAAGTGATATTGGATATATAAATATTTACTCAAAATAGCATTATAATCTTTGCAATATAAACGATTTATTTTTCTTACAAGAAAATAATCAATCTGAATTTGACTATATCTATTCTTATAAATGATGAGATGCTCCTTTATGTTTTTAAATAAAGTATTAGTAATAACATAATCATAAGCTAGAATAAAATCTAATATGGTCACACTAATTTCATTGGTTGCTCCAAATTCATAGCCATCATGAATATTTTTAAAATGTTCTACCACTCTATAAATATGTCTATTTAATCCTCTAATAAAAACTCTTTTTTCAAGAGATATATTTTGTATTTATTCTTTTAAGTCATTCTAAAATTTTAATTTTGAGTGCATATTTTAATCTAATTGAGGAGCATAAGAACTTATAATGTTAATATTATTAGCATCAATAACAATCTTTAAAGTCATAATTCTATCTCCAATTCTATTAGTTTCTATAATATTATCCTTTAAACTCTTACTTATAATCATACATATATCATTTCTAGTATGACTCTTACCATAATACCATAGTTAAATCTTAAACTATCATTCTCCTTAGCCTTATCTCGAACCTATTAAGTTTTTTGAAAGCATAAAATAGTTATTTTCTATGAATCATAATTTTTTTTAATTTCATTAATTTGTTTGTAAGAGAACTTAATTCCAAGTTCTTATCCTAATTTTAGTATCATGGATTAACTTCTTTGCCCATATCCATCCATGACATGAAAACCCTTTTTTTATTTAACATTACACCTGAGCACAGGTGTTGTGACCCTTACACGCTTATCATTATATTTAGCTCATACACCACATCATTTACAAGGAACACCCTAGTATTAACATAATATATTAAATGATTCATGTCATGATTATTTGACAAGTTTTATGCTGGCTATGGGCTGTCTAATGTAACCCTCAACCATTCTCATTCATGGCTTAGGACTACATATCTGAATCAATGTTTAAAATTGCGTATTTGGGTATTGAGGCGTTTTTCATTCGTGAGGCGAGACGTAAGCCTCAAGGCGTTTTGAGGTGTAAGCCTCAAAATCAAAAGATTGCGTAAACATAAAATGATAATTTTTTATATACTAATGAGTGAATAATATAAAACATAAAAAAGCAGAAAATATGAAGTGAAATCAAAATATTCCAATAATAAGACAACATGAAATATAGTTCAACTCAAAATTCTTCCCAATATTCTTTTCATTAACATATAATTCCAATTTCAAAAAATAAATAGCAATGATATATCACATAAGAACTCCTAAGTCATCAGCACTGTCATCACTAAGGGGTACTTCATTTGAATCATCATTATGATGAACCGCTCTCTCCCCTTCTTCCTTTCCTATAGAGTCCAATGTCGGGCATTTACTTCAAGATTTATGTAAGTTTTAATATATATAGCGTGAGGCGAGGCGGGCCTCAACCAAGTTGAGGAGCAAGCCTCATAAAAAAAACTCGAGGCGTAAGCATCGAGGAGTTTTTTATTGGAATTGCGCAAAGGCGGGCCTCAAGGCGAACTCATATTGCACAATTTTAAACCATGATCTGAATAGGTTTAAAATTAATTTCAAATTAAATTGCTTACATTTTGTTTATTGGGGAACAAATATCTCAAATCCAATATAACAAAATTGGTTCAAATAATATTCAAATAAAGTTTCTATATAATTTGACCATATTCATTCAAGGTTTGAACCTTGTTCGAATAAGGTTAAAACAGAGTTTGAATAAGGTTGAAATAGAGTTCAAATAAGATTTGAATATGGTTAGAACAAGATTCTAATAATATGGTTTGAACAAGATACAAATATAGTTAGAATTTTGTTTTTTTTAATGTGGTTAGAACACCTTCTGAGCCATGTTCTATTAGGGTTTACCTTGCTTGTATTTAATAGAGTGTAATTCAATAGCTTCAACAAAATGTACTACAAGGCTGATATATTATAGTTCAATCACAACTATTATAACTTAAGTGATTATAAAGCTCATATAACACTGTGGAATACAATAGCAATAACATAAAATATTGTAATACAACAACTATAACATGCTAGAGAGCAATCCAATAATTACAACATAATAGAGTTCAATCCAACATTTATATTATGATAAAGAAGAATATAACATTTATGACACATAAAAGTGCAATTCAATATCTATAACATAATTAATTTGAATATATATATAATAATCTAAGATTTTTACAATCGATTGTCATATATAAATGAATAAATAAATAAATAACATTTCTAGAATAATTCAATCATTTCTAAATAAACGTATGCTACATTATCTTGAAAGAAGTCTACATATGCGGTCTCTAAAAAATTGTATACAATCGAGTATAACTTCACAAAAAAAAAATTCATTATAGTTAGCTATATCATGTGTTGTATCGTACACAAACTCTCACTATTTCCTGCAAGATTTGTGCTGGAGTACAAGAGAGGTTAGAGTAATATAACATTATAATTTGTGTAAGCAATGAGATTACATATATCATTCAATATAATTTGCTATAATTCATTGGAAAATATATGAATTCTGCATCAACTCAGGATTTTATGAACTTCTCTACAATTACAAACACCAGGGCTTCTTTGCCAATTAAAGGAGTCCTTCCTCTTTAACTTGTACATATGTAGTGTGTCTCAGAATAGTGTACCAAATCTTTCTTTAGAACTCTCAATGTCCTCCGATCAAAATAAATTAAACAACTCTAAATGTTAGATTCTTACCTCAAATGTTGAATACTATAAAATATCTCTTATTCTCATCATTATCAACTATCCTTAATACTAGGTGATGAACTAGGGCCCTGGAGAATTACGATCAAAGAGATTTAATAAGTTGACTAAAGGAGGGAGCTCGTGGATAGGGGTGTCAATAATTGACATGACATGAAAATCGGACTCAAACCCGACCCGAAAAGTTCGGGTATGACATGACCCGATTTCAAAATGGGTCGGGTTCGGGTTCATTAAAATGACCCGGTTCAAATTTCGGGTCGGTCTGGGTTAACCCGATAACCCGATAGCAAACCCGTTTCGACCCGCCCTGTATTCATTTAGGCGCGATGGATTAATTAGAGGTTAGGGCTCCACAGGACCACATTTTGCTTCCGCATGTATTTATTTCACGTCCGGTTCATCCTCTCCTCTTCTTCGCTGCTTCGTCTAGGGTTTTCGTTTCTTCTCTTCGGATCTCCTCGCTCTGTCGACGGTTTCCTCTCTTCTCCTTCTCTGGCACATTTTTGGTACGTGGTGTTCATCGTGCACATCTCATTTGGCTCAACACAAATATCTACATCGCTTGCTATTTATATCTCTTATATTTTTTCTATTTTCTCTTTTTAGAAGCTTGATCTATGAGCACAGTAGAGGGTTGGCTTGTTGTCTTGCTGTTTGATCAAATTATTCTTAAGTTTTGTGAAAAGTTTTTGGGTTTAGCCATTTAGGGTTTGTCTGATTTATTGTTGTCTCGCTGACTTGCTGTTATGTCGAATATTATTTCATTTTTTTTTTTAAATCTGGTAAAGTTTGGCATGAATTTGTGGATTGGCATGCTTTAGGTTTTGAGGTTATTTTTGGCCGAAAAGTTGATCAGGAGGTGCTGTTCAGTTAAATTTGTTTTCAGAGAGGTTTTTTATTAAGTTTGTGTTGGTTTTTCTGTTCAGTCCTTACTGGTTTTTAATCAATTGCATTAGGTATGCAAACGAGCCAAGTCGAGCTCGATTTGCTGGTTTTTCTGTTCAGTTTATGTTGGTTTTTCTGTTCAGTTAATGCTGTTATGCTGTTGTTGTTGAGCATATGGTTTTGGAGCGATTTTTTTATATTCAAAGGATATGTTATGCTATCATATTTGTATTTGACAGTTATGTTGTTATTCTTAGTTGCTGGAGAAATCATTTTTTGGCATTTGGGGAAGAATTTAATGAGTTAAAGTCTCAATGTGTTATGTCTATTTTTTAAAGAAGAAAATTAACAAAGAGGTTAGAATTAGTACTATAAATTTATAATATATTTTAATGTTTTGGTTAGATGGAGGATTCCAACATCATTCCTGAGAATTTCTATTGATGAAAATGAAGAAGTCCGGACTTGTGAAAATGTTGTAGAACCGTCTAACGAGCTATGTAATGAGGGGACAGTTACTAAGAAACGAAGAAGGATAACCTCATTTGTTTAGGGCCATTATGAGATGTTACCTAATACGAAAGATGAAAAATAAAAATGTAAATGTAAGAAATGTGGAAGTACTTACCTATGTGATAGCAAAAATGTAACTAGTAATCTTAGATGTCACCTCAAAAATTGTAAGAAAAGAAGTATGTGTGATATAGAACAGTTGATCTTATAAAGAAACAATGAATCTTCAATGTCTATGTCTGATAACAAGTTTGATCATGCTAAATTTCATGACTTGTTTACTGCTTCTTTCATCATGCACGATTTGTCATTTCAATGTGAGGAGTGTGATTTGTGTGATTTGTGTCATCATTTAATCAAACAGATACTACGTATAACTCTAAAATATAAAATGCTGCCTTGGATGGCAATATCAGAACTGTATTGTTGACTCACATTTCATTATTTGATGAATTTTTTTAGGGTTAATCTGAGCTAATGACTTAATCTTTCAATTAATTCATGGATTTATAATTGTATCACTTTTACCATTTATATTTTTTTGCATTTAGTGTAAATCTCTATGAGGGCATGCAAATGACTTTTGGTCTCTAGAGCTCGAAGTTCTTCAAATAGTCAAATTTATATTTGTAAATTGTAATTTTGAACTTTTTGATTTCTAATTTGAGAATTTATGTTTGTAATTTGTAATGTGGTATATAATTTATTTGTTCATTTCAGAATTAGGTAATTATATTTTATAATTTATAAGTTAATAAATTGCTATCTTTTTTTGGTAAAATAAATTACTGTCTTGGTTTGTATTACTTGATGTCTTGGTGGATTGGTTTACCTATGCTGCTATCTTGGTTGCATACTTACGTCATATGGTAACTAGTTTGGTTTCCAGGCTTCCAGCTACTGGCTGTATATTGGTTGCCTGTTATTTTACTTATTTACTTGTAAACGGGTCGGCGGGTCAATCCGGGTTGACCTGAACCCGGCATGGGTCGGGTTCGGGTTGATCCGTTTAGGTTAAATTAGGTTCGACCCAAACACGACCCGTGACTCGATTTTGACACCCCTACTCGTGGATACTTAACTTCAAATTGTCTAACTATTTTCTCCATTACACCTCCAACTCTATATGTGACTGGAGTAATAATACAATGCCTCTCTAGAAGTATGATTAAAATAGACATCAAAATACATAGTAAACAACAACAAAAAATCAATTCCATAAAAGATTACGAGAACAAAACAAAATAATTGAGCCATTCATGAACCATGTTCAAACTATGGTCGAAAAATGATCAAACCATATTCCAAAAAGATTAGAACCATAATTGAATCATGTTCTAACCATATTAGAATCGTGATTGAACCATGTATGATCCATGATTAAATTATATACAAACATGTTTGAACATCGCTTGACTTCAACCATGTTCAAATCCTGATCGAATCTTATTTCAATCATATTTTAGACTTGCTCAAATCATGTTTACATAAGTTCCAATCTTCTTCAAACCTTATTAAAACCTTTTTTGAAAGTTTCGAACAAAATTCAAATAAGATTTGAAGATAAATGTTCGAATATATTTATAGTAGGTAACGTGATGTCTAATGTCGTTATTGGTTTAAGGTTTTGAGTGATAACTAGAAAATTGAGATTGTTGCCATGAAGCTTGTTGTAGCCCAATCATATGCACCCTAAGATTGTTGGAGATGGAGAAAGTGATGGAAAGAGAAATAATCGATTGGCTTCTTGCTAAAATTTAATTCAAAATAATTTTTAGGCATATTTCTCTAAGAAAATAAATAACGAGCATATTTGATCAACAAGGACTATTTGAGGCATTTAAAGTAAATTTTTTTTTTCTTAAGGGCATAATTGGTTTCTTGAAATTAAAAAATATATTTATTAATTTCATCATTTTTGTTGATTTGAAAATTAATATTTACTTTAAACTCTACAAATATTTGATTTTTTTTTTTCAAAAATAATGATTTTATTTGCACACATAAAATAAATAAACATAAAATAATCACTTTTAAAATTAAATTTTAAGCATGCACACAGCCTAAAGAGCATTTATTTTAATAGAAAAAAATAACTCATTTCTATTTTTTAATTAATTTCTAACTAATTTAGGATATATATATACCTTTACAATCACTTAATTAAATTATAATTTAATCAACATAATATTCTAGTTATTAATAATTAATAATAATTCTTACTAATTAGTATATTAATTAATATTCGATATTTATAATTTCTTTTTTAAATATACTGATTTTAATTTTATGCACAAAATGAATAAAATTAAATAATTAATTTGTAAAACATGTTTTAAATCTGCAAGCAATAAAGAAGACGACGAAGAAGAAGAAGTAGAAGAAGAGAGGAATTACAGGCCATATCGATCGCATCGGTGTTGAATCGCGTATACTTCCTTCCATGATTTGGAATGGTGAGAGGAGAAAAACTCCGCTAGATCTGCTCCCCATCTGAGCGTGAAGAGCTTCAGCCATATGGCATCATCGGAAGCGGCTTTCTCCCACTTCCTGCAAACTAATTTGTGTTTTATTTTTAGGGTTTCTGCTCTGATGCGAAAGGAGAACAGTTCAGGCATCAATTACAGGGCAGCGTGACGGAGAGAGAGAGAAGGAGAGAGAGGAGAGATAAGACCTTGGAGAGCGGTAGCGAGAGCGGGATGATCTAAGAATCCGAAGATGTTTAGGCATAATTCAACGGGGAGCGCTTCCATTCTCAAATAAATTGGATAAACTATGAAAATTGAAATGATCTCTTCAGTTAAATAGGACGGGAAGAGAGGTTTGATTGTTGAATGGAGATTCAGATCCAAAATTGCGGATCGATCGGGGGCGCTGTTGGTTGGATAATATTTTATGGAATTTCTGTCTACTTTTTTATAATAGGATATTAATATTATTACGTATGAATGATATTAATTAAATTTTATATTAAATATATATTAGGAGGATGTTTATTTTATAAATAACTAAAATTTAAGTTTTATATATGCAATTGCTCTTATATTTATCCTTATTTAAAAGAAATACTCATACGTTGATAAAATATTGAGCATAAAATTCAGGAGAAAATTAAACCTCTAAATCTTTTTTTTTTTTTTTTAACTTTAAGATTAATAGATCATTTGAATTAAACCTCTAAATCTAAATCATCAAGCTATCACTAATTAGGTTAAATCTAAATCATAAAGCTATCACTAATGACTTTTGTTTACGAAGAATAAAATATAATGCTAAAAGTCTACTAAACTTGTAATTGAGGTAAACAAATTTTTTTGGGGGGCAAGAAACGTTAAAGGTGCTATTCTTTGGGCCTCTTGGAATAAGTGTTGTAGAAGTTCGGAGGAAGAGGGTCTGGGTTGTGATATTAAGCATGAGTAAAGTTTTTTCTTATAAACTTTGGTTTAACTTTAGATCTAATAAGAGTTTATGTGCAAATTTTTTACATAGTAAGTATTGTGATATTAAGCATCCCATGGTATGTAGCTCTAAAAAGGGCCACTTCTCCATTTGGAAGAGGCTTTGTAGCATCAATTGGGATATGGAGGGGTTCATTCAATGGGGTCTTGGTAATGGTGATGTGTTTTTCTGGCAAGATCAATGGATTGACAATTATTTTTTTGACAATTTGCTTAAAACTAGGTCTATTTCTACTCTCTTAGTTAAAAATTTCTTTATTAATGGGGATTGGAATATTGAGTTGTTGAAGGAGACTGTGCCTGATTTTATTATTAATATCATTATTAATATCCTTTACAAAGTGATAAAGAAGATTGCATTCTTTTTACTAAGTCCCATGATGGTAATTTTGCTTTGAAAGAAGCTTGGCATTCTATTAGAGAGAATAGACCTCATAATCCTTTTTGTTTTTCAGCTATTTGGCATAACTCAATACCCATTTCTTTTGTTATTCTTACTTAGAGAGTGATTTACAACTATATGCCTGTTGATAATATTCTCAAGAAAAAAGGTTTTCAGATTGTCTCTAAATGTTATTGTTACCACCATATTGAAACTCTTAACCATGTCTTGGCCAATGGTTAGAGTTTGGATTCATTTTGAAGAGCTTTTTAATTTCAATTTTATTCACGGTTTCAAGGGCATTATTGACATTTTGAAATATTGGTTTGTTAATTCTAAAGGTCATATTAGGAATAGCCTTAGCACTACCATTATTTGGTTCCTTTGGAAGAGTAGGAATGATGCTAAACATGAAGGGATCAAAATGAATGTTTCTCGTATCATCCGTAGTATTTGTGATAAAATCAGATTGCTTTAAGTTACCAATTTCATTAAATTTGATAATTTCAAAGGGTGTTACAAGGTTGCTCCTCACTTTGGCATTTTTAACATTTCGGCTTACAAAGGTAGAAAGGATAGGATCATTAGTTGGCTCAAATCGGGTATTGATTGGGTCAAGCTTAACATGGATGGTTCTTATAATGGGAAGGTGGCTGCTGTGGTGGTATTTTGAGAAATCATTATGACAAGGTGATTAAATGTTATGCTGGCCTTGTTTCTGGGAATTCTGCTTTTTTGGCTGAGCTGCATGGTCTTATCTATGGCATCAATATGTGTATTAAGTTAGGAATTAACATGGTTTGGATTGAGGTTATGCTATGCTTATTTTACACTATATTAACAGCTCTCATTTATTTAATGCTAAGAATTTTTATCTGGTTAGACAGATTAAGCATGGTCTATCCTACATTAATTTTAAAATCTCCCACATTTATCGTGAGGGTAATGGGTGTGCTGATGCTCTTGCAAATTGGGGTGTAGCAATCCTTTATTCTGTGAATTTAATGATAATGAAATTCCTTCTGCTGTTAAAGGGTTGGTTAATCTAGATTATGGTGGTTTACCCTATATTAGACACCATTAATCTGTGCTTTGCTGTTCTGGTTTCTATCCTTTCTATGTTGGGTGGGGTTTTCATTGTGAGGGGTTGCTGGGTGGAGTTTATGGTAGTGAAGACGGTTTTTAGTATCCTTTTTTACTTTATTGTTTACATGCAGAGCCTTTATTGCTTGGCTGATAGTAATTACTGGAATTTAAGGTATTTCTATTTCATTATTTTATTTTGGTGGAAACAGAATTGGCTTATCTTTAGCGGTAAGTTAGTCCATTCTATCCCCTGCTGTATGGATATGTTTATCATGGGTCACTATATTTTGTTTGTTTGGTTTGTTGGGAATGAGTATGGGAGAAGCTGGATGATGGGTTGTTGGATATAAATAAGTGCTTTTTTTTAAATTGAAATCCCAAGGTTGTTAACAGATGGTGTCTTTGGTTTTGGCCCTTCCATCTTATCAATCCTAATGTTTTGGCTCTCCAGAAGGGGTTTGACATGTCCAATTGGTTTTTAATGATCTATTTTTTACTTAATTATCCCTTGCATTATGTGTGTCAAATTACTCTTTTGTGTTGGAGGTTTTATTTTTTGCAGATATGGTGGGCTAAATTTGGGTTCCTAGATTTTAGAAGGAAGCAAGTGAGTTCGGAAGTTCAAAGATATTGAAGGTTTTCCTATTCTTTTTGCAGGAGTTTTGTGCTTATTGCTAATATTTTGCAATTCCTTTTTTGGGTGCTATTGACTTGCAGTCCTAGAATGTTCTTAAGTTTTTTTATAATCTTTAGTATTAGAAACCACCGGCTTCTAGGGTTTTTTATATTTATATTATAGCTCTTTTGAGCAATAGCAAGCTGGAGGTTCCTATTAAGGACCTTGTAACCCTTTTTATTATATTAACGCGTAGGCCCCATAGTGGGTTTTAACTAAAAAAGAAAAAGAAAAAGAAAAAGAAAAAAGAGAGAGTTTAATTAATTCACTCTATCGATCCCCTTCTTGAACCTGAAATAAAACAAAGCATAACAATGAACTTATAAAGCTCAGCAGGTCACCCTGACCTACCAAAGTAATTAACGCATGGCAATGAAATCAATATGCAATGAAAAGTTCAATCAACATCATTTAACTCATCATCAACATAAGTCAATATGATTGATAAATAATGTAAACACAGGAATCATAAATCATTGAAATCTATAAAAAATGTGTGTGTAAGCTTTCGTGCTATATTTAATTATTCTATATTATCATTTTATTAGGGTTATGAATCTTAAATGTTCATGTGGTATAACCATCTATAAGGCTCTCATATGAATGATGTCAGTATATAAGATCTATGGAATATGTATATTTAAATATATTAGTAAGCTATGAAATGAATCAATTATTCATCTTATATGTTTTTTTATCAGTTCTTTATCCGTCATTTCAAGTATGAGTCATATATATATCTATATCTACATGTTATTAATGCATGTATTAGCATCATATGGTTTGGCAAGGCATGACCTTCAACTTTTATGCTGAACTTTTAATATCCTTAACTCAAACTGTCCACCAGTTGGTCATATGTATTTAATTTACCGTCTTCATTCATAAATCTTTAATCAATTCATAAGTGCCTTCTAGTAAATCATTAAGAGTTGTCTTTCTGTATCCATCGACATAATTCAGTCAATAAATTATAGGCTACAACCATGATTAAACTACAATATTTAAGGAAAGCTCATCAGCCAACCCTCCTATACATATATTATATTTTAATAGTCAACCCACATCAATTATAATATTTTCAGTTAGCCTTCATTGCTCACATACAACTGTCACAATCGTCATGTAACAAAAATATTACAATTTGTATATAATTCAACAATCATATATGAAATGCATAGTAGCTACTATGAAGAGCATGCTAACCTATATAATTCAATAAACACATCAAAATATTAAAAATATTCAAAATATTAAATTTGCTTGGTGAAATCATATATATATCCAAAAGTGATGTGATAAAAGTTTTTTAAAACAGGAGAAAAATGTTATTTTATTAATTGGAGAGATAAAATCCAAGAAATGGAATTGTTGAAAATGTAGCAATTCTGAAGGGATGTTTGTTATATTTTTAATAAATGTATGCTTTTATGAGAGTTTAAAGTTACAGCCCAAAAAATTGTGCTATAGATGCCTCTACCCTTTATGGACACAATCTAAGAACATCTCATTATTGAGCTTGTGTTGAGCCTTCTGAGACCAAAATGAGGCATGGACTCTATCATGGTAGGCCTCATCAATTTCTTCAAGGTGGCCCACATTTTAGCTTAAAATAGAACATTCAATGTGATTAATGAACCCACTCTTCTTTAAGGAGATTATGCACCTATACAACATTCTTCATTTCTTGACATCCAATTGTGATGTGAAATTTATTAGTTGCTTAAAGAGAGAACATTGGAAGTGACTAAATTAAATTATGCATTAGTTCACCCTTCTAACTGCAAACCAATGGTTACATAATACTAGTAAATTGCACCTTAGGCAACATGATATGTTTCTTAGCCAACAAAAGCCGAAGCAATGTGATGAAATGTTAATATAGCTTAAATTAACCTTCAATTCTATGGCAAAGTATTCCACTAGCCAGAATCCCTTTGACATTATTTAATTCAAATTGCCAAATGACATGACAGATATTGTTATTCATCCAATTCCCAAAATTAGTAGTGCCACTGAAATTGTGCACTAGCTTCAATAACATGTATATGATGTGAAGGAAAAACTCATTGAAAATAATAAGCATTATAAGATGATGACATATGTTTACCAACGATAGAAATTTTTTAAAGTAGGAGATTTATTAGGGTTCAGCTTTCCAAGAACCAATTTTAATTCCCTAAGATTTAATCGAAGGATTAAATGCCTAATCCTAAACTTTAACTCAACTATAAATAAAATAAACCCGAGCTAACTATTAAATCCAACATAATATATAGAAAAAAATATTATTTCATTTTCATTTCTCAAAATACATATATAATAATCTAATGCATGTTGAATCTAAACATCAAAATAATTCATATTGTATTGTAAAAAAGAATACCTCAATTATTCAAATTTAGAGGACTCTAACTCTAGCTCCCCTGCTCCGTTGGGACTTTTTTCTTTTCTTGAAATGTCAAAAAGTATAACAAGGCTAGCATAACCAGCTCAATAGTTGTTATCACTAACCCATCATATGTATCAATATCGAAATAAAATACTGATAATAATTTATGTAAACTTTCAATAAATCTTTAAAGCATAAGTAAAGTAATAGGAAAATAGGATTCAATTGAATTATTAAAGTATACTTTGTTTCAGGGTCACCATTTATATTTTCTATAGTCCACTTTCACAAAATTATCAGAGATGTTAGATGACACTAGTTATCAGAGGTTTACTTGCACATAACTTCCTTGTTTCATCAGAATTTATACAAAAGTTTAGGATTTATTATAGTCAGCTTAGAATATCATTTATATTCAATTTATTTGATGATAAAAATATACAATACATGAGTATTATACACGTATCTTGATGTTTGCTTATAGCTCCACTTCCACTTATAGCTCTATTTAACTTTTCACACCCACATATAGCAAGTAGGGCCATAATAGAACAAAATAACCTCCCTCGCCAATATTTTGCAAGTAAGGCTAAAATAACCTCCCACATATAGCAAGTAGTACCTTGTATAATTTCAAAGAGTGCACTTATCACATTACATAATTTAGAGCTCCTCCAATGCTATGCCATGAGTTATGAAATTTGAATGCAGTAGCAAGTAATTATGACTTTAACATGTAATTATGTTTTTGTATGAAGTATCAAAATTACCTACTATAATTCACATTGCATGTATGAAAACATACCCACCAGACTTTTTCTTTTCCAATTGAAATATCAATGAATATCTAAAGCAATATTTTAAGCTTTTATATACCTATTACAAAAACTATAAATGCCTTATTATTTAATACTCATAGTATTCAGTTTAGAGAAAAACAATAAGAAGAAATTCAACTTCTTATAGTTAAAATGTTAAGATTAAAACATTCAACAACATACTAACAGTTACACGGTGAAAATAACATAAAACATGAGAAAAATGCATTTTAATTCATCTTTTTATATTCTTATTGGAATTGAAATCAAAGATTGGGATTAAGAAGTCAACTTCGTACTCTACAAAATCCCTAATTAGCGTGATACATAGTTATAACTCTTTGTCCTCCAAATCTCTCTCTCTTCTTTTTGTCTCCTTCCTCAACTCACCTTCTCCTCTTTCTCATCTCCGATACATTAGGTGATAGGGGAGAAATAAAAATAGTTTTAAATATTTTATTATTTTAAATTCACTTATTTTGACAAGGCACCGTAGAATTCACCTTAGTAGTTCCACTATGCCCAATAAAATATTCAAAATGCACCTACATTCCTAAAACCCAAGAGACGAACACTGTGGTGAAGTTCCCCAACACCGTAATGCTCCCTCAAAGCCTCAAAGTCTACTCCCAAATTGAGACTTAATAGTGCAGCATCGACCATCCTAGTGCAGTGATGCTCCTAAGGAATTTTGGCAACTTTTAAATTTTCTTTTCCATTCCAAATTCTTGAATTACTTAAAGTAAATAAAACACTAAAAGATTCATAATTGATGATTAAATCAATATTATAGAAGAATCATGCAAGACTAAGTCATTTACTTAGGTTTAAATGTTATGGGTGTTACATCCTCCCCTCATAACAAAAAAATTTGACCTTAACATTTTCAATATGCAGTGCAATCAGAATAAATTTGGATATAGTTTACTCATCTCGACTTCTTTCTCTCACTTGGCTTCTCAATCTAATATATGCTTCCATTGAAATTTAATAATAGAGATTTGCTTATTTATTAGCTTTTACATCATAAGCTAGTATTCATTCTAGTTCTTCTCTATTGGTCAAATTTGGTTGAACTTCAACTTCATCTTTAGGAACTTTATGGCCCACGTCTGATACCCACTTCATTAATATTAATACATAGAAGACATTATGAATATGTGACATGTGATATGGCATGGATAGTTTGGTGGCTAATTTCTCAATTATTTTAATCAAATCAAAGGGTCCCATATACCTTGGAATCAACATATATTCTTTTCAAATCTACTTACTCTTTTCATGAAGCTGGCTTTTAAATATGCAAAATCACCTATTGAGAATTTTTTAGACTTATGCTTTGGATCAAAATATATTTTTTGTCTATTCTGAGGTGCTTCTAACCTCTTTATAATCAACCTGATTTCTATATGGCAATGTCTACCAATTAAGAACATATTAGTTTCCTTTCTCCTATCTTAATTAAATCCAATATTGTTCAGCACTTTCTTCTATATAAGACTTTATATGGAGCTCTACCAATACTTTTATGAAAACTATTATTATAGGTGAACATACTCAAAGGAATATTATCTTTCTAACTTCCTCCAAAATCCAGGACAAGCAGCCTTAACAGATCTTATAACACCTGAATAACTTGCTTTGATTGCCTATTCATCTAGGGATGAAATGAAGTGTTAAAATTCAACCTCGACCCTCGGCCTTCATGAATACTCTTGTGTAGCTTAGAAATGAATCTACCATCACAATTAGAGATAATAATATTAGGAATCCCAGTTAATCTAATGATATCCTTTATGTATAATTGAGCCTACTTTTCAACAAAATTTATCTGTCTCATATGAAAGAAATGAGCAAACTTAGTCAACATGTCTATAATTACCCATACAACATCATGTCCTTACATATGTATGGGAAACCCTATAGTAAAATCCATGGTGATTTCTTACCACTTTCACTCAGGAATACGCAATGACTACAATAATCCACTAGGTCTGTAATGCTTCATCAAATGACATGCTTCGAACATAGAGACAAGCTATGTTATTAATCTCTTTAATCTAGACCACTAGAATAAGGATTTCAAATTATGATACATCATATTACTATTTGGATGAAAAGTATACCTAGAATAATGGGTTTTATACTAAATATCCTTTCTCAAATAACCACTATTTGGACCCATAATATACTACCCCAAAATATTATACATTGATCATTCACTTGAAATTAAGATGTTTACCATACTAAATATGGTCTACCAGTCTCTTGTAATCTTCATTTTCTTATGATCTTCTCTAATTTTTTTTGTAGTGGGGATTAAACTATCATATGAGAAATTATTCTATTAATCATACTAGATAAACATACTAGTTTTAATTATAACATTCAATATCTTAAATTAATGCTTGCTTAGATGTGATCAAATTGAAAGTTATTATATTTTGAACAATTTGCATGAAATAAATTTTTTGGTATTTTTATATAGGCATATTATTAATACAAGGGTTATGAATGAGTATGATCATATGACTGGATAATAGCGGGTTGTTATTATTATTATAAAACTACAATAATAATATAGGTAAGGAAAAGTAAAAGTTGGTTTACTAATGTTTGCTAAAGACTAGTTGACCTTTGCATGATGGTGGACCAACGACCTTTCCTTTTAATATTATGGTTTAGTATTATCCTCTACTAATTATTGTGATTCATTGATTGAGAGTTATAAGGAGTTATTACTGTGTCGATGAGAAAAGAGCAACGACTCTATTTATTGAACAAACAGTTATTGACTTACTAACAACTACTTACTGAAAAAAATACAGCATAAGCCTAAACACCTTACTTGTTTAGTGTGATTACTAGAATGCATGTTACATCACCATTTTATTATTCTACTGATTATTATTTATATTATAATTACTATTTTACTATTACTTCCATCGATTTCATGGACACTAATATTGTTACTGATGATACTAATATTATTACTAATACTACTACTAATTCACAATTAAGGTTAATACTATTATTTCACTATTTACGAATTTGATTTACTGAACATGTGATTCATATTAGTGCAGCAGTTTTCAAATGTGTTTCCCAAAGAGTTAGTTAGTTTGCATCTAGATAAAGATTTTTGGTTTTGTATTGACTATATCTAAATCTCCACATAGGATGTAACCTAGAGAGATTCAGGAGTTAAAAGTGCAATTTTAAGAGTTAGTCAATACGGGATTTATTTATCCTAGTATTTCTTCATTTAGAGAAACCTTTTTTTTTTGTAAAAAGGATGGTATGATGTGCATGTGCATTTATTATAGAGAGTTGTATAAAGTCACTATCAAGAATAAGTATCCTCTACCATAGATTGATTATTTATTTGATTAACTTCTTGGATCTTCTATATTTTCTAAGATTAATTTGCAATATATATAGTTATTATCAAGTAATGGTAAGAGTGGCTGATGTTATAAAGATTGCTTAGAGTACTAGTTATAGATATTAGAGTTCTAAGTCATGCTTTTTAAGATTATTAATGCACCTACAATGTTCATGGATTTGATGAATAACATGTTCAAAGATTATTTAGATCAATTTATGACTGTATTTATAAACAATATTCTAATTTATTCTTTTTTTGAAGATGATCATGTCATACATTTGAGGATTATTTTGGAGACTCTAAGACAACATCAGTTATAAGCTATGTTTTCATATGTGAGTTTTGGTTGTGTAGAATTTTATTTTTGGGGCATATATTGAGTAGTGTAGGTATTTCTATAGAATTTTAAAAGATTCATGTCATTATAGATTGGGTAAGACCTAAGACTGTATTTAATATGCACATTTTTTTAGGTATGGATAGGTATTACATATAGTTTGTGAAAGGATTTTCTAAGATTTTTGCACCTATGACTCTGAAGTCAGTTACTTTTATTTAGACATTTGATTATGAGGCTAGTTGTTAGATACTGAAGAATTGTTTAACTTTTACTCCAGTTATGACTCTTTCATTTAGCATGGATGGATTTCATATATTCAATAATGCTTCACTGAGATTGAGATGCATCCTAATGTAGCCACTACAGGAAAATCACATATTACTGGTGACGGATTTCCGATGAAAAATATTTTCACAGGTCAAATGAGTGTCGAAAAAAAATCTCGGTGAAAAAAAATTACCGTAAAATTTTTCTGATGGAATTTGGTTGCCGGAAAATTGTTCGGCAGTATTTTTTTGCTGGAATAAAAAAAATTAACAAAAACCCAACCCTTGCCCAAACCAGTGAAGAAAGCCTGAACCCACCTCCCGCCAGCGAGCCCTGCCAACACAAACATGCCCGACCCGCTCCCGCCAGCCCAGCCTGAACCACCTCCCGCTAACCCGAACTGCTTCCCTTCGGCGAGCCTGCTAGCACGAACCCACCCAAACCCAATCTCGCCAACCCTAACTATCTCTTGCCAGCAAGCCTGCCAGCACGAACATGCCCAAAACCACTCCTGCTAACCTGAACCGCCTCTCGCCAGCCCGATCTTGAGCCCCCACCAACGCGCCTGCCAGCCCAAAACCGCACCCGCCAACGTGATCTGCCAGTTAGCCCGAACCCGCGCCCATCATCACGCTAGCCAGTCCGAATCCACCCGCGACCGCCCCGTGCTTCCCAGCTTGGATTTGAACCCCCAACCACTTGGAAGAATTTCATATAGCCTTCCACTTTCCTGTAGTACAAAATGTGTTGCTATATTATATACATTTTATATTTAAATAACATGAAAAGTATTAATATTTAAATATATATATATATATAAGCTATTAAATTAATAATTAATTAAAATAAGTTATTAAATCAATATTTAATTTAATAACTTATTTTAATAATTTAATTAAGATAATTTATTAAATTAATAATTAATTAAAATACACTATTAAGTTAATAAATAATTAAAATAAATCATTAAATTAATAATTAATTAAAATGAGCTATAAAATTATTAGTTATTTAAATCATGAAAATATATTTTTTTCAAAAATTATTTAAATCTATCAGAAAATCCACCAGAAATAAATCTGTCAAAAATTTCGCTGGAAAATCTGCGAGAATATCCGCAAAAAATTTGACAGAAATATTTCATTTTAATATGTCAAAAATCTGTTAGAAAATATGCCAGAAATCAGTCTTCCGAAAAGCCGCCAGAAAATTCGTCGGTAAAAGGCTATTTTCCTATAGTGAGTAAAGGAAGGTTATAACTTATTCTTTCACGTGGTTAAAGCCATATGAGAGATGCTTTTCAACAAAAAATTGGAGTCTTTTATTATGGTAATTGCTTTAAAGATCTAAACACATTATCTATAAGGAGTCAGGTGCAAGATCTTCCTTGATCATCAAAATCTAAAATATATATTCACTTTGAAGAATATGAATTTGTGGCATATAAGATGACTTGAGCTAATTAAAGACTATAATTTGAACATTTAGTATCAACCTGTTAAAGCTAATATTTTGGTGGATGCTCTGAGTAGAAAATCTTCTGGATTATTATGTATTCAACTTACTTCTAATGAATATCTAATTTGGGATATGGAAAGGCTTTAGTTAGAAGAAATTTATCTTGTTGATCATGCTTGTAGTATATTGGCTAAGTGATCATTTAACCATCTTTGCAAGAAAGGATTCAAGAATATGAGTAATCAAATACATAATATATGAAGTTGACTGAATTATTAAATATAGGAAGAAGTTTGAATTATGAATATCAAATTATAGTATTATCTTATATAAGAATATATTGTGGGTTCCAAGTTTTAGAGATTTGATACCAATTATTTTATACAAGGCTCATTATTTAGGTTATATTATTCATCAAGAAAGAAAAAAAAATTATATAGTGATCTGAAAAAGTATATTTTGGTGGCTTGGATTAAAAAAAGGATGTAGCATATTATGTATGTAAATATAGGTCTGTTAGTTAGTGAAAGAAGAACATCAATGACCAGGAGGTTTTTGTAGTTGTTTCCTATTACATAGTGGAGGTGAGAAGAGATAATGATGGATTTTGTTATGGGTTTTCCCAAGTTAAGATAGAGGTATGATGATATCTGGGTAGTGGCGATTAGATTATTTGATTTTGTGGATATATTGGTATATGTATACTTGTGTGAGATCATCCAATTACATGGGAGACTAAAGGTAATCATTTCTGACACAGATGATAGGTTTACTTTCAGGTTATAGTGAGGTATTCAACAAAGTTTAAAAACGAAATTAAATTTTAGTATAATATTTCATTATCAAACTAACGGACAATCTAATAAGGTTATCTTGGTATTGGAAGATCTTCTATTATTACATATTTTAGACTTTGGTAGATATTGGGATGATCATATCTCTCTGCTTAAATTTAATTATACCAATAGATTTCAGTCAAGTATAGGCATGGCCCTTTATAAATCCCCGTATGATAGGAAATGTCGAGCAGTTCTATCTTGGATAGAGGTGGGTAAAAGGAAGTTGTTTGGGCTAGCCTTAGCTAATGATGCTACTCAAAATATTCATCTGATGAGAGATAGATTAAAAGCCGTATATGATAGACAAAAGCAACATTTTCATACTAAGCACCTGACAATGAAATTCCAGGTAGGAGATTTTATATCTGTGAAGATTAGATCAATGAAAGACATTTGTATATTTGAAAGAGAATATATATTGAGTTTAAGATATGTTGGATCATTTTAAGTCACTAAAAGAATTAAAAGAAATCTGCTTAAAGGTTATAGTTGCTAGACTATATGTCTTGAACTCATAATATATTCCACATATTATTTCTTAGAAATCCAATTCTAGAAACTATGTGTCTATTAAAGAAGTTGAGGTACATCTAAACCTAAGCTACAAAGGAGAACTAGAGGGGATTTTTGCTTATGATGTTAGAAGGTTAAAGAACAAGTATATTCCAATGATTAAAGTTTAATGAAAAGATAGAACTGAAAGAGAAGATACTTAAGAGAAGGAATCTTAGATGAGTTAATTATAACCCAATTTATTCATGTATTCTTACCTTTGAGTTTTAAAATGCCGAGAATGATTTTTTGTGGGGAGGAGATTGTTGTATTACCTCAAAATTAAGTACACAGTTTAACCTATTTAGACTTGATTTGAAAAATGAAAGTTATTAAATTTCTATATTAGATGTTTGGGAATGCTTTGGATGCATATGAGAGACTCGTGTATTCTAAAGTGAGTTTTAGATGTCTTTTTTCATGTTTGAAAATTTTACCCTAGGGCACCACGATGCTAGATTGGCAGTGCTTTGGCGCCAGTGCTTTAAGTTTTTGGATAATTAATTTTGTACTCCTATACACTTAGGGCGTAACAACACCGAGAGTCTTGTAGGGTGGCATCGTGGCCAGTATCGGGAGGTGCCATAAGATTAGGGAAAATTTTTATATTAACATATATGCATCCACTTTTCCATTTCATGAAATTCATTTTGTGCTGCCAGCTTAGAGAGAGAAAGAAAAGGATTCTAGTGAGCGAAAGTTTATTTCACATAACCTCAATCCATTTTTTTTGTTTGAGGTAGGTATCATTTTCATATTTTAGTTTTAAAAAATATGAAGTTTTCTCAAATTTTCTAATTAAATTAATATTTTCATATTAAAAAAATGAGGATAACATTCCACCCATAAAATGTTTACCTTATAACTTTCTATAAGTCATAGAAACTTCAATTTTGAACATTTTGGAATTTTAGGGAAAATTTTACATTTGGTATTTTTAAAATTATTCTATTTTAATTGCCTAGAAAATAATTATGAACTCAAAAAATATTATCATTGTACAATTAAAGTCTTAAGACCATATGCTGTATAATATCAGGTAATATGGTTACTTTTTAAAATAGTTAATTTATATAGTAGGATTTTCTATTGCCGACCGTTAGGGCATTTTATGAAATTTTAGAATGAGTTTATTTATGATTTAATTACTATGATGCAATTAATTATGAGCCTTATTGGTTGAAATAAGAAGTTCTAAAGAGATTTGGTATGGGAGAAGCTATATGTTCTAGTGGCTATAAGCCGTATTATGGTGCATTAGGCTTGTTATAGTGGTTATAAGCCATATTTTGGTGGTTGTAAGTCATGTTGTGGTGCCTATAAGATATGTTCTAATGTTATAAGCACATTCTATGCTAGTGATGGGCCTTGGAGTTATAAAAAAGAAGTATGTGATTACATGCTCTAAGATATGAAGTACTTATTTATTTACTTTTCCAATACTTTACAATTTTGATAAATACTTTTGTTATTCTACTATGCACAATGATTTCTTTATTATTGCTACCATTTGGTTAAATGGTTAATACATTATTTAAAATTTAGATTGTTTTAAATGTGGAATGTTGAATTGTGTAAACTAACAGATGTTTTGCTTTCTATTTTTTGGATCTAGAAAAGGGAAATAGCTAGTTATATAGTAGTTTCATGATCTGCTATGAGTTTGTATAGATATTTTCTCTTTTGATTTTTATATAATCATGGCTTATATATTGTGTTCCATTTTGTACTATGGTAGGAAGCCATATATATATATATATATATATATATATATATACATTTTAATAAGAAAATCAAAAAAATTTGGATGAGATTATTTATAATATTATATTTTATTAGCAACTCTATAGTCTGTTGTTTATATTAAATTTTGTATTAGAAGAAGATGTGAAAAAGATTTCCAAAACTTAGATCTTTGAATTTATCTCACAAGCCAACACGATAGGACCTATTTAGTCTATGATTCTTATCAGGTTAGATTATTACATTGTGTTTGTTAGACTACTATTGATTTGGTAGTACACGATCAAGGCTATAATGATAATGGCTCTATCATGGGGGTTACCCCTGTTTGGCTTATCTCTTCTAGTAAAGGTGATTGTCATGTCATCATTATATTGCAAGCATGATGCAAATTGACTTTGGCGATTCAATACTTCTTTGGAAGTATAGTGGTGTCTCTTTGATTACTACCAATAATTATAGGTACTACCCTCACGATGTGGATTGATCAAGTTGGCATTGGCTCGTTAGTGCCTTCTTCGAGTGGGGCCTTTCCTGGCTGTCATTATGGATTAACAATCATGAACTCTTCAAGCTTCCTTATCTTGATAAGTTCTTCGACTATGTTATACAGGTGTAGGCATTCCTCGACTTCATGCCCATAATTCGTAAGTATTATTGAATATTGTGATGTGTCTCGGGCTTTATCAAACTGTGTAGGTGGCAGATTTTTGAAGAACTCATTATTTTGGATGGCCTCGATAAGCTCGGCCATGGATACCCTCAAAAAAGTATAAGTCAGGTTTTCTTAAGATTGGTGAGTGACCTCTTTGCATAATTCTATGATTCTTGGTGTTGGTGGTGCTTATGTTATCTAAAGTCTCATGTATGCATTTTCTTTGTATGGATTAGGGCTTCGTTGGCTGCATCGAAGGCTTGACCCAGGGTTCTTCTTTTCTTGAGATCAGATTCTTTCTCTAGTTTTCCCTTAGGGAAAATTTTCCTTGTAATGAGATCATGATGTGGAAAGGTTGAGGAGGATTTGATAACTCTATTGTACTCCCCGGCAATGGCATAACTGTTAACAAGTTCCAATGATTTTGTCAGTATCTTTGGTTAGTACTGACCTAGTGCATACCAGAAGGGATCTTCTTTCAGACCATGTATTAGGGTTTCTTGAGCAACTGTAGTTCAAGTTGTTTTACGTCAAGCATTTCTTTCTGGAATTATAGTATGCAGCTTCTTAATGACTCTCTTAGTTCCTATCTAATCTTTAATAGAACTTGTGAGCATTTTTTATTGTGGGGGGAGGGGAGGTGGTTGTTGGGTCTTTGGGACTGATGAAATATGCAACGAACATCACTTGAACTTCAAGAAGAAGTTGATCGCCCAATGGAATAGGTAAGTGCACCACCTTAATGCTGAATTCTTTAGATTAGTAAAGGAGATATAACACTAGAGTGAGTTAGCAATGTTCACAAGGAGAAGTCATAGACTTAAAAGTCCCCAAATGATCCATAGGATCAGTTTTTCCTCGATAAGCTTTGAGGCGAGGCACCTTGAACTTGGGAGGTACTCTTGCTTCAAAAATGGTTTAAAAAGGAATTGGTTAGCCCTGATTTACGTTCTTTGGTTGGTCTAATTGTTGGACTTTAGTTTTTGTGCCCTACCTAGAGGCGAATGAGGTTGGCGACTGGAATTAAAGCATAAGCTTCTTTAAGAGTCTTACAAAGAGCGCTTGGATAGGATGACCCATTGGACATGCTTTTAGCAGCGATGAGGAAATCTTTAATGGACTTTAGGAGATGCTCCTCCATTTCTTGTAATCCATGATAAGCGGTGTATTCAGGGTTCATTATATTCTCTGAGGCTTCAAGTTGACCGGTAGGTACTGATTTTCTCTCTCTTAGTATCTTCTACACTCACCACACCTGAGAAGATATTGAATCCCATTTTGTTCAGTGGATGATACATAACCGTACTTCGTGTTACATGTGAACTTCGGGCCTATAAAAAGAATATAACGGGGTTTGAGTATGAGAGAGGAAGAGGAAAGGTGAGCCTGAGAGATGTATGAATTTAGAAAGGAAAAAAAATATTATCTAAGACAGATATATAAGAGTAATCAAAATGAGAGCATTGCACTATGGACTTTGAGCGGAAAAGGAAAAAATGATGTAAGATTTTGTGGATCCGATCACATATTTTTTAGTGTGATCCCTCCAATTTATTCTCTATATTGTCCTCTATTCTTATGCATATGCTAGAGGTAAAAGGACATTTTTACTTATTCATCCATCTTTATAAGGATGTAGAGATTATGTCCTAGATATGGGAGCTCTCCTATCAATCTTTTATTGTATGCCGCCCGTTGGTGTTGAGTAGAATGACGATTGAGAAGGGTGAGTTGAGTAAGGTTAGATGATGATTTGGAGTCACCCCACTGACATGAGGAGGGGCAAGTTGTATCTAAATGTAATCTTTGGGTTAATGTGAGAGAGGTCTTTTGAAGAGGCGATGTATGTCGTTGGCTATTTGAACTATCTCACATGGGAGACTTAATTTTGTCTTAGATGGATAAATATTTATTGGGAGATTTACATACATGCCACTTTATACTATTCTATTTATATATTTAACACTTAAAACTTTAATATTACATTCATACTACCCATAGTTCTTTTTTATATCAAATATGAGTGATAGAAATGAAACATATGAGTGGTAGGAAGAAAATATGAGTGGTATATTTGATATTAAAATAATATAAGGTGGTATGTATATAATATTAAAGTTTTTGGTGTTAGATATGTAAATAGGATGGTATAAAGTGGTATGTATGTAAATTTTCCATATTTATTTGGCTTAAAGAGAAACTTTTGAGATCACCCTAGCCTGGTGGGTGAGATGACTGCCTGGAGGATATGGCCAGTGTTAGTCCATCATACTCTAGTGTTAAGCTCCTTCTAGCTCCTAAGCTAGTTTTTTGAATGAACTATTCAAAGAGAGGAGTTGGTCCTCATTCTGCTCAACCTAAACATAACTTATAAGACACTTGCAAATGGGTACCTGCACAAGAAGTCATTGGTGTATTTTTATAATGTCATCAATTTGCTATAACTATATATATAACTATATATATATATATATATATATATATATATATATATATATATATATATATATATATATATATATATATATATATATATATATATATATATATATATATATATATATATATACACAAGAAATGATTTTATGGTCGGGGCAACCCCTGCTATAACTACAAAATGATATTTACATCAACATCATGAATAGAATTGTAGTAGGTCATCCTTCTTCCATAACTAGTTTTTTCATTCTATAGGAAACAATTAAGCATTAATCTTGGTGCAATATTAAATTAACAAACTTTTAAAATTAAAGTATTGTACAAAAAAAACTCCAATTTTAAGCAAACATATAATCAAAAATAACGTTTTGATAAGATGAGGTTAATGACACCAAAAATGTCTTGATAAATTACAATAATTTTTTTTGCTATACTTACCCTAAGAAATAACTAAGAATTGTTTACTTTTTATTAGACTTAGATTTAACTCTTCTTTAGTGCACCGCCTAAGGGTGTAAACATATCGAGTATATACCTAATAGAGCTAAGCTTGTTTAGTTGTCGTTGAGCTCAACTTGAGCTCGTTTACTAAGCTCGAGCTCAACTCGTTAAAAAATTCATAGTTTCGAGCTCGACTCAATTGCTCGAGCACGTTTAGAAAGCTCAAGCTCAACTCAATTGTTAAGCTCAATTATTGTGCTCGGTTTCTTAATTTTAAATTAAAAAAAAACTAATTTTTTTAGAATTTTATTTGTTAATATAGAATTAATTTAAAATTATTAAAATATATTATATAATAAAATCTTAAATTAATTTTTAAAATCAATCTAATTTTATTGAGCGACTCAATAAGCTTTCAATCCGAGCTTGGCTTGAGTTCAAACTCTTGGCTCGATAAGCACGACTTACGAGCTCGAGCTAGTCTCGTTAACGGGATTTGCTCACTTACACTCCTAGCACCGCCGTTTGATTCATCTTTAGATTTCATTTGAGCTAATTTTTTTTAATTATTTTTTAAAATAATTATTTTCTCTTAAAATTTTTTTGAATTAAGAAGTTTTATAATTTTTTTTTTTGGAAAGTATCACAAATTTGTCATAAACGAAGCATTAGCTAATTCTTCTCCAATGACAGGTCAGCAAGCACGTGGCCAGCTAGCAGTCCCACGTGATGTAAAATCACGTGATGTAAAATCGGCCAGTCATTCGCTTTCATTCTTATGCCTCCAATCAAATTCTAAACTAGGCCTCATGCCAGTGGCCATTAATTGACCCGACTAATCTGATTCAAGTTGGATTCGTGTTAATCTGTTTAATAAATGATTTGGATTTGAAATTCGGTTCAAAATTTGATGTGTTTAACTGACGGGTCAAATTCAGGTTGAATCATAAGCTAGTTTTTTTTACTCAAAAATAATTTATTTTCTTACTAAACTTTTTTAACTGTTGGCATAAGATTTTTTTTTTAATTTTTGGTCAATTAATCTTTACTCTATAATTGATAAGTTATAAAATTTTTCTCTTAATCAAAGCCAATTATCATGTTAGAGTCAGCTCATCTAGGTTACTAGTGGATCAGGTTCCTATTCGCCTTTTTAGGAGGGTCCATTGAATTCAAATTTGATTAATTCGGGTTGCACCCGAATCTAGAAGGATAACTCATTTTGACACTCCTCCATACTATAGATAAAATGGAATTAAAATTTTAAATTTTAAACTATTATGTCTAAAATATTTTAATAAGATTAAAATATACAATAAGTTTATTAAAATATTTAAACTAATGATAAGTTACCTTATTGCACATAAAATGATGATTTAAATTATATTAAAATATCATTAATTTATTATTTGCATTAAATAATATTTGATTAGTGTATCATAAATTTCATTACAATTAAATCATTAAATATTATTAAATTACAATATTTTGGTAAAAGTTACTACTATTTAATTAATTAAAATAATTTAATTATCTTCATTATTTAGTCATTTAAAATAATATTAAATGACAAAAACAAAATTTGAAATTATTTTAAAAGTTTACCAAAATATTGTAATTATGTTTAATAAAAGCTTTCTAAAATATTTTTAATTTGATATTAAATTATCTTAATCATTATAATAATCACAGCCTATATCTTATACAAATTATATCATGTAAATTATAATATATATATATATATATATATATATATATATATATATATATATATATATATATATATATATATATATATATATATATATATATATATATATATATATATATATATATATATATATATATATATATATATATATATATATATATATATATATATATATATATATATATATATATATATATATATATTATGCATATGCAAACACCATTATCAAGATAAGGAGTTAAGCTATCTATGATGTTTTCCTATATCAAGTCATGTAAGCCAATTTTATAGGTATTGGTCTAAATCATATAAGACTTATTTTCATGAATCAGTCATATCAAGTCATTTAGGATGAGTGGCCTTCATGTCTAAAGTCCTCACTTCTTGTCCATTGCTATATCATATTATATCAATGTCTTCTTATGCCTCTCTTTTTATATCATTTAGGATTATACTATAAAATTTATTTTAAAGAAAAGCCCATTGGCTCACCTTTATGTATAGAATAATATATCTCAAGTTAACTTAAATATGTCGATCATTTCTTGTCAGCCTTTCTTACATACACACATTCCATGACATATATAATGTAATAAAGAAGCAATAGTAGTGTGCTAAATGTTCAATTCATTACATCAATCTAGTGTATTTGAAATATAGATATGAATCATAACTACTACATTCATAAGAAAAAAATAATATACTCATTTTCACATATATATGACCACAATAGATGAATTAAAGCAAGTATGCAAGTCATATATTATTATTATAAATTTTAATAATTATTTATCAAATTTTCATATTTATTTAAAGTTATCAAATTAGGGAAATTTTTCCAAAATATAAAATTACCGAGTAAAAATTCAATATATCCCTCTCAATATACGCAAAATGATTTAAACTATAAAATATTAAAAATTATATCGTGGAAGTTTATTAAAATTTAAGATATCATAACTTTAGCAAGTTTTAACTAAATTAAAATATAAAAAATATAAAATAAATAAAATTACTAAAATTAAAGCTAGGTAATGATAGTTTATCTTGAGATAACCAAATTTCTCAACTAATTCAACCAACAAAAATGGCTATGCCCAAAACCTGGCTTTCTCTCTCCTCTCCACTCATTTTTCATCTCTAATCCACTATTCCCTTTCTCTTTTAAATGAAATGAGATGAAACATGACATAAAAAGTTCTTTTTGCTCATTATTTAGTTTTTAGCATAAATTCTTTATAAATCTTTTTATATCGTTAAATATGGAGCTCTAAAATTATAAAAAAAAAAATTCAAAAAATAGCCCAACATGTCTAAAAGACTCTGGTGAAATTGGTTTGCAAAACAAACCCCTAATGAACCCAAAAAAACTCATTTGTACCGATATGTATAAATTTCTTAAGGAATTACAATTAAATAAAAAAACTTATTATTTTTAAATATACATTGCCCATAAAATTAAGAGAAAATTATTATAATTAAACTATAATAACATATATATTATGATGAAATTAGTTTGCAAATTGGAGTTATAATGACTCCTTAAATATTATTTAACTAGGTCAAAATATTGGATATTACACAAAATAGGTGAAAATGGATTTGAATGAAATATGATTATGTTGCTAAAATCTTAATATAAAATTAAATTCAATAGCTTTATTTAGTTTTTCCAATTAGTTAGGTTAAACACTTTGGGAATTTTATGAATGCTTGATGCAGTTAAAATAAAGATCATCGTTATGCCTTTTCTACTAATGCTTATAATAGTATGAATGCCATGTCATGAATTGCATCATATGTGATGTGGACAAACAAGAAAAAAAACTGACACAATGAGTAGAACTTAAAACAAACTTTATTAAATAAACGCAAACGACCCAAAACTTGAAAAACACAACAAAGATGCTAGGAGATTTTAAAGAAACAAAGAAATTTAAAAATACGCTATCCTCAGACAACCGTCAGAGCGGGTTCCTCACATGCATCGAATTTGTAGGTTAAATAAGTAAAGTGCATAGAACTAGCAAACAGATGGTCCACCACTGCAAGATTGTCCAATTTCTTCAATAGATGCTTCAAGTCAACTTTGATACGACACCCTAAAGTTGCTTTACTTTGAGAAGAAGGATACAGATGGAGTGACACTTGCGGAGAGACGAAGAGATTAGAAGCCCGAGAAGAAAGGGTGGAAAGAGCCCGCAGGATTTCTGGAGGGGATGAGAAAAGATGGTTGGAAAGAGCCCGTAGGATTTCCGAATAAACCCGTAGGTTAACAGCAAATATGCTCACAAAATATCAACTCTCTTTCTTCATAACATCTTCTCATATTTATAGGCAAGAGAGAGGAATGCCAAGAGCCACATGTCTTTAATTTCCATTAGAACCAAAGCATAATAAGCATAGAAATCTCCCCCCAAAGCTCACGGATAAACACCTAAACCAGGAACCAAGGAGACAGCCACGGGAGACGAGGGAACCGCACGGACCGAGAGCCACAGTCACGGGAAACGAGGGACGGTCACGGAATAAGGAGCCAGCCATGAGATCCCAAGAGGTAAAGCACAAAAATCATTAACTTCCCAATGAATTCAAAGCATAGAATTCAGCCCCCAATTAATACAAGCCACAGAATCTCAAGAGACAAGAAGAAAAGGGGAAGGGGAAGGGACAAGGCCACTCCAAAAGTAAACTTCATAATGAGGTACCTTTTTGGATATTAATGAGCTACTCAACTTCAGCTCAAGCAACTTAGAGAACCAGCTCAATAACGAATGCTCCAAAACAGCCAACCGATAACCACCAGCAGCTACGGACCAATCAAGCCAGCAAACGAAAGGTCTACCAAGCCATATGCACTACCTACCATGTTCATTGGATGCTTTACCATCATTGGATAGCTAAACAAAAGAAAAGAAAACAAAATATACTATTGTTCAAAATAAAATAAAAAGTACATAATTTCTTGATAGCATCAATTCTCCCATGGTGGAAAATTCTCATCTCCTGATGAGAACGTATCAGCAACTTTTTCATAAAGTTCCAAAATTTTCTTTTTTAGCTCAGCAGCATCAATCCAGGTACAATCAGTCATTGGTCGATTGTTCCATTTGACCAAAAACTTTTTATGTTCTCCATTCCTTATTTTAGTGACTTTCACATCAATAACATCTTTGATTTGATCTTCAGACTTTACCAAAGGAGCAGAGAGTGGTAAAGTTTCAATATCTACAAAATCGTCATAATCTCCTTCATACAAAGACAGGTCAGAAACATTAAAAACAGGAGAAGTGCCAACAGTATTTGGTAAATCTAGCAAATAAGCATTAGCACCTAATTTCTGAATCACACGAAAGGGGCCAAATTTCTTTCAACTTAGCTTTTTAAAAGTACTAACAGGAAACCTTTGGCGACAAAAATAAGCCATTACTAAGTCACCTTCATTGAAATCTACTTCTTTTCGATGTTTATCAGCAGCAGATTTATATTTAGCAGTAACCTTCTTAAGTTTTTCAAAAACCTTGCATTGTTTTACTAATTTAGCAATGTCTTTTCTCATGTGGGGCCAGAAATACTTTTATTCAACTAAAGCAATTGTTTTTCCTTGCCAAAAATGTCCTCCCAAACCTCCACTATGCAATTCTTTCACAAGTTGTTCTCTCAAAGAACTTTTTGATATGCAAAGTTTAGTTCCTTTAAATAAGAAACCTTGATGTATAACAAATTGAGCAGAAGGATCAGTCCTAGAAGCACAACAAGCATTCCAAATATTTTCAAAAT
Source organism: Dendrobium huoshanense (assembly GCA_016618105.1). Lineage (NCBI taxonomy): Eukaryota > Viridiplantae > Streptophyta > Magnoliopsida > Asparagales > Orchidaceae > Dendrobium > Dendrobium huoshanense. The sequence continues at coordinate 31,736,455 of CM028345.1, forward strand.
CAGAATCATTTGCATAAGTGTCTTTCAAAAATTCAAAAGAAGTAATAGTCGGAAAAAAATAGTTATCAACAAATGAAATCTTCGGCTTAAAGCATCAGTAACTTTATTCAAAACCCCAGTTTTATGTTTGATATGAAAAGTGTACTCTTATAAAAAAGAGACCCATTTGGCGTGTCTTTTGTTCAAATTTTTTTGTGATCCCAAAAATCGTAAAGCCTCGTGATCAGTGTTTAAAATAAATTCTCGTTGAATCAGATAGCATCTCCAGAATTTCAAAGCTTGAACAATGGCATAAAATTCCAAGTCATAAGTAGAATATCGAGATCGAACATCATTTAGCTTTTCACTAAAATATGCAATAGGCTTTCCTTCTTGACTTAAAACAACACTAATACCAATATGTGAAGCATCGCAATCAACCTAAAAAATGATCTCAAAACTTGGCAATTTAAGAATGGGAGCTTGAATCATTTTTGTTTTAATAATCTCAAATGTCCACCTAAAAATTTCCTTTTTCAAACAATCAGTAATAGGAGCAAACAGAGAACTGAAATTCTTTATAAATCTTTGATTGACAATTTCAATTTGTTTATCGGTTTGAGGAAGATAAGCACTACTAAACTGAAGAGAAGTGCCTAACTTAGCCCACAGAGTTCTCCAAAAGTGACTTACAAATCTAGTGTTCCGATCAGAAGTAAATGTACGAGGGATACCATGAAGATGAACAATCTCTTTAAAATAACAAACTTTCCAATGAGAGGTTTCAAAATATGATTCATAGTTCTCATAAAAGTACTTAAAGCATTTAAAAGGCCAAAAGGCATCACTCAGCACATCAAGCATGTCATCCAGTTTTGGAAATCAATATTTAATGGTGATTTTGTTTATTGCCCTACTATCCACACACATCCTCCATGTTCTATATTTTTTAGGAGTAAGCAAAGCAGACACAACACAGGGACTCAAACTTTCTTGAATCAAGCTCTTTTTTAATAATTTAGATGTTTGTTTAAAAAATTCATCATGTTCAGTTGGACTCATCCTATAATGAGGAAGGTTAGGCAAAAAAGCTCCAGGAATCAAGTCAATATAATTTTGTCACATAGGTGGTAATCCAATTGGAAAATCATCAGAAGTTATATCAGAAAACTCATCCAATAAAGCTTGCATTTTCTTAGGAACATGTAAAACAGTATCAGATTCTTTTCCCAAAACCAAATAAGCAACCTCAAAATATTTCAAATCATTATCATTTAAAAGCAATTCAGGAGAAGTAATTTTGGCAACTGTGTTTTTCTTGACTGGTGAATCCGACACATTCTTTTGTGGATGAAGAGTAAACTCCTTATTATTTTTCATCAAAGTATATGTGTTTTTCTCTCCATTGTAAATAGTTTTGTTGTCGTACTGCCAAGGTCGTCCTAGCAAAATATGGCAAACTTCAAGAGGCACAATATCACAAACAATTTGATCTTTAAATGATCCCCCAATTAATAAATTGACAGTACATTGTTTAGTGATTGGAACCTCACTCCCTTCTTTAAAACAAGAGATCTTATAGGATTTAGCAAGTGGTTTTGATTTGAGTTTTAGTTTGTCGATCAATTTTTTAGAAACAAAATTTCCCGAACTTCCGCTATCTATTATAAGGGTACAGATTTTTCCTTCGATGGTGCAAGTTATTTTGAATATGTTTCCTCTTAGCCATCTATCCCCTTTGTCAATTGTTGTTATTAGAACTTGTCGAATTATCAAAGACTCTTCAATTTCATCTCCTTCTAAATCAAATTTTTCTAATTCAACTTCATTTTCAGATTCTGTTTCATTCTCATCCTCTTCCTCTATCTCATTTTCACCTTCTATGAAATTACTTTGTGGAGGATTATTCTTTCTGCAAATTGCTGACAAGTGACCATATAACCCATATTTGTAACAAGGTCCAATTTTCTTAGATTGTTCAGACGGGTTATTTCCTGCTACTCTTTTTCCTTTTTCTTGATTTTGACTTTCAAGAGCTTTAATTTTCAGACCAGATGTTCCCCCAGAAGTTTGAGATTGAGATTTAATCCCGCTAGTTGAACGACGTTTGTACGTTTCCATAATTTTATTGTCACCCTTTTCCCTTTGATGTTGCTTTTCCAAATTTTAAATCTATACGATAAGCCTAGTCAGTTTTAATGATATGACGCAAATTGAGTTGATCTTTGAATATTGTTCGAGCATGATCAGTTGGCAAGAATTTTCCTTTGATTTTCTCCTTCATTCTTTCCCAATTTTGGACTTTTTCTTTGCCTCTTCTTAATCTGTTGTTTTGTAAGTTTTTCCACCACGTTAATGCATGTCCCGTTAGTTTCAAACTTGCAAATTTAACTTTTCGATTATTCGGAATTTCTTTCCATTCAAAAAACTGATCCATTTTTTCTACCCATTCAATGAATTGTTCAGGTTGCAATTTTCCTTCAAAATTATGAACGTCGATTTTAATTCCGTGATCCCAATTTCTTTGTCACCTATTTCGATTTCTAGGTTCTTCCTCTTCACTCACAGAAGATATTATGCTAGGATTAGCGTTAGCTTGATTGACATTTAGATTAGCAATGGCTTCAGCTATTGTATTAATTTGATGTTGCAAATCATTTAATTGTTGCATCATTTGTTGCCAACCTCCTTGTTCATTAGCCTTTTTTTTTACACGAAAGAGAAAGACTCCTAAAAACAAAAAAAAAAGACGAACTTGCTCTGATACCAAATTGATGTAGACAAACAAGAAAAAAAACTGACACAATGAGTAGAACTTAAAACAAACTTTATTAAATAAACGCAAACGACCCAAAACTTGACAAACACAACAAAGATGCTAGGAGATTTTAAAGAAATAAAAAAAAATTTAAAAATATGCTATCCTCAGACAACCGTCAGAGCGGGTTCCTCACATGCATCGAATTTGTAGGTTAAATAAGTAGAGTGCATAGAACTAGCAAACCGATGGTCCACCACTGCAAGATTGTCCAATTTCTTCAATAGATGCTTCAAGTCAACTCTGATACGACACCCTAAAGTTGCTTTACTTTGAGAAGAAGGATACAGATGGAGTGGCACTTGCGGAGAGACGAAGAGATAAGAAGCCCGAGAAGAAAGGGTGGAAAGAGCCCGCAAGATTTCTGAAGGGGATAAGAAAAAAAGGTTGGAAAGAGCCCGCAGGATTTTCGAATAAACCCGCAGGTTAACAGCAAATATGCTCACAAATTATCAACTCTCTTTCTTCATAACATCTTCTCATATTTATAGGCAAGATAGAGGAATGCCAAGAGCCACATGTCTTTAATTTCCATTAGAACCAAAGCATAATAAGCATAGAAATCTCCCCCCAAAGCTCACGGATAAACACCCAAACCAGGAACCAAGGAGACAGCCACGGGAGACGAGGGAACCGCACGGACCGAGAGCCACAACCACGAGAAATGAGGGATGGTCACAGAATAAGGAGCCAGCCGTGAGATCCCAAGAGGTAAAGCACAAAAATCATTAACTTCCCAATGAATTCAAAGCATAGAATTCAGCCCCCAATTAATACAAGCCACGGAATCCCAAGAGACAAGAAGAAAAGGGGAAGGGGAAGGGACAAGGCCACTCCAAAATTAAACTTCATAATGAGGTACCTTTTTGGATATTAATGAGCTACTCAACTTCAGCTCAAGCAACTTAGAGAACCAACTCAATAATGAATGCTCCAAAACAGCCAACCGAGAACCACCATCAACTACAGACCAATCAAGCCAGCAAACCAAAGGTCTACCAAGCCATATGCACTACCTACCATGTTCATTGGATGCTTTCCCATCATTGGATAGCTAAAAAAAAAAAGAAAAAAAAAAACAAAATATACTATTGTTCAAAATAAAATAAAAAGTACAGAATTTCTTGATAGCATCAATATGCTTGTCATGTGAAACCTATAGGAGAAGATGCAATGGTGCTATTGTATTTACATATGTGCCTTTATTCTTAATATTTTAGTTAAAATAATACACATGTAAAACTACATGATAAAATTTTATTATGATCATACTAAAATGTTCATACTTATATATATTATCTATTGTATATCAAAAGTCACATGGTGAATGTTCACTAAATCATAATTATGTTATCTATCATATATCAAAAGTCACATTATGAAAATTCTCTAAATCAAGAGATAATATATTTTAACCAGATTGAAAACATAAATAGGATTTGGTTTACCAACCACAATCAGCGCAAGTTTATTAACTGGGAGAATGGATGAAAATGGCCCAGAGATGATCTTCTCCCTCTTCCTCTCCCTCTTCTCTCCTCTCTTTTTCCTTACCAAGCAACCCAAGAATAGGGGTTTATGGACTGGGCTTAGGTACTTATGAGGATGAGTGGATTTTGATATTTTAAAAACTATTTTTCTAACCCAACATCACATTGATTGAGACCCCATCAATGAAGCAGTGCCCCAAGTTACTATACAATAAAGTAGACGTTGTTGGAGCACATCTCTCTAGTGTCACTACTCTTTCATAGCCATAACTCAAAATACAAAGATGCTCGCCCATTGTGCTCACCAGCACAATGTTGTTGCACTCTCATAAATTTTCATACACGCAAGAATTTCCAATCTAGATCATTAGTAGATCATTCATGGGTCTTTAATCATGTGAAAAATAGGGATATTAAAAGCCTAATAAAAAAAATGTATGCACAAATAAAGAGAGATGTTTGGCTAAAATAACACGACTAAAATGAGGTAATATAGTCAAAAGAGTATGGCTACATTATGGTTAAACTTAGCCAAAAGTTTATGGCTAATTTTGTAGATTTTCTAGTCAAAAGAGTACGACTAAGAGGATAGGTAGTATAGTCAAAAGAATATGACTACACTATGAAGAGATTAGATAAAAAGAGCATGATCAAACTATGGGGAATGAAAGCACAATCAAGAGCACATGATTGTACTAAGGATAAAACTAGTTAAAAGAAAATGGCCAAGTTAAAAAAAAGTTTAGGAGAAAGGTCAAACTATCAAGTCAAGTCAATTTAAGATCGCAATGATAAATGCATGCTAATGATATAGAAAAAGGTACACTAGAACAGTTGCTAGATATATTTTTAATAAGTTTTATAATAATCAATGTGTCCTAAACCTAGGGAGAGCTAAGGCAAATTATCCCAAAATATAGTGTTAGCCATCCAAAATAGTGTAGTCCTCTATTAGTCTACCCAATAATAATGGCAAGCTAAATAGTATAGTAAGAAAGTACAATTTATGGTTTCACCCATATCAATAAAGTCTGAGAATGCGAATGAATAAGGAACACTTGATGCTAAAGAATTGGTTAACCTTTTTTAATCATAAGTTAAACCAGACATCATATAAGTGTGTTTATAATATTCTACAAAGATTTTTTTTCTTGAGCATTATGTACCAAACCAAATGAAATTTGGTTTTGAACATTTTAAATGTTTTAAAATAACTTTAGGATTTTATTAAAAAATCTTAAAATATTTAAAAATGATATTGATATTTAAAAATTAGAGTATTAAAATTAAGTTTGAAAAGATATCACGCTCAAGATCACAGTCAAAGCCAATGTTAAATTCCAGCACTACTACCCTTATTTAAAAATATAATTAGGGGAAATAGGAAGGAATTAGGAAAATTTGGAAAAATTAGTTAATATATGGTTAAATAGGGTTGGCTAAGCTTCCAATTATCTTTAATTAAGTTAGAAGATGGTTTTAAATGTTAAAGGTACTTTAAGAATTACTTAATATTTTTTATAATTATCACCAAGAAAAAAATCTTGAAAAATACAAAATCATACAAACTACTAGTAAAAAATCAGCCCAATCATTGTTATTTGTAATATGCATCTTTATGGTAGTGTGGTGAACAAAATCCTATCAGTGATTTAGTTTTGATTTATTGGATCAATGAGTTTTCTTTTTATTGGATCAACGAGTTGACCAAGATCCAAGTTAGTTTTTAGGTTAAGAGGGAGGACAAACATTTCACCAACATTCAAGCCAGGCCAAAGGCTTTTGGTTGTTTATTGGAACTTATTGAGGAAATGGAAAGAGATTGGAGATGTTAGGGTAAGCTACTTAAATTAATTTTCCTTATTTGAATACTAAATCATAGTAAACCATAGTTAATCCACTTCTCCTAGTGCGACATGTTATCTTTCATGCATATTAGAGAATTGAGATAATGCCATGCTACTTTTTGGAAAGGATTGGTATAAGATTTAAAGACTATAGTTTGTAGCATGCTATCATCCACTTGTATTTAGTTCAATCATGATTTAAACCTAGCTTATCTTCAGTTAATAACTTAACTATAAATTAAATTTGTTGTAGAGGTTTTATATTAGAATGTTGCTTGGTAAATGCAATCAGATTGCCATAGAGCTTTGATCTTTAAGGATGATTTGACTCAATCTAAGCCATAGTGGTTGAAATGGGCGATGTTGACCCATTTAGCCAAATTGGGTCACATCATGGGTTGGGGTCGGTTTACTCAAGTTAAAAAAAAATTCATAACATCCTAGTCAAATTTAATGGGCAATGATTCAAGCTAGTTTCGTGAATGGAATGTGTTAAACCCATTTATAGTATTATTTTGTTTCAAATAGATCAAATTAACCTATTTAATCAAATTTGGTCATACCTCCATGGTCCAAATGGGTTAGCAATGCTTGGATCATGCATATAGCAACCTAAGGAATATTCATATACATTTAATGGAGACAACTTGTGTTAAATGCCAACTTGGTCAAATTGTCCCGTTTGGATTCAAATGGATCAAGTTGGGTCAATTGGACATAACTAGTCCAATCATTGGGTCAATTAGCTAGCTAAGGATGTTATATACTTGGCACATCCTAAGGTTAGCTTATTGTTTGAATTGGTTAGCCAATTTGATGCCAAAGATGATTTGGTCAAATTGAATCTTTAAAGGTTCAATTCCATTAACATTGGTTTTAGTGAACTAATTGGTCAACTTATTAGGCAACTTGGACCTAAGAACTCTAGATAATCTCTAAACATCCTTGTGAGCTCTATGGCACATTGAGTGTCCTAAGTCCATTTTGGTTAAGGATATTGAAATGGGCTAGAAATTGAGAATAATAATGTATTGGAGAAGATGCATCAAGGGTTAAAATAAAGTATTTATAGACCATGCTTGCAAACATATTAAGTGCAAGCAACAAAGGGTTCTTATTTCAATACTCAAATTCTTTGCATAATTCTAACCACATTGTCACTTAGATGTAACTCTGATGACCTCATGAAATCTGAGTGTTAAAATTACCGCATAAAAATATAGAATAGTATGTTAAAAAAATAAAAAGGAGAGCAAAAAATAATACAACCTAATAAATAAATATACAGCAACAACAACAACATTAAGCTTTTATCCCACTATGTGGGGTCGGCTACATGAATCTTTTTAATAAATAAATATACAATATATTTATAATAAAAATAATAATAAATTATATTTCAAAAATTAATTAAATAATATAAGACCTATCATCAAATCTAATATTAAATCAATAACAAATTATTTGATAAAAAAACAAATTATTTTAAAATCAAAATAAATAACTCATACTACCTTCAAACATATAAAAATATTCAAATTTATTCAGTTATTAATCAAGTCAAATTTAAACCACTCATCGAATGAATTGATTCACAAGTTTTTAAATACCTCTTCAAGAGAACTCCACATGATTAAAAAACAAACTAAGGGGAAATAATTTAAAATTGTATTTATATCAAAATAGCCCCCCATTGGTTCCTGATCTGCCTCCTCAAAAAACAAAATAAAAAAAGCAGAAATATTGCCCATTAGATCCAGATCTACCCTACCATCACGATCACGCCACTCAAAATAACCAGCAGAGAGTAGCAATAGCCACCGCAAGTCCACCACCGACAACGCCGCGCAACCGCGGCGACGCGGAAGAACCCCCCTCCGGCGTCGGGCCAAACACCAGCGGGTACGCCGCCGGTCCACCAGCCACCGCCGCGGCCGGAGCACCCGCCGGCTGGAAGAATGTCCCATTTGGGTCCGGAACCGCGATCTGCAGCTTCTGTCGCTTCTCACAATGGCCGGCAACGCCGCTGGTGAAATAGAACGTTCCCGGTGAGGTGAACTTAAAAATCGAGTTCCCATCCTCCATCTTCAAGATCGGGTCCGTCACTATGCAGACATTGAAGGCCTTCTCCGTGACCTGAACCACCGAATCCTGACTCGGCGGGTAGAGGAAATCTGCAATGAAGCAGAGAATGGTAACTAAGTAGATCTGGGTAATCAGAAGCTGGTGAAGGGGGATTGTAGACTTACAGAGAGAATCGTTGATGTGAAAGTGATGATTGAGAACCCAGGAGGTGTAGAGGTTGGGGAGGGAGGGAGGGGGTACGCCCCAGGAATCGAGGTCGCCGACTTTGTATTGGAAGGGGACGACGGACTTGAATGTGACAAGAAGAGTGATCGCAGCCGTTAACAGTCGCCGGCGGCGATAATCCCCGGCGAGAAAGGCAGGCATTTGTAGCTTGTCTATTTTGGATAAGTGTCTGAACAGTGATGACGGGGGCGAAGGTTAGTATATGACTTCAGTCGGCCATACAGAGTACAGAGTGGAATTTAATTTTTATGGTTTGTTTAATAAATAAGTAGCTGTTAATTTGCTAAAAGAGGAAATAAATGCACAAGCCATGTTAGAACTGTCAGCTCTTGACAGAGAAATTTATTTTCAAATTTCTCAAAAAACTTTATTTTCAATCAAAATTATTTATCTTACATAGCTCATCTTGATGCGTTGATAGGGAGAATTGACTATCAAACACAAGAGGTTTTATGTTTTGTTGCGTGCTAGAATATACGCGGCGGTAGAGTTTGTAAATTCGCGTTCGAGCGTTATACAAATATTTAGCATACAAACAGAAAAGAGAAATGAACACCAAGGTTTTTACGTGGAAAACCAGAAAGAGGGAAAAAAACACGGGGCCTTGCCCAGCTGTAAAGTTCCACTAGTATTTGTTTGAAGTACAAAGATTTATCCGTCTTACAAATCAAGACGATCAGTTTACAATCAACTTCTTACAAAGTTACAAAGTTCTGCAAATTCCCGGCGTTTCCCGAAAATCCGGCAGAGTTCCAACGTCTTCAGGCGGCGGAAAGAGCTCCGACTTCCTTCTCTCCCTTCTTCTCTTTTTCTTCTCTCTTTTCACTTGAGTCCCTCTTGTGAAGAATGATGACTCTATTTATCGTTTTTCTGGAGTGACATGGCTTGTAAATAATTGTGAGATCAGGGGAGAATAGGGAGTGGTTTGAATGGACGGCCAATATGGAACCATTTGATCGTGCACCGTTCGTTGGATATTTGAAGACCTTAGTGATGTCGGAATTCGACGATCTTGGACTCGTTGGATTTGTCTCGTCGAGCCGTTCGATTCGAGTATAAACTCGTTAAAATCGGAGACCGTTTGGTAACTCAAATTGCGGTTTGAACCATCCAAAATCGCTTCGGGTCCTTGATTTGGACCCATTTGGGCTTGGATTGGGTCTAATTTGGTGTCGTCGGGTTTATATTTCCGAGACGCTCAGTTTGACTGTAAGCTCGCTGAAATCGGAGTTCAGATGCTCCTACATTTAATATTTAAAGTCTCCAAATGGCTTTTTGCCTCGAGATTCGTGCTTGATCAAGATAGTTTTTTGAGAATATATCAGTTACCCCCTTATTTTTGGACATCTTAGCTTCGGGAGTCCAAAAATATGCGTCACGAATTTTAGAGAATTTTTCCGAGTGGGTCAGAATTGATCTTGCGTACAGGAGCTCTGAACGGCTCTGAAAGTGTCGAAATTTCTTTAAGTATATTGTTCGCAATCAAGGCCGTTTGTCTATCATAGATATCTCAACCACAAGAAGTATTCATCTATGTGGTCTATGGTTACAACTTTGCTGGCTGGACTTGTCGCGACCGCAAATATCACCAAGGTTTGAGAGTAGGTTGGCAAGTTCCTAAGAAAGGTTAGAGTTAAAATAATGTAATAATACTATTCAAATTAATTCATAGTTTTATTGCACTATTACCATAAAAAATAATTTCCATGGAGAGCATGTTTTAGAACCATATAAAAATTTATTTGACTTTAATTGGGTCTCATATGAGTGAGACTGAGGTTCTGTTTGTCACAGTTTTTTATAAAATTGATTGTAAATTTATTATAAGGAAAATAACTTAGCTATTATGGCGGCTTAAAGCACGTTTAGCACCTTATAAATTTTTGAAAAAATAATGAACAAGTAACAAAAAAATGGTGGAATATTTATATAGAATTTTAATTATTTTAATATGTTTTAATTTCCTTAAGCTGATAAGTTTTGTCAACACGATAAGAACCTGTTGATTGGTTAGTTCTGACTATGTTGTACCTGTTAGCATGGTTTAATAGCAGCTCAAGGGAGCATCTAATGAGGCTTAATTGCCATGGGGTTATGGCAAGTAGGTTTCATCTTACATATCTCTTATTTTATATTAAAGTTAATTAAATAAAACAATTAAATGGGCCATTCAATTAATTAGCCTATCCTTAATCTAGGAGATTAGGATTAGGTTAATGCAAAAATATATGCTGGCTCAGTTGATATGGTATTGAATTTATTGAGCTTGATTTAAGAGTTTTGTCATTCGGTTTAGGCTTCGTTCGGGATGATTTTTTTAATATTTTTAAAATTTTTTAACTAAGACTTTATTTGGGACGGCTTTCTTATTGCTTCTTGAAACAATTTTTTAAAATTCTTCCTAAAAGCACAAATATAATTTTTGTTATGAATTTTGGAATAAAAATTAAGAGATAATACCTTCTAACATACATAAATGCATCAAATACATTGATGGTGGTGAAGAATTTTTCTAAATTGGAAGTTTTTTTTTTATTATAAATGATATTGCTATATAAAATGTTGCCAAATAATTTATACCTAAAAGGAAGCCAATTCACTGAGCTATTCTTCTTATAGTTTCTCATTTAAAAACAAAAACAAAAAAGTTCAACCCTTAATTTTGTTTTCCTTAAATAGAGGTGGCTGAATGACAACAAGAGGGAGAGGTTAATGTTCAACGTCTTCAAAGTTAGAATCAAAATAAGATATAAGTTCTTATATTATACTATAATTCTTCTAGTGGTGTTAATGAAAATACACATTAGATAAACTATCAGGACCCTCAAGAGGTTGTATATCTTCAATATATACAACCAACGTGAGAATCAGATGATGATGATGATGATGACATATCCCAAACTTTAATGCATTGCTTATTTTTTGTATGCATCATTTTAGTGAATAATTACTATCAGAGAGGGTGAGTTTTTAATACTAATCATGTACCTTCACATTTGATGAGTGGCCTTTTAAATTGTAATGCATTAAATGTATCTATTTTAAAGACTATGTATAAATACATTGGGAAATATTCTCAAGATGATTCCAACTTGTTCTACAGTGTGCCAATGTGACATAATAATGCAATTCTTTTATTTGAATTAGATTTTTCAGTAGAAATGAAAGATATACATTTTTTCCCCTCCTTTGAAATCTAAACTAAATTGTGTTTAAGTTTAGGATAGGCAAATCTGTCAATGAAATAGAGGATTAGATTTTGTAAAAAATAATGATTAAAAATGAACTAAGAGATTAATTATCATGTGCATGATGTTTTCTAACTTTTTTGTCCTAGTCAATGATGTAGAAAGCATTGATGATACATATGATATCCCTCTTAAAGCTATTAATGAACCTTCAAACATGGGTGATGGTACTCCATGTATGGATTATGATTCTTATCCTAACTTTATTAGTACACTCCTTTTAAAGGATTTATATCAACAACTTGTTCATGTCTCAAATGCTTTCTGAGACAATTTTGCTTATTTTTACTCCAAAAGGCCAAGTCTACTTCCTGAAATAATTTCTCCAGAGTTTTAAGTTAATCATGATATTTCACATGTTAAAAAAGAATCAAAGACGTGGCATACTGATTATGAAAAATCAATCTTTAAATAAACTAGGAAAGTAATTAACATTTATTTCATTTGAGAAGAATGATATATTTCTTAGCTTACTAGAATTTTCGTAGTTCTAAAGATGAATAGCTAGATTCAAGTCTCAATTGATTTTAGAGACTTGAAGGATGAATTTTCTTTATCTTTTCATAAGTTAATGCCAATATAGCTTCTAATAGATATATGTTCTCATTAATGGATGGCTAATTTGATAAATTAAATTAAGACCCTTTAAGATGAATGTTCTTTTAAATTCAGAACCTAAAGGTATCTACTTATGCAAAGTTATGCTTTTTGGATTGAAGAACACTAGTATAATTGATGGTTTGCTTTCACAGCACTAGAACTCTATGTTAAATTAGGGTTTTCATAGAAACTGTGCAATTTCACGTATCATGTCAAGTAATACAAACTTGAGTGAGTATCGTTTCCACAAGGATTAGGATAATCTCAATATCACTCTAGTATTACTCCTATGAATTGATCAAATTATCTTATCTTAAAAATTAAAAGGTGGTGCTAATGTAAGTTATAAACTAAGTCTATCAAAAGGAAATGCTATGTTTAAAAGGGCCTTAAGCTTATGTGAGTTAAGAATTCATGCACACATGGGTTGATCTCTTATTTTGTTTCCATAGATTAGACCATAAGAAACTCGTCATCTTGTCGAGCTCATTGGAGTTTAGCAAATGTACACTTCATTGCAATTTTGTATCTCCTTAATGACCCAAGATTCCTATCGACCATATGTTTATGCATGGTACTAATCTATTCTAATTCTCCTAATTGATTCTAGCATGTATCCATTAAGGATATATATCACACTAAATTTATAGGTTTTGCTTGGCATATACACAATCCAAATGAAGCAATAAAGAACTAGAAACAACATCAAATTATTAAAAGTTTTGAGATATGATCCATGCAAGCATGATTCTCAACTAAATATAAGCCCAAATAAGAGTTTTAGTAAGACATTATGATGAAAATAAATAGTTAAAATTTCATTTAATTTTTAAAATGTACATTATAAAGATAAAGGGAAGATATAACCAATAATGTCATTTAAACACTAATTACACAATCTCCTTACAGTAGGCTCCACTCTCCTTGGCTTACACACACTTTCTCCCCTCCACTAGATACTACATAAGACCGATTACAAGAGTAAAATATCCAGCCTCCATAAACAATTTGACAATATTATTTATATTTATGTCACATAACTACTACTAGCACCACAACAATGATATTGATAGTGTTGTAGGCTTCATTCTCTTCTCCATTGTGACACTTTGATTGAATCGCTATGTCATTATTATTTTTATAAATAATTATAATTAATAAAATATTTTATAAAATTAAAAATTATTATTTTTTAAATAATTCTTTACTATTTCAAAAAATAGCATAATGTATTTTAATTTAAATAGTTGGTTTAATTTGATATTTAATTATTTTAAATAATTATCATATATTTTTATATAATTAATATTTAAGTATTACTTAATATTAATAATTATTATTCTAATAATAATCCTTTATTTTCTTTAAAATATGAAAGTTATATTTTAAATTGTCATCTTTATTATTAATATTATTATTATTATTATTATTATTATTATTATTATTATTATCTTGTTATTTAAATTAATTTTATTATTATTATTATTATTATTATTATTATTTATAAGAAATATTTGTTTAGTTTAAAATAATTAAAATTCTTTTTATTATTTAATTTAAAATAATGATTCTTTTCCCATTTTTAAATTATTTTTTTTAACTAATTATCTAAATGGTATAATTAATCAATAAATAAAATATAATTACTTTCCTAAATTATAAAAATTATTTTTAATAGATTATTCTAAATTTCAAAATTTTAAATCTTTAATTAAATTTGATTTGAGTATTATTTTAATTATTAGTTTATTTAAATTATTTTAAAATACCTTTTAATGCATTAAACTTCGAAAATTCATAGTAATTCATTTTAAATCAGATTTTCACGTACAATACCTCATTTTCTTAAGAAAATTATTTATTTTATTTTAAAATGACTTTTAGATAGCAAAAAAAAAATACCTTTTCTGAATTATTTTAACTACTATTTGATTAGTTAATTATTTAAATAATATTTAAATAATTATTATATTAATAATTTTAAAATTATAAATTACTTTCAAATCATTTTGAATCTCCTTTTGGAGTGACCAGTGGATTTCACAAACATCTATGAAATGGAAATTATTTTTAATTATATTATTTTCATAAGTATTAATATACTTAATACATAGTTATTTTAAACTATTTTGAAACTACCTATATAATTAGATTACATTCTTTTGGAATATTCATTCATGAAATCTTAAACGTTGATTATAATTATGAATAGCATTCATAGGGAGGTGGATTAGTTGATGATTGAGCCCCAATCATTCACTAATAATACTGTTAAATGTGTCTAGACATCTTTTTATTTGTCTTTTGCATGTGTAGGACGCACGAGTACTTAATCTAGGCCCTCCTTGATATAATAATTGGTGTTTTTACTTTATTTATGTATTTCCTCATATGTTACCGTGAAGGTTAGTCCAAAACTTACTTTAAACCCATTCAACATAGCGACACCCTAAGGATAATAATTAAGGACCCATCTAATGAACTTAAAAAAATTCTAGGAGCTAGGATTGATTCCCGAATGACTTGAAACTTCAAACACATAAAGTTAGTGACATCCTATACCTCCCAGAATTTTCTAAAAATTTTTAGTATCCTTTAAGCCCCTTAATTAATAAGCCCTAATTTAGCCGCTAATTAAGCCTCGATAATTTCATAAAATTGTAATAAATTCATTATAACTCAAAAAATTACCTGTGATAAGTCAAACTCTTCAGAATTTATTCCTTAACCTTAGATAAGTAGTGCCCCTTAATTGAGCTTTAATCTAAACCTTAATTCAACCTCGCCTAAAATTTAATGTTTTGCCCTTATTAAATAATTAAAAATTCTAAATTTTCTCCAATCACTTGGGAACATCTTCTTATATAATTTTTGAACTTTGGAGGTGATTCCAAGTAGTTTGGAGCTGATTTAGATCAAAACCCATAAAATACCCCTTATTAAGCAATTTCGATAATTCATTAATTGCCCAAAACTTTTAAAATTCATAACTTTGCATAGAAAACTCCAAATCTAAAAAACTCAAAACCTAACTACTCTTATTAAGGTATAATATTTAACTAAAATGCTAGAATTATCAAACCTAGCCTATTTTTAATAATGACCTTTTGGACCCCCTTAACCTAGTGTTTAGGAAGATCCCGAACCGTCTAAAATCCACTAATACAATTTAAACTTTAAAGATCACTCTACTAAGAATTAAATGGATCAATAAACTAAATTAACTAAAATGGACCCCAATCCATTAATATTTAAACTTTAATTTAAGTTTCATTTTCAGACATTCAACAAATCTGAACTCTAGGCAACTTGAACTGACTACCCAACATAGGAACTATCCAAAGCCACATGAGCCTACTATACATACATTTTTTTTCTATGACACCACTTCTATCTCTACGATTATGGCTGGCGATTCTCCTTTCCTGCTTCTATGATGTGATACTTTTGTAAGTGGCACGAGTGTTGCTTGAATTGGCTTGCTTTGATTGGATTTGTTGTGATGATGTTTATTCTATTATTATACATACTTTGCTTGTGATGTGATTTGTGCATTACATCTCCCATGGGCTAGGGTCACTTTGATTAGGCAGAGAAGCCCTTACAAAATTACTTTAATGAACTCAATATGGTAGAGAAGTCAGAATCCCTTTCACCCTCTTAGTGAGGTAAAGTAGCCAATAACTTTTTACCCTCCTTGTGAGGCATAGTATTCCAATCACTTTCACCCTTCTGGTGAGGCAGAGTAGTCAAATCACTTTCACCAGCCCCGGTGTAACAAAGTAGTCAAAGGCCCTTTGAGACTAAAGGGGTCTAACTTCTTCCAAAGTTTCCCAAGATGAACATTGACACATGGAGCAACTCAAGTGCTTGTTGGAGAGAGAAACTATGTGAAACTCCCTCTCACACCCCCTTGAATACACAAGAATCTTCTCCCTGTCTCACAACTTCACAATTTCTCTCCCTAGCTCAAATCACTCTCTTCAATTCTTTCTCATAGAAGCCTCAACCAATTGACAATCAAATATATCTATAAAGTCTATTAATAAAGCTTAAATAGTTGGCTTCCAAAACCCTAATTTTTTAATTCCATCAACTCTATTTATATCGCATGAAACCTAATTCATACACTACAATTTGTTTAATTATCACACTATTAGTAATTTATGATGAATAATAGTATAATATAAAAAGTTCAATTTCATCACTCTTCGTATAGGAGGATTGAACATTAGTACAATACAATTAATTTAAATCAAACTTTGAGTTGTATAGGACAAAATAAACATCTTATAAAGAGTCATTGGGTAATTTGTATAGTATGATATGTGATCATACTATACGATTTATAATCAATTCATATCTAATTTGATTCCTTAATTAACTAACCAAAATTAGGCAATAATTCACATTATCGACCAGTACAAAAGGCTTCATATAATAAGAATTGTTCAAATTTAAATTTGGCAATTTCAAGTATGTTATATTCGATGGAAAGTTTTTTAGTTATAGTGCTTGTTGTACTATAATATATATATATATATATATATATATATATATATATATATATATATATATATATATATATATATATATATGAATTGATCGTACGGTATGATGAATATTATACATTATGATTAATTGAACTATTAAAATATTTATTTTTCACTTCTCCTATGTATGATGTGGTTGTTAAACTAACATATATATTTTTATAGAATTGAGTCAAAAGAGAATAAAATTGCAAACCCCTTCAAACAAGTCTATCTTATATAACTCATTCTAGAGTTCTGCTTCTCTGATAATCTTGTGTATGTTGAACTTGAATTGTTAGTGCTGCACATGCAAAAATATGCAATATATAGAGCACACGAAATAAAACAAAAATTTTATAATATTTTATAATTATCAAAACACAAGACTGAGGTCGCATATTGTGACATTAATAATATTAAATTACCCTTATGCAAATACTTGAGATGAGTATTTTTATATAATACCTATTAGTTTTTTAAAGATTATTTTATTAACTAATAGGTGAGAAATTACATGATAAAATAATACAAGCTCTTTAGGCCTATTATACCAGCTATAGAATTTTAACTCAATAGGTTATCTACAGCTTTACTTTGGGTCAGAAGAAGTCCTTCCTTTACTTTTCATTTATGTAGACATGAGTAAATACTTTAGTGATGATCAAAATATCTATCTTTTCCTTTGAGAGTTAGATAACCTTGAAGAGCTTAAAATTTAGGTAGGCTTTGTAAAATCTAAAAATTTATTATGCTCCCACAAGTGAAGTATATGATAAGATAGCTATGACCGAAATATGTTTTCTAGTGACAAAGTGTTAGTACCGTGTAAACTTATTTCCACTTTCCATTAATATTGTGGAAAATTTATACTACTTCGGATGGTCCCTTCATTATAAAGATAGTAGATAAAGGAGAATCTTTTCTTCTAATAGGTAAAGATGATACCTAAGCAATACACCTATTAATAACCATTTTCATAAAACATACCACACTTATAAGAGCCTAATAGTAACTCTTGACATCCTCTTGTAAACATGACATCTTTAAAAGTTAATTAAGATGGTTGACATTAAAGAAAGAATATAAGTTTCTTTTTACTCATTTAAGTTTTAAATTTATTATTTATCACTAGGATAAGTTAGTTTCTTGATAAAAACATATCTAATAATCACACATGGCAGATTAAGATATTATTTTTAAAGATGTACCCTGACATGCCTAGTCATTATAATAATAACGTTTTGAGTATATCCCACTTTTAGAGTTCCATTATATAATGATGATGAATTTCAAGAGTTAACTATTGCAACCTAATAATTTGACCCAAAATTAGTGAAAGGGTTCCTTGACCCACTATTACTAGTTTTCCCAATATATTTGATGTTCCTTCATTATTTCTTACTATAATACATCTTACTTGTTTTCCTTTTGAGACTCCAAACTTCTAGAATGAGAAGGAGACAATTATATGAATAACTCAGGAGATAATATTGGTAGTTGTGCATGAATTTTAGGCACAATGGTGTATCAATATTATATCATCTTTGGCATTCACAAGATATTGTATCAATATACTCCTAATAAAATTTTATGGTACTTTTTGGATAAAATAACTATAAAGGGTCCATGAAGAATTACCTTAGTTTCCTCTAGGAATCAGTCTCAATTATTAGATATGAAACCCATTCTCATTTCCATGACAAGTGGAAGAATGTAAATAAACCTCTAATATTGGGATGACTATCCCTAAGTAGGTTTTATTTATAGTTTTTTCCTAACAAGTTTATGATGTTGCTAGTTTAGGTTAATTTATGTTAATTATTATCGTACCATATATTTTTGTGTAACATACTAGAAGGGATGTGGTGGTTGCATAGAGGCACATGATGTATAATACCTTTTCCACTTTCAATTAAATAATATATAGAGGGATCCTGCAATCGTGTACTTTTTAATAAGTAAAGAAGTTATTTTTAACTAACTCTTATTGATGTTAATAAGAATTTTATTCATATTTGAATTTTCTTTAATCATTACATAATTCCTTTTATAAGATCCTTCAAAAATAATCCTATTAATAATAGGCTAATTATTCATTTAAGTCATTCAAAATGAAATTATTAAGAGGCGCCTTCTATTCCCTTCAAATGATGATATCTATGAACTCACCCTCTTTTTCTTGAGGGAAGGATATTTTTTAAGATATATTCCAATTCCTCCAAATAGAAGGTTACTTCCATGAGTTCTCCATTATAAAGAAGATTTTGATAAAATCTTCAAGTTCATCCAAATGGGAGATAACATTTAGGAGTTTACTCTGATAAAAGATATAGATGATATATTGATGGATGATATCTTATACTTCCACAAAGTGGAAGACACCCTTTGGGTATTCTCTTCTAAGAGATATTTTGATGATATCTTCTAGTTCCTCCAAATAGAAGATAATCTTGAGATGTTTTTTTAGGTTCATTTTACACCCTTATATATAATCCTATTTTTTTTCTTTATTTAAAATTCTTAGAAATTGAGTCACCTTATAATTTCATTATTAAATCAAGATCAATATCTAAACCATGTTTCCTTAATTTTTGTGCATGCATGCATATGAATATAATGAGGTAGCTAATTACTCTTCTCTATTTACACATGTGAATACATGAGAGAGAGAGAGAGAGAGAGAGAGAGAGAGAGAGAGAGAGAGAGAGAGAGAGAGAGAGAGAGAGAGAGAGAGAGAGAGAGAGAGAGAGAGAGAGAGAGAGAGAGAGAGAGAGAAATTATTGATGGCTCATGAGGCTAAAAGTATCAAGAATTCTCTTGAATTCAAGGTTTGTTATGAGCTTAGCCTCTAACTTGAATCTAATTAACTTGTTAGTATGAAAGTATATAGGAATCTTTGAAATATTTCTTGATCTCATTTGCACTGTTGAATGGGAGATTAATGATCATCTACCACTATATTCTAATCTTGTGAATGCTTAAGATATATGATTGGAGTGCACTTTCACTTTTTATGATCTATGTATATATATGCTTGCACAAAGAGAGGATTGCACCTTAATTTCTCATAAATTTGAGAATGCAGTCATCTTTTGTATTTGAGAATTTTGTACTTAGACCATCAACTTTGTATGTAATTAAATATCAAAGTAATTTAATCTCCTTGCCTAAATTGGAACCCCCTTATTAATATTTAGATTAATTATTATTTTTTGAGTTTTAATCATCACTTGGTAGATGTACTTTTACAAAAAAAAAAAGATTACCATCTTTTTATATACATCTATCCCCGTTTTGACATAGAATCAATTATTTGTCTACTTAAGTGATCAAAAAGTCAATTTTAGATTTTAAATTTAGCATCATAGCTTGCTCAGTAAACTATGAACTAAACTAGAAGCTTGTATTTAGTCTTGTGATAGAGATAAAACTAAGGAGACTCAAATTAAAGTTCATTTCCCCTTGATTAATACAAAATAGGAGGAAGCTTGAGTTAAAGAGTGGCATTATAGATATGCGAGTCCAACAATGGTAGTAGGATAACTTCGGTTTGTTTGAAGCTTGATTATCTAGGAGACCCCCTTTGATGTTTTTTGGATTTTTTTATCCATCGTTGCTAAAGTTTCAAATGCCAAACTTGCCTTCTAAGTTTGAGTGGACACTCCTAGGAATTATTAGGTGACAAGGCTATTTAGTTGTTTGCCGATTGAGTTCAAGAAAATTCTCTTTACTCACTTAGAAGTCTATATGCCAAAGAAAGTAGTGCTAAGGTTCTCCCATGCACTTTCTTGGTATGAATCCTTCTAGGTTTTTAATACTAATTATTGACAAAACCAAAAAAATATACAAACTGTCTAGGTCTAATCAGTACTTCTTTGAACTCAATGTATCTATGTTTATTTGAATATCTCAAACTTAATTAAAGAATAAATAGTCACATAATATTAAAGATTATTTATTTAAGTTTAAGTAGATTAATTCCTTAGTAAAAAACTTGAAAAAAAGTTGTAAAAGGTATATACCATAAGAACTTCATAGGAAAACATATAGAACAAAAAAAAAGTTTTAAACTTTTATTATGTTATTTAACCAATATATTTAAATTAAAAAGGAATTTAAGGCTTGAGCTTCTTATGTCACATCCTTCTAAAGCTAAAATTTATTATTCAAAACACGTTTATTAGAAATGATTTTCATGCTCTTGGAGAATAATAGAGCATGAAAATCATCTATCCCCCCTCAAAAACACACTCACACACATCAACTTTTTACCTCCTAGCTCTAGAGGTTACTCGCATAGAATATTCTTTCCTTCTAAAAAATCTAAAACTTTCCATATAAAATTAACATGCCAATATGAATCATATTATCACATAATACTTAAATGAAAAATATATCAAAGGATTAAGCTGTAAAAGTATAATAAATAGGATGATTTAACTTAAATTAATGACAATACAATTCAACAGTAAGAATTGACAAACTTAACATTATTAGAATGCCCAAAAGTAGGTCATTATCATTTTAATATTAAATTTAAATTTTTATTTATACTAATTCATTTACTAGAATTGGGAGTTACATTTCACACTTAATGATGAATTCATTACTGGGAGATCTTAAGAGATGTGGACTTATAATACATAGTCAAGGACAAGACCCTCAAATCTAAATCTATGTTAGGGACTTATTATATAACAAGGATAATGTCCTAATTAAACCTAAATCTAATAAAATAAATGATCATGGATGGGACTTATAACTTACACCCTAATGTTAAGTCTTACAATCTCATCTAGAAGGTAAAACGAACAAGAACACATATGGATTTAAGGAAATGATGTCATTATTTTCTCATCAAAAGCAAGTTATGCTAGGTTATTTTGATTTAAATATTGAACTAAAGTGTATGAGACACATCATATATAATTGAAAGAACATCACATCATATATGAGCTTCATAACTCAATTTGAAATAAAGTTGCCATCTTTTGTTGATAAAGGAGAGGTATAGTTCACACATGTTATATGACAAGGTGGATGATGGGATTCAAATTTGAGATTTATCCTAACTATGGTATGGTTGGATTTGATATTTGTGGCATTATTATCAGTAGTGACTAACCAATACTTTTTATTATTTATCCCAATAATTATGGAGAAAATAATTTTTCTTATTTGATCCTCAATCTCAATTTTTCATATTACTAAGCATTTGATGACACCTAACTAATAACATCATTGAGAAAGTTGTCTGTAATATTTATTGATCACATTGTCATCCAATGATCCACATATGAGATAGAAAATATCTTGATGAGTTTCATGAATTTTGATGATTACACCCTCCCTACTTATGTTTAATCAAGAGCGCAAGTTAGACATCCTTAATTAAGAGTTCTTTCAAGTATTATATAGTAGATGTGATTGATTATGGTGGCTTGTTTAATGCAAAATTAAGAACCCTAGAACGAAATAAATCATGTTTTGTCTCCCTTACTATTCATGAAAAAAAAAAAAAATTCTTTTGGATATAATTTTCTATACTCCTAACATTAATTCTCATGAATCTATGCTATTTCAATGTTATGGTACATATCTTTCCCTCAATTCTACTGAAAACTATGAAGTCATTTTGAAGACCACATCTAACATTTTATAAATCTTTTTATCTATAATTATCAAAAGGTATTTTTTAATGGATTAACCCTTCAAAAAAACTTTGCAAAATATTTTGTGTTGTTTGATCATTTTGTTTTATTTATCTAAGATTACGTAAATTCTTTCTCATTTAACTTATTTAGGGCATCTCCAATCGAACTACAAACGCTTGAATGGCGTTGCTCGCGAGCTCTAAAACTGTCACTATTTGGTTGTGAATGAACAGTGGGACTCTAATATTAGCGTTGCACTGTTCATCTTCGCCATTTTTTGGTCTCTACCAACTTGCCGAAGAAACACCCGAAAAAAGAGAACGACCGTTACCTTTGCAAAAAGGGGCAAAATGGAGTTCGATTAGAGAAGAATCACAACATTTTTTAGTTTAACAACATTTTGGAGTGAAAAATGAGATTTTCGATTGGAGATGCCCTTAAGATGCTCCAAATCAATTTCTATTGACTCAAATTCAAGCATGTAATATAACTTTTCATTTTAGATTACATTTTCAAATAATTAAACTAATCAAAATTATAATGTTAATGAATCAAAACTATATAACTTAATCCCAAAGGTATTAAATCCTAAAAAAATTGTTAGATTTATTTAATTTTTATCAAACTATTTAAATAATTATTTTGAGATATTATGTAATAATAATAATAATAATAATAATAATAATAATAATAATAAATCTTTATCCCAATAATTTTTTTCTTTATTATTTTCTAGAAAGAGTCAAATTAACAAATTATAATTTAAATCTACTTAAAAATAAATTTGTAATACTGTCTAAGTAACCCCTTTTTTCGAGATATTATATTAAGTAAAATCTCAGCCACTCAAAAAACTTAATGCCCATTCAACACAAGACAATAAAATTTTAACTACAATATACATTGAAATAAACGAGGCGCTTTCAAATTAAAATAATTATTTCCCCCAAAATAGTTTTTTTTTTTTTTGGAAAATATTATAATAAAATAATAAATAGTAAAATATGTGCGGAAGTTGAACGGAGAGGGATAGCACGAAATTACTGTAGTTGAGCAGACGCTCGAGGAAGAGGAAGAAGAAGCTAGCTTCAAGAGAAATAATCAGAGAAGCAATGATGAAGGAGACAAGATTGTATAAATCCGAGATTTATAAAGAAGTTGCTGGGATCGGGGGAATTTGGAAGAAATTCCGCCTAAATCGCACCTTGATATAGTCTTGATTGATCATGAATCGCTCGATAGCGATCGTCGCGGCTGAATTCAAAATTAGATGTAAGGGATATATATAACTGACCATTCATTAGAATACAGTTACAGAAAAAGCAGATTTCAATCCATGAGAAGAACAAAGTCTTCGTCATCAAATCCAAACGATAATCTCGAAACACTGGATCAAGCTCTACCATGTCGATCACGAAGCTCGATCTCCCGCTCGATCGCTTTCTCAAGCCACATCTCTGCATCCGCCATCATCCCAGGACTCAGACGAACCATAAGAATACAGAACTCCGCCTCATTGAGCACGCCATCGCCATTAAGATCCCCTTCCCTCACCATCGCCTCTGCTTCTTCATCCGTCATCCCTTCCATCCCCAAAAATGCCGCGTTCGTCCTCAAGCTCTCCGCCGTGATCGCCCCACGCCTCACATCCGCAAGTAGCCGAAACCCTCCGCAAAGCTCGGAGACGAATTCTTCGGTTCCGAGTTTCTCCGCCATCTTCGGGAGCAGGTCTTCATATTCCTCAGTCTCCACCGCTTTGTTTTTCTCGGCCGCCATCGTCTTGCTCAGCTTGATAAGAAAGGTGCACGGAAGGTGTCTGTTAGAATGCCTAAATGAACTTGGTGTTTAATAGTTGTTAGAACGTTGTGGATGGGGCGCGTCTGGACGTGAAGAACGCGACATCGGGAACGGTGATGAGATTTCGGCGAAGTTTCGCTGGTTTGGTTCCATCCAGTACAGGTCACCGACCCGACCCGTGCAATTCTCTTTTGGAGCTTTCAGATTTTGAAAGCTTCCTTTCACATTATAACAGGCAAAGAGGTAATTTGTTGTAAACACCTTGAACTTTCAATATTTGTTTTTTTGAGCCTATTTATTTATTTATTTTTCATATAAAAGTTGTTATTAGTTAAATTGCGGGAGACAGCTAGCTTTAATTTCATATTAAATACACAACAAATTGTAAACATTACCCTCATATGTTTTTTTTTTGGGACATTTAGGACATTTAAGACAAACTCACACACACAACGCATACACAAAGACTCGAACACAAGACCTCTTAGTTAGAAGCATAATCACTCAACCAACAAGCCAAGGTGAGCTGTGTACCCTCCTATGTTAATGCTGAGGAACACCGCGAGCAATCAATTAATGCTGGAGTTAAATTTAATAAATAAATAAATTAAATTAAAATTAAAATTTTATAATTTATAATATATATTTTTCATTTTCAAAATAAGTTGAATCATTAATTTATTAGCAATACAATACAATATTTTTCTCAATATAAATGACTAAATATCACTTATTAACTGACCAGCAATTTTATTTCGTAATTAAATTTTTTCTTATATTAGAGCAAAAAATTTCTTTCAAGTATTTATATTAAAAGAAAATCTAAAAATTTCAATTTAGCTTTTTAAAATTTTTATTATAGTAACTTAATGTAATCTTTTTATTTAAAAGTTTAAAAATAATTAATTAGTTGGGCTTCGATTTCAATAGAAAAAACATATTAATAATGTAAAAAAAGGCTTAAAAATTTTTGTTCTTTTCCCTTGAGAGCAATTTGTTTTCTACTTAAACAAAGGCAACATTTTCATTCTACAACCAATATTATAGCACAATAATTAGCATAGTTAGACGTACCAGATTAGCAAACAAATTTCGTATTACACAAAAATTTTAAACCTTAACCCGCCTTTGCTAATACTGAAGAACACCGCTTTACTTTAAGAGCAATTTGTGATTTCTTATGACAATAGCAACATTTTCTTTTCACGCACAATATTATGCCAAAATAATTAGACCAGATTACCATACAAAGCCTAACATTTTCATTTCATAACCAATAGTATAGGATTACCATTTTTAATGATTAGCAAACTTGGTTAAACCATATTAGAAATTATCTTTTTTTATTAGATTTAAATGAGAATTTAACTTTTAGCATAACACAATAGAGTAAAATGATTGATGTAGCCGACTTCACATAGTGGGATAAATGCTTGATGTTGTTGTTGTAGCAAACTAAGCTAAGATATCTCACAAGTATGACCTTTCATGAGACAGATATCACATTTGCTAAGGATTGGATTGCTTTGTTTTGCTTTATTTTTATAAACCACCAATTTTACTCTGCTGTTCAAAACATAGCTTTTATTGGTAAATTATGAAATAGTTGGGGCAAATATGTCCTATTTTCCTTCAACCAAACACATCAACTACTACTTACTAATCAACTATCATATAACAAAAAGTAAGCTATTGTTTCCAGCTCATGCTCTGAGAAAACGCTTGATGAATTGACAATCAGCATCATATTTTAAGACAATAGAGTTTAAGTTATCCTTCTCTCCCCCTTTTTTTTATTCTCAACACATCATTTTTTTTTTAATTTGAGTTAAACAACGCAGCAAGTTTTCTACCACAAGCGAAGCACAAGATATAGTTTATCCGGAAGGGATTGTGTCGTATCTGACAACTATGTTTTAGATAAGCATAGCCTTCTTAAAATAACAAGGAGGTCATTTTTTCAAAACTCGCTATAATAAGCCTATGTAGCAAATCAGAGGAGTCCTAGTGGAATAGAAGCCTATCGGAGAAGATTTGGTTCTCATATATATATATATATATATATATATATATATATATAAGAGAGAGAGAGAGAGAGAGAGAGAGAGAGAGAGAGAGAGAGAGAGAGAGGAGCGTTTTTGGTTCGTGCGGGCTTTTTTGTTGCAGAGGAAAAGATGAGGACAATGTGAGGGAGAATTTACGGTGCCTGGATTAGAGCAATGCTTAACAGGTACTGGAGGAGCAGATGATGTAAAATACAAAGAACGTGGAATTGGTGCTCTTGGAAAGTTCAAGCACGACCAAGCTATATATATATTAATAGTTAATACTTCATCGTTAGGAAATGATTATATATTGACAGACTTTTCTTGCCAAATTAGGTTCCGTCAGATTTGATTTCATTGTATTGGGACATGGGAAGTAAATCAATGAGGGATTGACATATCAGTGGTTAATTTCTTTTTAACTAAAAAATTTAAGTTAATAGGTGAGGGTGGTTGTATTTATATACCAATATAAGTTTCAACTGTCTAACTCGAGACACTGAAATTAATCTCAAAATTTCACATTCTAATGATTTCGTCTAGTATGAACACTCTCCACATATGCTGTCATCTTCCATAAAATTAAAAATTTTGATCGTTATTAAGAATAATGATTTAATAACCCACTTAACCACATGATGCATGGAGGGTGAGAGACAACAAACTTATGATGAACTTTTGCTCAATCATGATGCATGGAGGGTGAGAGACAACAAACTTATGAAATTACTTCACTACAGGAAAATCTTTTATTACCGTCAGAAATACCGGCGAATTAAACCCTGGAATCCATTCAAACAAAACGATGTGTAAACTTCATTTTTTTTGCTGGAATTGTGCTGGAAGATCTGCCGGAAATGTTTCCGGTGGAAAAATTCCACTGGTTTAGATTTTCTGACGCGCGAATTATCGTCGTATGGATTTCTACTGGAAATTCGCCGGAAAAAGAACATTTCTGACAGATTTCTCTTGTTACTAGTGGATGAAATCAGTCTGTAACAAGCTATTTTCTTGTAGTGCTTGATCTCAATTGTACTATTGGCCTTTCTTGTTTGAGAGTGAACTAAAATATACCGAAGTTGATCATTATATGCACTAGTGGTCCATTTCAGTTTTTAATCTAAAACCTTAAGCCTATGTGCAAGAGTCATTCACTTGATCTTTCTATAGTAATATAATATTTGAATATTTTATGCTTAACTTAATTGATGAGTTCGATCCTTGATTATAAAATATCAAAAACTCTTTTCCTTGCATTTGAACATTAATGTAATGTGGAGAGAGTAAAGGAGATTTCTTGCCTGTTTCTTTATTTAAAAACTTATATATATTCTTTGAAAAGTGAACTGATATATACTAATAAATGCTTTTATGATAAGCTATTTTTTCTTGATTAATTATTACACTCTTAATTGAAGTTGCTGATGACACAATTTTACACAAATGAAAGAATATTCTTTCCTTATTTGAATAGTAAATTTAAGTTTAAATTCTTCTTAAACTTAAGTTATGATCTTAATGATAATCAATACTTTTCATGATGATGGTGATAACATATATAGAAATTTTATATAAATTGATAATTCTTGTTTTCGTTTTTATAATAGATGAGGATAATATAGGCATTTTTTTTTTTTGCATATTTTCATCAGTATAATTAACTCTGTGCATGATAATGACTCCATTTATCAAATTAGTAAATCTCATTCAGACATAAATATCTGATTGTTACGGCGACCTTATTCTGCATTGTTAAATTTATTTTCATTGATGTGGTTATTTTTTTGTGTAAAACTAAAGTGTTGTAATTTTATTTTTTCTGATATTTGCTAGATTTAAAATGTTATATTCAAACTTTGAAATTTGTAAGTCAAAATTAAAAAAATTGACTTTTGAAATTTGAATTTTTAAATGATGAGGTAATTGCATCGCATGGAATGAAACTACCTCTCCCATTAAGTGTTTGACTACACCTATTGCAAAGTGTGATTCATCCCCCAATTTATCCTTTTTCCAAGTAAGGACCGGTTCGAACTACTCCCGCGTTGTGCTTTTTCTAATTTTTCTGAGTAAAATGACTCTATAAATATGTTATGAAGGAATGAAATGCTTGATGCTGTTTCAATGGAAACTGGATTGTCTAATATTAAATCTAGGCTTTATGGACGAAAATCCGAACTTAGAACTTGCTTGGTGGCATGTTCTTCCTTGCTTCTTGAATTAGTAGCAATAATTATTCCTTTTGTTTAAATGTTTCTTTGCTATCTTTAGTCAGATGAACTATTCTGTGCGGATGCCGAACGCCGTTCAGAACGCAATGAAAATGCGCCATATCACCCCCCTACTCGTACTGTGACTCGGTTGTGCTTAGTACCGAGCTCAGTACTGCTCGGCACTAGATGATGAGGCTACACCTGATTCGCCTCTAGTAAGCTGTATCCGATTTTCCACAAAGAATAATCTCTCCTTTAGTCATCTGCACAACCTCCTTAAAAATCCATACCATTCCGGAAGCCTTCCCACACTTCCAATCAAGTTGCAATACAAATGAAGAGGTCTCAGCCATCACATTGAAGAAGCTATGCTTCTGAAAAATAATTTATTGAAAATCTTTTGATGGCGAGTGGAACAGCTTGTTTGCTAGTTATTTTGTTTAACTTTTTGTTTGGTTCTTTGTCTTAACCTTGAGATTGTAATATATATTTTTTATGTATGGGATACGTTAAGAATCAGGTTAGTTAGAAGTTACTATCATTATGAAATTAAAAAGATTTTCTGGGTTTCCTTACATGTGTGGAAATATCTATGATTATATGTTGTTGCCTTTGCTATAACTATACGCTTAGACAAAATGCATACATAATATAAATCTTCAAAGTCTATTCTAGTATTATCAAATTTATGGCTTGATTACCTTTCATTTTCCTCAACATGCTTCCTTTCTTGATGTGTGGCATTGACAACTCGTAGGGATCAATCAAGCCCAAGTTAGAGGAGCTTGGCCTAGAGTTGCACTTGGCCAAGAAATGGCTCACTCAGGTGGGGACCTACTCCTGTAAGATCAATTAAGGGCGATCACTCACATAATGGTGGTAATCCTAGATGAGCATGACCAAGGAAGCACACATCCAAAATAAGTTTGAATGAGGAACTTTCCTTAGCAGATCTCGATCTAGAAAGATTCTTGCCTCATGAGAACTCGCTCGAAAAAAGGACTTGCCTTAGCTAAGGCGACTTGACTTTCTCGGAGAACCCATCACCCGAACGATAAGAGATGCACATTATATTAATTTAAATATGTGAAATAAATTATCATGAAAAATATGAAACTTATAAAGTAGAGTGTTTTTGCATTGATCGGGTGAGCGCTGCGGCGCCAGGCCATGAACAATATATATATATATATATATATATATATATATATATATATATATATATATATATATATATATATATATATATATATATATATATATATATATATATATATATATATAAACATCAAAATTTACTGGTAAAATGCGTTTTCCTGCGTATTTCCAACAAAAAGTTGTCTGGCAGTAATTCACGAGTCGAAATTTTAATTTCGTCGAAACAAATATGCCCAAAATATTTCTGGCGGACTTACCAGTGGAATATCGACGAAAAAACCGTAATCAAAACATCATTTTCATGGAAGGAATTCTGGCACTTTATCCACCGAAATTACCGGTGAAAAGTTTCCCTAATGCATTTCTCTACTTTAACCATCCAATTTGAATTCTACTACTAATATACAAATAAACTCCCTTTCTAGGCTCATCAACAAGAAGAATTTAATCAAAACAATGCTTACACCATGGTATAATCTCTTTCAAATGTCTATCGAGAATATCTATGATAAAAGGAAAAACTTACGATGATTTTCTATTAAATGAGGCGGCGAATGTTGGCCACTAAGGCAGCAAACGTCGCATGTCAGCGACGAACATCAGGCGATGGACCAGTCTCGATGGCGGCATCATTCAGCTGAGGCGACTGATGTTAGTAGAGCAAACCAAAATGAGGGGAAACAAAATGAGAAGGAAGATGACGTCGAGTGGGAAATAGGGCCTTCTCCGGTGGATATTTTTGGCTTATTTTTGGTTTGAACAGTTACCGAAGAACTATCCGCCAGAAAATATTTGTCGAGTTTAAGTTGGCCGACAGAATATCCGCTGGAGACTCCGCTGTTAATTTTCGATGGACAATACGCCGAAATAAGCTGCCTGACTTACAAATAATGATGAATAAGCTGGTGAATTATCCGTTGGTAAAGTCGTCGTTATAATATTGGTGGCAAAAAATGCTAGTTGGTTTGCCACTTTTACTTGTGTATATATTTCCACCAAAAAGTCCAATGGTAATACAAGGTTTTTCTATAGTGAGATACACATTGAATATCCGAATACTGATATCAACACTACTACGAACACCCTATGAATATTGTGACTGACACTAATAATATTTACTTTCATGAATACTATTTAACATTATTTATCATGATACTAATATTGTTACTAGCATTAGTACTATTGGATGTTACTAATATTATGACTGATAATATAATGGATTGAGAGATGTGATGAACTATAAAAGGATAAATTGATACAAATAATTAGTATAGTCATTAATGCACATATTTTCTTATATGATTTATAGCATATTATTCTCTTTTATCTTGCATTGATTTTAGTTGTAAGATTTTAGTTGTTAGATTTTAGTTACTCTTGCTGAGATATGTGCTCATTACGTAGTTTTACATGTTTTTACGAAAAGGTAAGGATCCTATGATATAAAGCTCCGAACAAGACAAAAATATAATTATATTTTTTTCATTATTTATTGATAAGCTCTAGTTATATGGTTAAAATGAAAGACATTTGTTATTCTTTTAATATAGATCTTGGAGTGTGACAGAAAAGGATTAGAGTAATGGTTATTATAAGAATTGAATTATAACTAGAGCTTATGAGAAGAATAGAAATGTAATTTTGATTTATAATTAGTTGATTTCAGTTTAAAATATTTTATTGGTCATTGTCTCTCTCTCCCTCTCTCTCTTGGACTAGTATAGAAATATCGAGGATGATATTTTTTGAAAGTTGAGAGATTGTAATAAAATAAATATGTTAAATTTTTTTTTTCTAAATATAAAAATTCTGAAGTAGAGCATATATATACCTTGCCTCACCTCATCAATTTTCTCACTTGATTGTTTGACTAGGAAGAAATTAAAAGCAGAGAAGAAAGAGAGGGGAGAGAAAGATCTCTAGATCATATTTATCAGCTATTTTGGTTATAGATTTTATTATATTCATTGTAAGTAACTAATCTTTTACTTATATTTTCAATGATTTTGATTTCTATGAATTTTATCTCTTCTATATATGTAAATATTACATTATATCTTGATTTCATAAGTTTTCATCATATAAATTTGATTACATTATAGATTTTTCTGAACGATTTACTGCTTACATTTATGAATACTATTTAATGTTATTGATCATGATATTAATATTGTTACTAACATTAGTACTATTGACTATTACTGCTATTATGACTGATAATATAATGAATTGAGATGTGATGAACTATGAAATGATAAATTAATACAGATAATTAGTATAGACATTGATGCATATATTTTCTTATATGATTTCTAGTATATTATTCTCTTTTATCTTGCATTGATTTTAGTTACTTTCTGAGCTATGTGCTTATTACATGGTTTTACCTTTTTTTAGGAAATGGTAAGGATTTTATGATATGAGGCTCCGGACAAGACACAAATGTAATCATAATTTTCACTGTTTATTGGTAAGCTATAGTTAAATTGTTAAAATGGAAGGTAGATTTGAATTCTTCTAATATAGATCATGGAGTGTGACATACATTTCCTTAACAATGACCCTATCAATCATTATAGTCCCAGCTCAAAAGACTTGTTTAGGGCAGTTGATTGGGGCACTTGCCATCAACACTTTCCTGAGAGGCTGAGATGCTTAATAAGCACTTATAACGAGCATCAATCATAGTTACTCATTGAAGGAAGCTAGAGCCGCATCAAAGTATAGCCATAGAGTCTACTCTACATGTTTCAAATAGTCAAATCAGGTTTCAAATAGTCAAATCAGGTGTTACTTTTTATTTCTTTGGATGTATCTCCTCTTATACCCTTCCATTCTTATGAAAGAGGTTAAAAAGCATTTTTTGGGATCTTTTATGTATTTTTAAATGTTCAAAAATTAGTGGATTCTATGAAAGCTATGCATTTGTTGAGAGATTTGATGGAGAGGTATAAAGAGAGTAAGGAGTATCTACATATGATATTTATTGCTAAAAGGCATATTTTTGGGATCTTTTATGTATTTTAATTGTTCAAAGATTAGCGGATTCTATGAAAGCTATACATTTGCTGAGAGATTTGATGGAGAGGTACAAAGATAGTGAGGAGGATCTACATATGATATTTATTGAGTTAGAGAAAATCTATGATAAAGCTTCAAGAGAAGTTCTTGGGAAAGTTCTATAAAAGAAAGGAGTTAATAATTTTTATATTCAAAATATTAAATTTATTTATATAGGAGCCCTACTAGTGTTCAAAGACAAAGTCATTTGATCAAGTACTTTCCTATTTCAGTTAGATTACAACAAGGATCAACTTTAAACATGTATCATTTTGCTTTAGTCATGGATGTTCTTATTATTGCAAGAGGATGTACCTTGGTGTATGGTTTTATGCTGATTTTATTCTTCTTGTTGATAAGACTAGAGAGTTAGTTGATGAAAAATTGAATTATGGAGGTCAATCATAGATTCTAAAGGTTTTCATTTAAGTTGATAAAAAAATCAAATACATTTAATATAATTTTAATAGTTATAAATCTAGTAGTGGGATTATGACATTGAATAATCATGTCATTAAAAAGAGTGCATGCTTTAGATACCTCAGGTCTATTGTTCAAATTGATGTTGAAATAGATTAGGATATTATTAATAGAATTTGAGTTTGATTGTTGAAGTGAAGGAGTGCATGAGGCTTGTTTTGTGATAGAAAAGTACCCATCAAACTTAAGAAAAAATTTTATAAGTTGGTGGTGAGACCTACAATATTTTATGGCAAAGAATGTTGGCCAATAAAAGGAAAGTATAATATTAAGTGTTGCAGAATTGATGATATTTAGGTGAATTAGTGGTTACACACTTAGAGATAGAATACAAAAAAAGTATATACTTGAAAATGTTGGAGTAGCTCTAGTGGCAAATAAGATTGAAGAGAGTCATCTTAGATGGTCTGGTCACATCAAACATTGGCCTTTTAATAGCCCTATTAGGAGAATAGATATATTAGATTCAACCTACATTAAGAAATGTAGAGGTAGACCAAAAAAGATTAGTTAGAAAATATTAAAAATGAAAATCTTTATTAGATTTAAATAAAATTCAACTCTTAACAAGACGATGGAGAAAAAGGATTTACGTAGCAGACCCCACATAGTGGGATAAAGGCTTATTGTTGTTGTTGTTGTTGTAGTTATTTGCATAGATAAATGGATTCTAGCTAGAGCTCTTTTCTTTAATGGAGCACTCTCTCTCCTTCCTTTTACTCTTTCTGCTTAACTTGATTAGCCTTTAGGGTCTAGGTATTTCCATAGGCAAATTTGGATCAAACAACAATTTTCCATAAAATAAATATAACAAACTATAACTCAGATGTTACCATCTATAGCAAATGAAATTTCAAAATTTTTCTAAAGCAGGTCTGAGTGGGTTACAATTTTGAAGCTAAGCCCCGTATTCAATGGCTTAGGGCTCGTTTGATTAGGCGTTTTTTCTCAGTTCTCCGTATGAATAAACCTAAATCAGTTACAATCGTCTGTTTGGAATCATAACTTAAGCATAATTCCTTTTTGCTAACCTCTGTTATCTCGTCAGTTATGAAAGCCTTTAATACCTGCTTATTACTTCACGAATCGGAGTTTTGGTTGGAAAAAGTCCAAATTAACCCGGCACTTTCGCACTTTCAACCCTACGTTCGTGACCTTCGTCTTCTCCAGCAAGCCACACGACTCCTTTCTTCTGATCTTCCTCCATCCGGAAGACTCCCACATCGGCTTTACTTCAATTGCTAGAGCTCAATCCATTTTTCCATCACGATCTCCACTTCTCTCTCTCGTCGATCGCATCATTAGTTATTCCCGCTCATCTACCTCTCCCCGAATACAGCACCCGCTACCTCTCAAAGAACACAACAGTCGCTCATGTCCTTCTCCACGAATGCAAAAACTCATCATCTTCCTCTAGTTGAAACCATCTACCCAACAGTTTTCAAGTAACATTTCACTTTCTCCATGCCAATCTTCTCCGGCGGTCTTGTAAGGCTCGGAATGATTTCATAAATTAAATAATGTGTCTGCTTTTGGTACTTTCTCTGTTTTGAAGACCACGAAATGTTTTTTCCTCACTTTATATTCAAATTAATCCTCTTGATGCTGTCGAACTTTTAATGGCTTTAAAACAGATGTATTTACCTTGCCACTAGAATCGTCCTTCTTCACCTTCATAGCAGCAATCAACCGGTTTGTGAAGGTGAGGTTTGTGAAGGTGATCGCGATTGAAGAAGGGACGATGGTCTGGGTAATTAGAGGGCAAATTTGTCCTTTGTGGTTAGAGTAGTAGAGGTTTTAGTATTGCGGAAGCATTAAGAAAAATGTAACCAAACTGATATCATAGTTACAAAATAAATTTTTTTAAAACGACGTATCTTCAGTAACGGCTTTTCGACCTCCTTATGCAAAAGGTGAACAGGAATCAAACGAGGCCTTAGTCATTTCTCAGGACTCTTATGGAAAGCCAGCTATTGCTTTTCAGTATAATATATAATGACAGATTGCAGTTAAGTTACTTAAAAATGCAAAAATGAAATGTTTGCATCCAAATATATAAATTTTTTCATGGAAAACAAAATGGCTGAAATGTTCGAATTGCACAATAGAGCTATTTTTGTTTCTGTGCTTGTCTCATGCCCCATAAGATATTACACATGGCAATTAGGCACATAATCGGCTTGCTTACTCTTCCACCTGGATATGTTGTGATTTTATAATTTGCTAACGTCAAAATGCCTCTTTGCTTCTGCCTTTGCTTCTTTTGTCGTCTGGTGCTTGTTTTCTTTTATCACTTCTTGCTTGAAATTGACGCATGGCTTATTGCTGTATTCCAAGTTTCTCATTCTTAATGACTAAGCAAGATTTATCTTTTCATCAAGAAATTAGTTGGTAGACTTAAACCACGCGTTCCCAGTTCAAACTTTAGACTTTGCAAGCACAAATTAGACTTCGTTTGAGATTATTTTCTTACTGCTTCTTAAAATAACTTTTTAGTACAAAAACTTTTAGAAAGTAAGAAAGCCGTCCCAAACGAAGTGGAACAACGTCTTACAGCAATCTAAAAAGGCTTTCTAGTACAAAAATTTTGTGTTCAAGAAATTTTTGCACTAAAAAGCTGATTTTGAACTGTGCCAAACGAAGCCTTAGAGTCGAAGATGCATAATATTAAAATTGTAGATAATTAATTATGAAATTTTAGGAAATGGTTTAAAACAGAGATAACATGATTATAAAAGCTGTGTACAAATATCTATGAAAAATAGGTTTAATAGCTTGTGAAGATGAAGGAAGACTTGGCATGCACAAATAGGTGATAATTGAATTTGAACAAATGTTTTCTTATTAATTTTTACAACAAGTGTGATATCTTTCCATATGCAATAAAGATGCGAAATACATCAATAAAATTGGTTTTTAAATTTATTTTTGATTGGTTCGAAAAGAAATGGAATTAATAAAATCAAAGCTGAAGTTTAATGGAAGAAGCTATGAAAAAAATTTGCAAAGAATATATTTAATATTTCTTGCAACACCTTATAAGAAAGAATGTATATGATATGATGCAAGTCCTCCCCTATTGAACAGATTATTTAAAAAAGAATCTGTTGATGTGACGAAGTCAGCATTATGATAAATTTGTGGCCAAGTCGAACCCATCCCAAGGTCAAGAGGTGACTATATAAGTTAGAATGAAATTAAAAGCCTTGGCTCTAGAGGGTAACTAGACAGAACCATCCATAGCATTCCGAATAGCAACTCACCAGAATTCAATCAAAGAATTTGAAATCAACAATGCAAGTCCGCTCCTTATTTGAAAAAGCTTAATGTGTATCTAATATAATTAGCCACAACTAGTGTATCTTTTTGGGGGCCCACATTTTTTTTTGCTACAGTCGTAAAATGCTGTAGTCTCTAGTTGGAGATAGAGGCACTACAGGAAAACCTGCTATTAGCGGCGGATTATATCCGCCGGTAACATGTGAAATCCGACGGAATTCTGGCTGGAAAAATATTTCCGTCGAAATTTTAATACGCCAGAATGCCAACAAAAAAAAATTTATATCAGACAGGCCACTGCTCCGCGGACGACCACAAACCCCGCCCCCCCCCCCCCCCCCCCCCCCCCCCCCCCCCCCCCCCCCCAAATTTTCATAGTGAATTTCTTACTATGCTGTGGATTCATGGTTTTTACTTGATTTTGGACTTTTCAATGTTAAATCCTTGTTTTCTTTCTTTTGTACTGCATTTTCTCTTTCTTATTTATGTTTGCTGCATGTTTTAGTTCCTAAGAACTGGTTTCAAAGTTATATTTTTCAATTTGAGTGGGAGTAATGGCTTATGAATTAAAGTACAAGATTAAGAATATCAACTAATCAAACTTTGCTTTTTATTAGATGCAAATTGAAGATCTATTATATCAGAAGTTGTATTTGCTGCTAGATGAAATTACCAAGTTGTCATAATCGATGACTAGAAGGAATAGAGGTTCTTGACCAGGCAACCCTAGGTTTTATTCAACTTTTACATTCCACATCTATGGATTTCAACATTGTAAATGAGAATACTATAATCTATCTAATGGCTGCACTAACTAAGATGTATGAGAAATCATCTACCTCAAACAAATTGTTCTTGATGAAGAAATCATTTAATATGAAGATGCTTATAACACTTTAATGGTATAACACGTGAGTAATTAGAACACTATGATGAGTCAGTTGTATTCAGTTGGCATCAATTTTGATAATAAGGTGAGAGCATTACTGCTATTATCTTCATTCCTAGATAGTTGGTATGGGCTAGTTATATAATGACATGAACTAGTTATATAATAATGTGAAATTTGTGTAAATAATTTTAAATTGAAAGTCTAAAAAATTTGGGATAGAGCATTGTGCCATTGTGCTTGCGAGTATAGTGGTGCCAGGAAAGTGTCGCTGCGATGCTGAGCTCTCTATTTTGTAGTAACTCTTGGAGCTACATGTAATGTTGCAATGCTAAATTCAAAGTACTATGGTGCTAGATTTAGAGTGCTGCAGTGTTGGGCACTGAAAAATATTTTTTATCATAAAAACTCTACTTTATCACCACACAATGCCTCCCCTTCTGTTATTCTAGCTACATGCCAGGGAAGGAAAGGAGAGGAAGGGAAGAGAGGGAGAGGAGAGAGAGAGAAAGAGAAGAGAGAGAGGGGGGGGGGGGGGGGGGGAGGGCCCCCTCCCAAATTCAATTTTGCTATAGTCATAAAACATTGCTAGTAGATATCAGAAGAAGTTGTTCTTGCTGCTAAAGAAATCACGAAAAAAGTTATAATCGATGAATTTGAAGGAATAGATGTTTTTGATCAGACAACCCTTGGTTTTATTCGACTTTCACTTTCTTCATTTATTGCGTTCAACATTGTAAATGATAATACTACAATCGATCTAATGACTGCACTAACTAACATGTATGAGAAGCCGTCGACCTCAAACAAAGTGTTCTTTATGAGGAAATTATTCAATATGAAGATGTTATATAAACTTTAATGGTATAACACCTGAGTAAAATTAATGCTAATTCAATACAACTCTCATTAGATCGATTGTAGTATTATCATTTACAATGTTGAACACTATGATGAGAGTTGTATTGAATTAGCATTAATTTTGATTATGAGGTGGACGCATTGTTGCTATTATCTTCATTGCTAGATAGTTGGGATGGGCTAGTTATAGAATGACCTTAACTAGTTATATAATAACGTGAAATTAGTGTAAACAATTTTAAAATGAAAATCTAAAAAATTTGGGCTTGAGCATTGTAGCACTATGCTTGCGAGAACTGTGGTGTCAGGGAAGCGTCACTTCGATGTTGAGCTCTCTCACTACAGCAAAATCATCAATTACCGATGGCTTTTTCCGGTGGAAAGTGATAATTTTCCGACGGTTTTGGGCTTTACCGGCAGTTTTCTGGCTAAAAAATTGCCGCCGGTAAAACACGCATCAAAAAATTTTTTCCGACGATAAAATATTATGGCGGCCTTCTAGCACTATTTGGCCACCAGGCAATTAAAAAAATTTTAAAAAAAATTTCTTTGCCCGACTGCCCGGACGGCTTTCCGCCGCTGACCGCCCGACTGCCCAGGAGCTCTACCCGCCTGCCCGGAATCAATCCTGCGTTGCCCCGCTGCATTCCCGCCTTGACCGACTGCCCGGTCGCCCTGCCCCGTATTCCCACTGCCCGACTGCCTACGAGCTCTGCCCGCCTGCCCGGACTCAATTATGCCTACTAGTGCGCATGGTGGGATTTGAACTCTGTCCAATTCAGTTTCATATTAAACTCTTAACCATTTTGCTGCAATGAAAAATACGTTTTATATATGCCTTAATGTTTTATATTTAAACTATATTCTTTCAAAAAATTAATATTCATTTTAAAAACAAAAATTATATTAACTTAAAATTAATAATAAATGTAAAAATTAAAATTAGTAATTACTTCAACTAAAGTATTATAATTAAAATTATTATTAAATAGAAATTAATTAAAATAAAGTATTATCATTAAAATTTAATTAAAACAAATTAATAACTTCATAATTTATTAAAATACTATTAAAATGAAAATATAATTTTAAAATAATTTTAAATTTAAATAATAATTTTAAATTGAAATCTTTAATTAAGGAAAAAGTTAACTTAAATTAGTTAATATAATTTTTATTTTTTTTTAAAATCATTTAAATACATAAAATTTTAAACATTTTATTTAAATTATTTAAAAGCTACCGAAAATCTAGAAAAGCCGTCGGAAATCCGCCAGAAAATTGCGAAAAGCCGCCGGAAAATTGATCGTCTGAAAGCCAACGAAAAATTTTTCCCGTAATAGGTGATTTTCCTGTAGTGTCTATTTTAAAGTAACTCTAAGAGCGACATACAATGATGTATTAGTAGATTCAAAGCATTATGTTGCTAGATTTAGAGCGCTACAGTGTTGGGCACTGAAAAAATATTTTTTATCATAAAAACTCTACTTCATCACAACATAATTTCTCCCACTCTCTTATTGCAGTTGTTTTCCTGGGAAGGGAGTGGAAAGGAAGAGAAGGAGAGTTGAGAGAGAAAAGAGAAAGGAATCCATTCAGGTCATTTTCTTCCATCGATTATGTTCCAAGATTTCATCGAATCGTGATAGGTAACTCAAAATTTACCTTTATTTTTGGTGGTTTTGTGTTTGATGAATTTAATCTCCCCCAAATTGATAAAAATGCATTTTTTTTAATCTACTGAACTTTCTTTGTATAACATTTTGCATATATTAGATATGATTCTTATTAGCATTTTAAGTGTAATATTATTTAATTTCACTTAGTAAGTTTATAGTTATGATTTTTTGAAGTAAATTATTAGTATATAAGTTTCTCTATATTTTATTGATCAGTATATTTCATGCATGATATTGACTTCCATGGAGAAATTGACATAATTTATATATGATAAATATGACATTTGCCTGTAAATTAGAAAGGTTGGCTATAAATACTATAATTATTACAAATTGACTTTAAAAACATAATACCCTATGTA
Organism: Dendrobium huoshanense; assembly: GCA_016618105.1. Taxonomy (NCBI): domain Eukaryota; kingdom Viridiplantae; phylum Streptophyta; class Magnoliopsida; order Asparagales; family Orchidaceae; genus Dendrobium; species Dendrobium huoshanense. Next base: position 31,776,759 of record CM028345.1, read on the forward strand.
GGAGGGCGCGCTTATATTTTTTTTTAAAAAATAAAAGGTTTGTGGTGTAATCGTAGATGTTAGTTTGTAACTTATTAACTAAATTATACATACAAGTAGAGTGACTTTTAGTGATTTCTTGAATGCCACATATGAACTAATTTAAGATTTATGAATAATGATGGTAAGATAAAGACTAATGACTAGTTGATGGACAGTTGAGGCTAAAGATTGTTAAAAACACCTCATTAAAAGCTTATATCTTGCTATTTATAATTGTATTAACATTTGCATTTACATGATTGTATATGATTTGATTGAAGTGATTGATGGGTAGAATTGACAGAACCAACAATGAGATTGATGTAACATGGAATATCATAAGACAAGTACATTGATATATATTAATAGACATATTAACACAACATTAATAAACATATTGACATATCGATAAAATATATTGATATAATATAACAACCTAAGAATTATTAAAATAAATTTAATATGAGAATCTAATTTTTTGTCTGAACTTGAGCATTGCGGTGATGTGTCCATAGGTGCAGTGCTGCTGAACCTTAAGAGCAACGGTTCCATAAATTACTATCATTACATTAAAGGTTTTGTTTTATAGTAATTCTAAATTTAGTATGCAGTGCAGCAGTGTTGGATTGGAGCATTGTGGTGCTTTCATTTAGCAGCAATGATAATAATTTGAGCAAGTTCATAATGATGAGAGGCAAACTTAAATTTAGGGATGGTGGATGAGACAAATTCTTTTGAGTCAAAAATTTAATATGGCTCATGATTAAGAGGTTAAAGATAAATGGGATTGGAGTAGGGAGTATATTTGATTATTTTAATAGTTCAGAGATTTAAATTTGATAATTTTAGGATAAGGGTCAAACTTGATTGGAGGTTCCCTAGTGGTTAAAGATGTGATCTATCACCAGTCACGTGAAAAAGGGTAAAGAGAGGATCTTTGTTAGAATGGTGACTTTTCTTCATGTTGGAGGCCTTGGCACTTGTATAGGTCTTGAATGCTTGGGGTGGGAATTATTTGAAAGGGTAAAGAGAGGATCTTGTTAGAAAGATGACTTTTTGTCATGTTGGAGCGTCATAGTGCATCATCTAGCAGTAATGATAATTATTCTTTTATACTCAGGAATGAAAGAATGTGTTGTGAATATATGATTTTTGAATATTATATATGATGATTTTGATAGCAATGATAATATAGAAATATATAGATGTTTTGAATTCTAGAATATTTTTCTATTGTTTCATACTGATATATGAAATTAGGTAGCTCTAACTATTATTATTAAAAGATAAAAAAAAGAATTATTCAAAATTAGATCCTAAGTTGTTATAGTAGTCTATAACTGGTTGACCGACTATGCCAACGAGAAGAGGGTGGTGACTCTTAAAAATTTATTAAAAGGCACATGTGAACTAATTTAAGATTTATGAATAATGATGGTAAGATAAATACCGATGACCAATAGGTCAAAAGTTTGGTTTAAATTAAACACTAATGAACAACTGGTTGATATTTAGGGCTAAAGATATTTAAAATACCACATTAAAGCTGGATGTCATATCCTACTTTTCAAAATTATATCCATGTATACATTTACATAACAACTTGTGTCTTATTGAATTGATTGATAGATAAAACTGAAGTAGAACTAAGAGAACTAGCATTGATACTGATACAACATTACATAATATATGACTAACATATTGATATATACTAATAGACGTATTGATATAGTTCACTAATAAGCAAATTGATATAGCATACAAACATGACATACAATTGAGGCTAGTTCAATGCATAACACCTATTGTTTATTGGTTTTTTTTATAAATTGATATACATTTATTTGCTTATTAAATCAATTTAATTTTACTAATCATATTTATTTTTCTATTCATTGATATTGACAGAACTAGAGCATACATATTGATTCTTTTGCCTTACATTAAATATCATGGTAAGTTTTGGTTAGTTGCTAGGCTGTGTGGTTATTGTTGCAACTTATATTTTATAACTATATTTTCATATCATGTGTGTTGTTGTGATTTCAATATATTATTATATTGATTACTATTTCTTCTAACATATATTGAAAATATTATTTTTGTTGTTTATGTGTATTAACATTTCAGGAAAATCATACTCCAGATAATTAAAAACTTCAAGACATATTAGACTAGGATTAATTGTATTTGAAATCTATATTTTTTATACTTTTCTTGAGACTGGGAGAGTGTGATTATAATTGGGTAACCGTGCAAACACACACCGGGAGAGTGTAAAAAATTTATAATTTTTAAAACTAATCGTACTGTACAATTTTGAATCATACGGGATAATTTGGCTTGAGTGTTCCACCAGAAAGCAGTTAATCAAACCATGTTAGGAAAATTTTCTAATTCTTGTTCGTACTGTATGAAGTTACCTTCGTACAGACGATGTCTAAAGTATAAAATAGATACATACAAGTTCAGCCCGACAAACTCCTAATTTTTTTTAACTGTTCACACTGTACGTTCTTATATTCATATAGATGACATCCAGAGTATGAAATGGTTACGTATCTTTTTGTCCATACGAATAGGTAAATTTTTTGATTTGTTTATACTGTATGATCCAATGATCATATAGACGATTTCCAGAGTACAAAATAGACTGGTCTATTTTTGTACCAAACTAAACATGGTTTGATTAAAACATATCATAATGTATGATATGGATTTCATACAATATGTTATCCAGTGTATGAAATTGATTCATGCTGAATAGTACAGGACAAACCTATTCAATTTTGAATAGATCGTACTATACTATGTCATTTCATACACAGGTTAATTAGTGTATAAAATTGGTTCATAGTGGATTGTACGAGCAAATTTTAAACTTTTCATAAATATGATCTTCGATCGTACTGTACGATCATGGATGGTCAAATTGAAATTTTTAATTTTATATATGGTTTTTCGTGTCTTTCGTATATAATATCCTAAAAATTGACTCTGGATGTTTGCTTCATTTTTCTTTAAGAGTAAGTATGAGAGTGCTCTAGGAGAGTGTTTGAGAGTGTGGAATGAGAACTTGCAAGTGAAAATTTTTAAGCATTCACAAGGTTGCCTAAAGATGAGGATCTCTTTGTAAGTTTTATTGAATCTCTTTCTTCTTTGATGTTGCTCAAGAGACGATCTTTGGAGAAGATCCGGTTCTATGCCTATACCAAGAGGGTGTGAAAGGAAGACGATTCTCTATTGATACTAGTAAGGTGTGAAAGGATGACGTTTCTTTGCTGACACTAGGAGGGTGTGAAAGGATGACGGTTCTCTACCGACACTAGAAGAGTATGAACGGATGATAATTCTATGCCGACACCAAGAAGGTGTGAAAGGATTATTATTCTCTGCCAACACTAGGAGGGTGTGAAATGATAACGATTTTCTACCGACACCAGGAGGGTGTGAAAGGATGATGGTTTTCTATCGACACTCGGAGAGTGTGAAAGGATGACTGTACTTTGCTGCAGCAAAGATTGGTGGAAGAGAGGTGATTTGTAAAGATTTCTCCACCTTACTGTGGGAGTAAAATGAAAGTCACTTTGGTAATAGTATAATATTTGAAGAAATAGTCTTCAAAGAGTGGACGTAGGTTTAGTTAGACCAAACTATTATAAATTTTTCTATTTTTATTTTCTACATGTTTTATTTTTGTGGTTAAAAAGTTTTAGTTTCATAAAAATTTTTATTGTGCTAAAATTTTAAAATATTTTTTTATAAAATTTTCAAGAGCTTCTTTAAATTACTAATTCACCCACCTTCTTTGTTAGCATTGAGACAATTGTTTTAGGTTTAATAACTTATACAAACTTTCAAGTGGTATCATAGCCAAATTTAAAAAATTAAGGTTTAGATAAATTTTTGAAAACGATCAAGGCTACTTTTTGAAACCGTAACACACCTGAAGGGTATTCACCAGACCTCCATTATTTGATAACATCACTTTTGATTTTTGGAAAACACATATGTCTACTTTTCTTTAAACACTTGACTATCGCATATGAATTTTAGTACCTGAAGGATACACTAGGCCAACTAGACTTGTATATGGCATTAGAATTAAAACATTATTTGCTAACTGGACTATAGAAGAAAAAGACTTAGCTCAGTTAAAAATTAAATATTTGAATAGTTATTTTTGTGTACTTAAATTTGAAGACTATATACGTGTTTCTACCTATAAAAGTGGAAAAACATTTGAGATAGACTTTGTATCACATATGAATGGACTAACGAAGTGAAATAATCTATATTAAATATTTTGCTACATGATTATAAACTATTTCACATGAAATCAAATTAATCAATCATCGACATGTATACATGTTTCATATAAATAATCACCTTATTGCATGCTTTAGGTAGGAAACTAACGAATGATGAGAAAGTAAATAAGATTTTTTTTTGTTTTTTGCCTACTGTTTATGATGCAAAGATCACTTCTATAATGGAGTTGAAAGACTTAAATGTTTATTCTTTTAACAATCTTCTTAGATCACTATTTTCTTATGAGAAAGGAGTGACTCAAAGATAGATTGATGTAGGTAAGAAGTAAAAGGAGAATAATATAGTATTGAAAGTGGATGACTCAAAGAGTGATTAGTCTCAGCCTGAGGATGAAGATGACATTGTCATAATGACAAGGCAATTTAAGAGTTTTCTAAAAATGAAGTAAAAGAGATGTTAGTAGTGGAATAAAGGTAAGTTTCATAAAAATGTTAAGGCTTCTAATGATGTAATTTACTATGAATACAGGAAGCCAGGACATATCAAATTAGATTGCCTGAATGTTAAAGCCAATCCCAGCAAGGAAAAGATTGAGGAGAAAAGCAATGTAAGGAAGGGTAAGAAGAAATTAGAGAGAGCTTTTTGGGCGGACTCAGCTTCAAATTCTTCATAAATAAAAGTAGATGAGGAAGTCACCAACCTGTGTTTGATGGCCGATAAGCTTGATCAGTCAGATCAAGAAGAGGTATGTGACTTAACTTATGAATAGCTATTTGGTATTTATGAGAAAATACATATTGCATATAGAAAACTCAAAAAGATGCATGTTAGGTTGAACTTATATTTTCTTGAATTATAAAAAGAGCATGAAATTCTTAGGAAAGATCACACACTAATTGATAATAACCACATGAAACTATTGGATGAGTTTGATAATTTGAACAAACAGAATGAACTTTTGAAATCATTACAAATTAAACTTGGAAAAGAGTTTAAAACATATATGAATGTATCATAATAAAGAGAATATGAGTTGAAAGTTAATAATTCTAATTTAAAACAAGCAAACTCATATCTCATAGAAAAAGTGAAAGCCTTTGAGGATAATATGATTCCCCCAACACTTGAAGTTTTTTCTAATTCTGAACTGAAGACTAAAATTTTAAAATCTTGAAAAAGATAATTTAATACACGTAGATTGATAAATCCTTTTTTTGGAGTAAAATGATTTTCTTGTGAAATGATTGACCATATATCTCACACTTGTACTATTTATATTAAATCATAATTAATGTGGAGACCAAATATGCATAAAATAAAGTATATTAATTATACATCTAGATTAATTTTATCAAGAGGAGAACTCAAACTTGTTTGTGTTCTCAAGACTAATGTTTAATTTTTTTGTAGACACCCTCTCACACTAGATCTCGTGAGAGCATTTGATACCTGGACAGCAGATGTTCAAAGCATATGACTGGAGGAACTACACAATTCATATCGTTGGAAGCTAGAAATAGAGGCAAGGTTATATTGGGAGACAATACCACTAAAAAAATGGTTGGTATAGATATGATTGGAAACTTAAATAAATTTTTTTTATTGAGAATATTTTACTTGTAAAAGGCTTAAAGCACAACTTATTGAGTATTAGTCAGCTATGTGATAAGGATTATAATATAAAACTTTTTCCCAATAATTGTATATTAAGCCAAAATGGAATTGTTGTATTGCATGGCAAAAGGGTAAATAATGTATATATGCTTGATTTAAGTTGTATTAAATCTTTTAATGCTTTTTGTTTCAAAATAATTTTTGATGAATTATGGTTATGACATAAGAGACTTTGTCATGTTAGTATGAAAAATCTTAGAAAAATTACCCAAAAAAAACTTATTAGTAGAATACCAAAACTATACTATACTTATGATCACTTGTATGATGCATGTCAACTAGAAAAATAGGTGAAGTCCTCCTTTCATTCTATTAAGGATCTTAGAACTAGCAAACCATTGAAAATCATTTATATGAAACTTTTTGGACCGGTTAGCAGTGAAAGTCCAGGAGGTAAAGTATTTAGATTTGTGACTGTTGATAATTTTTTTAGATTCATTTGGTTAAATTTTTATTTCATAAGAGTGAATCATTTGAGGAATTTAGAAGTTTTTCAATATTGATTTAAAGAAAATTAGGGTGTGAGATTTTATCAATTCAAAGTGATCATGAAAGAGAATTTGAAAATGAGAAATTTGAACATTTTTTTAAAGAGAAAGGAATATATCATAATTTTTCAGCACCTAAGACCCCTCAGCAAAATGGGATAGTAGAAAGAAAGAACTAAATATTAATTAAAGCCACTAGAGCTATGTTGATAGAATATTCACTTTCAAAATATTTTTGTCTTGTAACGATTAGTACAGCTTGCTATGTTCTAAATAGGATGAATATTAGATCAAAATTGAATAAAATATCTTATAAACTTCTTATGGGAATAACATAAAATTTTTCACATTTGTATGTTTTTAGATATAAGATGTTCATTCATAATAATAGAAAAATTCCTTTAGGAAAATTTGATCCAAAATCTGATAAATTGTTTTTTCTTGGATACTCAAGTGTTGGAAAATCTTATAAAATTTTTAATAAGAGAACTTTTGTAATTGATGAGATCACACATGTTGTGTTTGATGAATCTAGTATTTTCAAAGAACTAGTTGGAAGAGGATCATATTAAAAATAACTTCCGAGGAATTTAAAATATAAATTTAGAAGAAAATATGGAAAAAGAAAACCCTTTTCCTAGAGAACGAAAATTTTCTAAGAATTATCATAAGGAATTGATTTTACGTGAACCTAGTGAGGGTGTTAGAACTAAGCATGGACTTAGAAAAGAGGTAAATCATTCTGCCTTTATATCGATGGTCAAACACATAAATATAAATCAAACACTTTTGGATGAATTTTGGATTTTTTACAATGCAAGAAGAGTTAAATCAATTTGTAAGAAATAATATTTGGGAATTAACTAAAAGGCCTATAAATTAAAGTGTTATTAGAACTAAATGGGTGTTCAAAAATAAAATGAATGATTCAGGAGTTGTGATTATAAATAAGGCAAGACTGGTAGCTAAGAGGTATAATCAAATATAAGATATTAATTTTGAAGAGACTTTTGCCCCTGTTGCCAAACATGAAATAATTAGGGTTTTATTAGCCTTTGCCTATTTTAAAGATTTTAATTTATATCAAATGAATGTTAAAAGTGCCTTTTTGAAAGGGGTGATACATGAAGATATTTATGTTGAGCAACCTCGAGGTTTTAAAAATTCTAAATTTTCTAATCATATGTTTAAATTGAAAAAGTCATTGTATGGACTGAAACATGCACCTCATGCTTGATATGAGAGGTTAAACACTTTCCTATTAGAGAGATCTTTTGTGAAAGGGAAGTATGGACACCATCCTCTTTTGAAGAAGATAGGAGATGATATACTTATTATTTAAATATATATTAATGATATTTTATTTAGATTTATAAATGAAAATCTTTATGATGATTTTTAAAAAATAACAAATAGTTAATTTGAGATGAGTTTGATGAGAGATTTGAGTTATTTTCTTAGTTTTAGTATAAAGCAAAATGAGGAATGAACTTTTCTTAGTCAATCAAAGTATATTAATGATATCCTCAAGAAATATGAAATGGATAATACTAAACCAATAACTACACCAACAAGTTCCTTAATTAAATTTGATGGACCCTAAGTAAAAAAATGTTGATCAAATTTAGAGGTATAATTAGATCATTACTTTACTTGACTGCTAGCTGACTATATATAATATTCAATATTTATTTGTGTGCTAGATTTCAATCTGATTCAAAAGAATCATATTTGATAGTAGTAAAAAGAATTCTAAGATATCTTTTGGGAACTCAAAACTTAGGGATTTGGTATCCTAAACACAGCTCTTCATTTAAAATTATTAGATATTCTAATTCAGATTTTACAGGATGTAGGGTTGATCGAAAAAGCACATTTAGAACTTATTAATTTATAAGAAACTTTTTAGTTTCTTGCTCTATTAGAAAATAGAATTTATTAGTCCTATCTACTACTAAAGCAGAATAAATTCCATTAGGTAGTTATGTGACACAAGTTCTTTGATTAAAATAACAATTAATTGATTTAGGATTTTCAATTAGCATAGTTCCAATTTTTATGATAATATTAATGTCATATGCATTTCAAAGAATCATATTCAACATTCTAGAACCAAGCATATAGACATAAGGTATCATTTTATTAGAGATCATGTAGCTTAGGGAGAGATTAAATTGAATCATATCACTACAAAAAATTAACTTGCAAATATTATCATAAAACCTCTAGCCTTTGATGCTTTTAGAACCTTAAGAACCATGTTAGGTGTGATTGATCTTAATGCTTAAATTAAAAATCCTGCAAACTTGATGTGTTATAAATATGTGTCTATTTAGTTCGTCTTTGTTTATTTGTTTTTTTTTTTTTGTATTTAGTCTTATCTTTTTCAAAAAAAATTTTAATTAGACTTGAAGTATATCATATGATGTGAAATGATTAGTTTTGAGAAGATTTTTTTATTATCATGTCTTATTTTTAAAGTATTTTATTCATATTATACAAAACATATTTTCATGTACGAATTCTGTAGCGTGTACATGGTAGGTTTTAGAGTTGAGAATGCAAAATATAGTTTTTCATAGGATTCATACTGTATGATGATGTCATTATACTGTATGATTTGTTCAGTTTCATCTGTACGAGTGAGGACAGTTTGCTAGTTGCAGTTAGTTATTAATTGTTGATTATACGTATAAAATCATATTTCGTCTATACGATCCAATTGTCAGTCTTTATGGGGGACAAACCTAGCCATCTTTAAAATAATCTTTAATATTCTGATCATCCTGGACGAACACCTATTCATCTGTATGATCATATAGTCAAAAAGTCTGTACGAAAGGACGTATCAAAAATGGCATTTTACAGAAAGTCATTTCATTTTGGTCATTTTGGTCATTTTTGTTCGTACATATGAAAATGTTTTTGTCCCATATGATTTTAAAATCATACTTACGATCCATGTTTCGTATTGTACGATAGGTTATTTTCCTTTAAATAGAAGGGTCTTTGAAATCGTTTTCATTCACTTTCATATCCATTTCAAAACTCTCTAGAGCCATCATCTTAGGAATGGCAAGTTCTAGAAAATGTCCACATTTCTTTAAGGGTATTCTTATAGAAGCAATAGGGATGATAACTTTTTATCTAAGGAGAATGAGGATGCCTAATTTAGGTATTATGCTGCCAAAATCACCCATTCTTGACTTCTCATTCAAAGTGATATTCACTTTTTTTTTCATGCCCTTATTTACTTCAACTCAACTTTCTTTCATCCTAACTCTCATATATGCCTACCACAAAGATACTCTCTAATTTTTTTTACCAATATGAGAGTTAATAAAGACCACCATATGATTACTTCCTATGTATAGAAATAATATGCAGAAATCGCAAATGAATATTTGGGCAACTTTCTCCATTTGAGAACTCAAGGGATTCAAGCCCACACTTTGACCTCAAGAGCCAATTTTGATTGTTCTAAAATTAATCAAACTCTTAGAGGTGTATCCCAAGTGAGTTATTTGTCTAGGGTTTACACTTTAAATCAAAATTCTCTGGTCATCCAGCATATTTTGAGAACTTTAATTATTCTTAAAGCTGGTGATCACATAAATATGACTCCACTTTTATCCACAGTCACCTATCTTATTATGACTAAAAATTCCTTTGATGAAGCTCAACTCATCATGTACTACATTTATAATTTTTTTGAATTTGAACTTCCACATCATAAGAGAAAGAAAATATGACTTTATGATATTTAGTTGCCTACATCCTAAAAAAGAACTACAATCTGATTCATCATGATCCTCCCATAGAACTTCCTATTTACTTAACTAATGACTCTTTTCGGGTACTTTTTGGATGGGATAAAATTTCTAAGAGTAATGATTCAGAGGAAGAAGGGGAAGCTCTGGCTCTAGCACCTGCACTGGACCTAACCATAATTTCTACCAAGAAATGGTCCAGTACTTTGATAGATTGGAGACTCATTTTGATCAATACTTTGATCAAATTGAGAATCACTTAATTCAGCAGGATGCGAGATATCAAGAAGACATGGGTTGGATCTATGGTCAATTTGACACGGTCAACACAAATGTAGCTATGATGAATAGTTACTTTTTAATGTTTAACCAACCTCCTCTTCTAAATCAGGGCCCCTCAAATTTTTAGATGTACTACTTTGTTGTTCTTGCTTCTGAGTAGTTGTGTCTATTGTTGAGATGTATTAATTTTGATTTTAGTAATTTCATATGTTAGTGTTGTCTTGTGTTGATCTTGCTTTTGTATGTGCTTCAAAAATCATTGAAATGTGATATGTTTTGTTGACATGTATTAATTCTTAATTCTTTTAATATTTGTCTTTAACGAAAAAATCAATTGTAGTTGATTGTTGAAATGGGTTATCAATTACTTTGCTCAACATATTAATTTCTTTATAAAATTTAATCTTTAAAAAATTTAAATTAAAATTATAACTAGATTTAGATAACGAGATTAATTTCATGTTCTAAAAGATAAATATGTCTAAATTATAATTATTGCAAGATTGATGTCTTATTATTATTATTATTATTTTCAATTCATTTATTTTTGTTATTAGTGGAATTTGAATTTAAATTACTAATATTAGAAAGATCCGAAAAGTAAAAGAAAAAGAGAAATGCATAAAATGTGTAAAAATAGAAAAGATGTGCAATGGTTCGCAAAGTAAAAAGAGGCATAAAATTTCCCTAAATAGAAAAGTTGCATAAAGTGTACCACTAATATTTGAAAAGATGCGCAATATTTTCAATTGAAAGCATTTATAGTGTTCTTTCCTCTATCATCAAATCTCTAATTCAAATCCATCTAATTAACAATCATATTCAATATTGAATTTGAACTTAACTAATTTTTATTTCATCATTTTTGTAATAATTATTTTTATTTAAATTTTATAGTATAAAAAATGAACTTGGTTGACTTTTCTTTTCTTAGTTGTTCTTTGTTTTAAAATTTTAAAAATTTTCTTTTTAATATTATAAAATTAATATTATATTTACAATTGGTTTAAAATCCAATTGGTTTATCTATAGAAATATATTATTTTAAGATGTACTTCTCTTTTCATTGTTATCAAAATGGTGAGTCAGAATATTGTTTGATTATTGATGTATGTGTATAATGTGCATATGAATATGTGTATTATGTGTATATTGTGAATGTGTGTATATTTTGAATGTTTGAATATTCGTTTGTGTTTCCTTTTTTGTTCGAGTTGTTTTTTATTTGAATATGCATTTTTATTAGAATTGTTTTTTTTAGTAGTTATTGATTATTGTTTATTTTTTATTTTTAGGTTTATAGTTTTTTATCTTTATGGGAACCCTTTGTTATGTTGTTGGTCATTCATTTAGGGGGAGTTAAGGAGAAAATTTATTTTAAATATTAACTCAAATAATAATTATTTTGCCATCATAAAAAATAGAGAGATTATTACAACTTAGCTTTCATAACTATGTTTTTATATAATGTGTAATTTTGATTATTTCAAAATATTATTATATTGATTACTATTTCTCATAACATATATTTGAAATATTATTTTTATTGTTTGGGTGTACTAACGTTATAGGGAAATCATATTCCAAATAGTTGAAGACTTCAATATAGATTAGCCTAGGATTATTTGTATTTAAAGTATGTACTTTTTATACTATTTTTGAGTCTGAGAGAGTGTGATTGTAATTGGGTAACCATGCACACACACAAACTAGGGGAGTATAAAATTTTGTAATTTTTAAAATTGATTATATTGTATGATTTTTTATCATGCTATATGATTTGGCTTGAGCGTTCTTCCAGAAAGTAGTTAATCAAACCATGCTAGGAAATTTGTTTTAATTCTTATTCATACTATGCGAAGTTACTTTCATACAGACGATGTTTAAAGTATGAATTAGATACATACAAGTTCGTCACGATGAACTCCTTTTTTTTTTTGAACTGTTTATACTGTATGATCTTAGATTCAAATAGTTGATGTCCAGAGTATGAAATAGTTGCGTATCTTTTCGTCCTTATAAACATGTAAATTTTTTGAATTGTTCATACTGTACGATCCTAGGATCATACGAAGGACTTTCATAGTACAAGAATGAATCATCCATTTTCATACCAAATGAAATATGGTTTGATTAAAACATATCATACTATACAATATGGGTTTCGTATATTATATTTTCCAGTGTATAAAATTGGTTCGAACTAAATCATACCGGATGAACCTGTTCAATTTTGAACTGATCGTAATGTTTGATGTTAGTTCGTACACTAGTCATTCAGAGTATGAAATTGATTCATACTGGATTATACGAGCAAATTTTGATCTGTTCATATGTATGATCTTCGATCATACTGTATAATCATGGATGGTCAATTTAAAAATTTTTAATTTTCTGGACGATTTTTTGTATCTTTCATACATAAGGTCCTAAAAACTAACTGTGGACGTATGCTTCTTTATTTTTTCTTTTAGAGCAAGTGTGAGACTACTTTGGGAGAGTGTTTGAAAGTATGGAAAGAGAACTTGCAAGTGAAATTTGTGAAGGGTTCATAAGGTTGTCCAAAGGCGAGGATCTCTTTATAAGTTTTATCGAATCTCTTCCTTACTTCAGTTGCTCAAGAGAAGATCTTTGGAGAAGTTTTGATACTCTACCAACACCACGAGGGTGTGAAAGGATGATGGTTCTCTACTGACACAAGGAGAATGCGAAAGGATAACAGTTCTGTGTCGACACCAGGAGGGTGTAAAAGGACAATTATTCTCTACCAACATCAGGAGGGTGTGAAAGAATGATGGTTCTCTGTCAACATTAGGAGAATGTGAAAGGATGACGATTCTCTATTGACAGCAGGAGGGTGTGAAAGGATGATGATTCTTTGGTGATACTTGGAGAGTGTGAAAGGATAACGATACTTTTTCTCACCAGGGATTGGTGGAAGAGTGGTGATTTATAAAGACTTATCCGCCTTGCTATGGGAGAAAAAGGAATAAATGGAGAGTCACTTTGGTAATAGTGTAATACTTGAAAAGGGAGTCTTTAGGGAGTGAACGTAGATCTAGTTAGACTGAACCATTATAAATTTATGTGTTTTTATTTTATCACATTTTTATTTTTCCGCAAATTTTATTTTTGTGGTTGAAAAGTTTTAGTTTGAAAAAATTTTTCATTGTGATAAAATTTTAAAATGGTTTTCTATAAAATTTCTAAGAGGTTTTTTAAAATTATCAATTCACCTCCCCTCTTGGTTAGTATTGGGACAATTACTTTAGGTTTAACAACATATACAGGCTTTCAGTCATTATATTGATGTTTATATGTTTTCAAGTAAGGGTAAGAAGATTATTAAGTGAGGCTAATTTGGCTGATAACTTAGTTTTTTATTAATTTTACATTTTATTTTATAACCTATTGTTCTCTATTATATATATTTATTTTAAAAAACTTATTAGATATATAAATATTCAATAAATAGTAATGTAATTATGTTTCATACTATACATAAGGAATTCTATGAGCTCTAGTAGATGTATAAAAGATAGAAATATTTGTAATTCTTTCAATTTTGATTCTGAGGTATCACAAAAGTGATATAAGAGCAGTAATTATTGGAAGAATTATATTGTAACCAGAGCAGCAGGGTAGATGTTGGGCTGGGTTGAATTAGGTAATATTAATGATATTATTTAATATATTTTATCTATAATATTATTGATTGAATGTGTTTAGAAATTTGTTTTGTTTTGAAGGATTTGTTTTATATGAGAGATTTATTCAATAATTAGGCAAAATGGTTTTTTTAGAAGAAAATGAAAGGAAAAGAAGACTAAACGCGATAATCAAGCCCTTTTAGAAATGTTTGAGAATATGGTAAAGTTTGCTGACAAGATCTCCTAGATGGTTAGTGACATATTAGTAAAATAGACTGGTACAAAGTACAATAAAATGGGTGAAAGTAGTATGAAAAATATAGTTAAGGTTATGAAACCTATTTTACAATATGTTTATTGTGGGATAAGACATTTAAGACCCTGTTATTGGGTGACCAAATAATATTGTTTGTGTTATGATTTTGGGCATAGAATGGTTGAATGTCCATTGGCTAGACTCTGGTAGGGACATGTTTAGATTGGAAGCAGACAGTTGGAACTAGTGAAAGAAGTTTTTGAAGTGACTAATGATTTAATTAATATGATTTTATTTTATTATTTCATGTTAAGCTTTTTTATGTGATTTTAAAACTAATTTTGATGTAATTTTTTATATAGATTCTTAATTTTTTATTCTCAAATCAATTTAATTTGGCATATTTTTAAGCTTACTCTCTCAAACTGATATCGAAATGTCAATAATGATTTTTTTTGAAGGTGAGGAGATTATAATAACTTAAAAGTTTAAAATGATTTTTTTGAAAAACATAAAAATCATATCCAACATGCATTACTACAGTTGTGAGTTGGCAAGCACAACATTTCTTCGAGCACAACAGTGTTAAAAAATCATCTCCATTCCATAATAACTTTGGGCCTAGCATGCAACGTAGTGGTGTTGGATCTTGCACAGTATAGCACTAGGCACTAAACAAAATATTTTATATTTTTTCTTTAAATATCCCTGCCACCCCACTACCCCTTCCTCACTCTCATTTAACATGTTGGGAAGGAGAAGAAGGGAAGGTGAGAAGAGGAGAGAAAGAAGAGAGAGAAAATTATGTGGGACTTTTTCGTCTATCACTTCGGTTATAGATGTAATTCTAATTGAAGTAAAAGACTATAATCTTACTTGAATTTTTGATGATTTTATCTCTCCTAAATCTTTCAAAAACATGTTATATCCTAATTTGCAAAGCTTTCACTATGTAAATGTTTGTATATGATAGATATGACTCTTATGAATATTTTGACTATAATATTACTTGTTTTCACATGGTAAAATGTTAGTTATGGTTTTTTAAAGTAACTAGATTTCATAGATCATTAAATTATACTCTTGAAACTGAATCATGGACTAAATAGAGAAAATGATAAGATTAATGCATGATACATTTGTATGTATGCAAGGAAGATTGGATGTTAATAGTATAATTAATACAGGTTAATTCTTAAAATATAATATCTTATACAGGAAGGTGAATCGATGATCTTTCATTAAAATAAAAGATTTGTAGTGTAACCCTAGGCATTAGCCTATAATTGATTAACAATTATATTGACTAATAGAGGATGGTGAGTCTTAATGTTTTTTTGAAGGAAACCTATAAACTAATTTAAGATTTATAAATAACAATGAAAAGATAAATACTGATGGCCAATTTTTTGACAGTTAGGGTTGAAGATGTTAAAAACACTACAGTACAACTAGATATCCTATCTTGCTATTCATAATTATATCCATGTTTGCATTTACATGATAACATGTGACTTGATTGAAATTATTAAAGATAAAACTGAGAGAATTAGCATTGATATTTATACAATATATATGACATAGTATATGATAGGATATTGATAGATACTGATAGATATATTGATATTGTACAATAATAAGCATACATATGCAATATATTGATTTATCATACTAATATGGTATACAATTTAGGCTAGTTCTCTATGTAATACATGTTATTGATTGATAGTCTTTTACCAATTTTCTTATATGTTGATAGACTTCTTTAGCTTATTAAAATATTTTGGTTTTATTGGTTATATTTGTTTTTGTACAAACATATTGATTCTTTTTATCTTGCATTGAATGTAATGATAAATTTTGGTTACTTGCTAGGTTATATACTCATTATGTGTTTTTTTTTACATATTTTCATGTAAGGGTAAGTAGTCTGAAGAGTGAGGCTAATGTGGGTCATCGTTTAGGTTTTATTTTTGCTATTTGGTTTTACATGTTATTTAACACTACCATTGCCAGGTCCAAGTCCTGGATGAGAAAAGTGAAAGATTACATTAGGTAGTCGACAGACAGCATAAAATTTATCAAATAATAATGACATGAATACTTTAATAAATTATATTAATGTAAGGGAATCCCCTAAAAGCGATGTACTGTATGACCTGAATATAATGATAAGTGTATAAGGGCCATTACACAGACGCCCAGGTGTAGTGTTAAATAGGCAAGGGTTCTCATATTAAGGATAGATGTGGGCAAAGAAGCTAGTCCATGAAACTAAAATTAGAATAGGAACTTGGAATATAGGTTCCCTTATAGGAAAATTAATAGAAATAATAGATATTATGATTCATAGGAAGTTAAATATTCTCTGCATTCAGGAAATTAAATGGGTTGAAGAGAAGGCTAAGGAGATTGATAGTTTAGGTTTTAAACTTTGATATTCGGGTAGAAGTCATACTAGAAATGTTATAGGTGTGATTATAGATAAGAGTTTGAAGGATAATGCTATAAAAATTAATTGAATTGAAGATAGAATTATAGCTTTAAAATTTATTATTGATGTTAAGATTGTTGATATTGTAAGTGCTTATGCTCCCAAGTAGGTTTGGATATGAGTTCAAAATTAAAATTTTGGAATGACTTAAAAAAATTAACATAAAATATATCTCTTGAAGAAAGAGTTTTTATTGGAGAAGACTTAAATAGACATATATGTAGAGATGTAGATGATTTTAAAAACATTCATGGTGGTCATGGGTTTGGAACAACTAATGAAGGTTGCAAGATTATATTAAATTTTTGTTTAGCTTATGACTTTTTAATTGCTAATATTTTATTTAATAAAAGGAATGAGCATCTCATCACTTATAAAAATGGATATAATACAACTCAAATTGACTATTTTCTTATAAGAAAATTAGATCATTTTGATTATAAAGATTGTAAAGTTATTCCGAATAAAAATTTATATACCCAACATCGATTATTAGTTTTGGATCTTAAGATAAAGGGGCAAAAAATAAAAAATAAAGTAAAAAAATATTCTAGGATTATATTGAGGCATTTAAAGAATATCAACAAAAATATTTTTGAGAGTAAGATTTTAGATCTTAAGATTTTGTCTGTGTATGAGGATGCTAATGCTATGTGGAAAAAAGTGGCTAGTGATAGATGTGCTTAGAGTTTCAAAGGAAAAAGCTCCTAATAGTAAAAATAGTTGGTGGTGCAATAAAATTGTATAAGATAAGATTAAAAATAAGAAGATTTGTTATAAAAAATAGTTTAGTTGTAAAAACACTAATAATTGAGAGAAATATAAAGGGGCACGTAAGGAATCTAAGAAAGTAATATGCGATGCGAAAACCTTAGCTTTTAGTTATTTATATAATAGATTAGATACTAAGGAGGGAGGAAGATATATTTATAAGTTAGCCAAACAAAGAGATAGCAATAGTGATGATTTAGTTCAAGTGAAGTATATTAAGAATGAAGATCAAAAAGTTTTTTTCTTAGAAAATGATATTCAATAAAGGTGGATAAGATATTTTGTTAAACTTTTTAATGAAGAATGTGAAAATACGATTGATTGTAGTGACCTTTTCACCCTAAATGAAAATAAAGATTTATATTTTTATCTACGTATTAGTAAAATTGAAGTTTGAGAGGCTTTAAAGAAAATGAAATGTGAAAAAGTTGTTGGACCTGATTATATTCCAATAGAGGTGTGGAAATGCTTAGGAGATAAAGAAATTTCTTGGCTTTCTAAACTTTTTAATGCTATTTTGAAGACTAAAAAGATGCCAGATGATAGGAGAATGAGTGTGTTAATTCCTATTTTTAAGATTAAAGGTGATGCATAAGATTGTGTAAATTATAGATGAATTAAATATATTACATATATATTCAAATCATTAAAGATATGTATGCAGGAGCTATTACTTGTGTTAAAATACAAGGTGGTTTGACCAAGTATTTCCCTATTTTGGTTGGGTTACATTAAAGATCAGTCTTAAGCCCATATCGTTTTGCTTTAGTCATGAATGTTGTCACTAGACATTTGCAAGAGGATGTAGTTTGGTGTATGTTTTTTGCTGATGATATTCTTCTTGTTGATAAGACTAGAGAGGGAGTTAAAGGTAAACTTGAATTATGGAGGTCAACATTAGAGTCTAAAGGCTTTCTCTTGAATAGATCTAAAACGGAATATATGGAGTATAATTTTTGTAGTAATCGACCTAGTGAGGGGATTGTGACTTTAGGCGATCAAGTCATTAATTAGAGTACATGTTTTAGATATCTTGGATCTATTGTTCAGAGTGATCGTGAAATAGATGGGGTTATTATCAACAAAATTCAAGTTGGATGGTTGAAGTGGAGGAATGCAACAGGCTTGTTGTGCGATAAAAAAGTACCCATCAAACTTACGGGAAAATTCTATAAGATGGTGGTGAGACCTGCAATGCTTTATGGTGCCGAATGCTAGCCATTAAAAGAGAAGCATAATAATAGGTTAAGTGTGGCAGAGATGAGGATGCTCAGGTGGATGAGTGGCTTTACCCTTAGAAATAGGATACAAAATGAGCATATATGTAAAATGGTTGGAATAGATCTAGTAGAAGATAAGATTAGATAGAGTTACCTTAGATGGTTTGGTCACATAAAATGGTGACCTTCCGATGATCTATTTAGGAAAGTAGAGATATTAGATTTGACTTAAGTTAAGAAAGGTAGAGGCAGACCTAAAAAGTCTTGGTTAGAAAATATTAGAAATTATCTTTCTCTATTAGATTTAAAAGAGAATTTGACTTTTAATAGGACACAATGGAGAAAAAGGATTCATGTAGCTGACCTCACATAGTAGGATAAAGGCTTGATGTTGTTGTTGTTGTTGGTTTTACATGTTATATTGTAGCATGTTATTGGCTATTGTATATATTTATGTTGGAAACTTGTCATATATGTAAATATTCAATAAACAATAATGTATATATATTTGACATCACTCATAAGAAATTCTATGAGCTCTGGTTGATAACTTAATATATAAAAGCTAAAAAGAAGTGTATTTCTTCCGATTTAGATTCGGGGGCATTAAACCATTCCCTTTTTAGATGGCTAATTTAATGAGATTTCACAATGCTTTCACTGAGTTCGGGTACTACAAAGTCTCCTTGGTGACTGAGATGTTTATAAACACAGCATTCTTCAGGGACTTTTATAAGGACTATAATGAGATAGTCCATGTTTCTGACAGATTAAGACACCTTAAGATGTTATATAAAAAGGATTGAGCTTACCTTATAATCATATTAAACTTGACTTGAAGATCTTCTTTATATTGACCTCATTGAAGTCCTTAATTGTGATGCCCCAAAATCAAATTTGGAAGAATTATCTATTTTCTCTACTTAATTAATGAACCATAGTTTCTATAAATAATTAAAATTATAAATTTATATATAGTTAAAGTAACTAATATTCATATATTTTAAAATACTACACTATATTTATTCACCTAAAATTAATACACAATAGCTAGGAGGTTAGTACAATAACTATTTTATCACACTCTTGACTATAAAAGAATAAAAGAAAATCTGAGGATCTCTAGTAATCTCACTCCACGTGGACCAAATCCATTCCATGACCTGAAATTATTAAAATCCACAAAATGAGCTCAAATGCTCAATAGTAAACCAAAATTTACTAAAACTTTCAAAGTAAGGACTAAAGAATCAATATGAAATACGTAGTCTAATATAATCAACATCACTCAATATAGTTAATGACGAAATATCATCAACAAAACTCAAAATGATGAATAATAAAAGAAGGGAATCATTAAAATAAATATAAGAATCAATAACTTGTATAAAATTAATTAAATTGGAAAAACAACGACGCAAAAATCATTCATAAATCATTAAAGGAATTTATATTACATATTCATATTCATCATTTATTTATGTATTATCAATGCATCTAATAGTGTTAATGATATTAATGTATATGTCTATGCATTAGTATTATCATTGTATACATGCATCAATGTATGATTTAGCAAGAAAGAACATCCTGCTTTAACATGATTTTTTCAATATCTTTTACCCTAACTGTTTCCTAGTTGGCCATCAATCATATAAATTATCATTTATTGAATTAATCAATTATCATATTCAATTAATCAATTATCATTAAGGGTGACTTCATCAAATCAATAAAAGAGTCATGACTTTCTGCCCGTCGGTGTAATCAATCATATGTTACAGTCTACAACCATAATAACATCACAAACCATCTATAAAGGAAAGCCCGTCGGCCCACGCTCCTGCGCAAGATATTATGTTTTAACAACTAACCCATATTTTAGTCTTAACAGTCTACGTTTCTTTCTTATGCAAATTTCACAATCAAAATATTGTAGGACATAATTAATTATGTTCAATACAAGAAAATTTATGTAATACTCAAAATCATTGAACACTAAAATTATATTTGGGTTACTTACAACGAATAGAAGAAATCACTGAATAAAATTAACAAATGTAAAACCCCCAAACAATCTTCTCTCTATTCTCTACTTTTTCTCCGACAATACACGGCATTGAAATTCAGATTATTACATAACTTATATTGGTTTCTTCTTTATCTTGAGCAGTGCTGACTTTAATTCCTTAATGGGAAGGGTTATCCCATATGTACATGCAAATAATGACGCCTTAATTAAGGCCAGCTTGAATAAACAAATCCCATCTGGCAGCTTCAGCGATTAGTGGCTATTAATCTGCCAAATTGTTCGCATTAAACGAGGCCATGAGGAAAAAAGACCAGTGCATATTTCAATCGTCCATATCTTTTGTTCTTCTTTCATCCATATTCAGTGGCCTATAATGAGCAACTAAAAAAGAGTTAGAAGATATTATAGATGCTTATCTTTAATAATTTTATCACACCCTAAAGAAATCATAGTTGCCCCCTCAAATTTAATAATTTGACTAAGGTCTCATTTGGGATGGCTTTCCTACTGCTTCTTAAAACAGCTTTCTAGTACAAAAAAATTAATTTTTGTATAAGAAAGCTGTTTTAAAAAGCAGCAAAAAAATCGTCTCAAACGAAGCCTAAATAATCCCATAATCCATCATCTCAACAAAGGCTTCTTTTGGAACGGCTTTCGTACTGAATCTTAAAGCAATAAGAAAACCATCTGGAACATAGCCTAAGAATTAAATCCCATCTCGTACTTTTACTCTCCACGTGTGTGTGCTTCTTTTTATTTAAGATATATTTTATTTTAGTAAAAAATTTAGAAAACGAATTAAAGAATAAAAAAATTAGAAAAATTAAAAAATAAAAGTGATTCCAATATTTGTTTGGAAGTATGAATTTTACATTTGTCATAATTTTATCCTATATTATAATTTGGACTCTGGGCCAGCGAAATGGGCCAAATGGCTTTTGATATTCAGGTAATCATCTCCCCAATGAGTAGCCCATTTAATAATGTCCTCTTTCTCTTGAATACTTAATTCATTTGGAGAGACTTCGCCATCTAAAATATAATTTAATAAAAGTAAAATATTAATTAAAAGTTAATGTCAAGTGATATTTACAAAGTTATTATTCAATTTAAATGTTTTATACATTATTTTATAAGTAGTTTTTTTTAAAAATTGAATACAATAATTAAATCATCATATTTTCTCTTTGTTCTTAAGTTGCATGTGTTTTTTCTTTTGTTTTTTTTTTTTTTTTCCTCCTTTTTTTTCTTATTCCATCTGGGTTTTGAAGGAGTCATGCGTATGAGGAAAGCTAACAAATAACCAGACAAATTATTCATGATTTTTAATAGTTTCTTATAATTAAACTAATCATAATATAAAACAAACAAATTTTGATAAAGAACTCTTTTTGGCTAAATAGTTCATGATTTTTTCGTATTCAATTTGTGAGAATGGAGAGTAAAGAGAATAGAGGAAAATACAACATAATACTTAAAAAGCCTTAGGTCTCAAACTGGTAAAGTCTATCAATCTAAAAAGATCTTCTATATTGTTCCTCATCACCCCTTAGCTTTAAGGTTATGAGGATTACAGGGAAGGCAGTACAAAGAAAAAGTAAAAAAAATACACTGCTACGCAGAATATTCTTACAACACAACACACTATCCTAACCACATGTCTCCACCTAGTTCGCTAAAGCAGAGTAGGGGATATAGAGCTTTAGTGATTTATCTCCATGTGAGCTCAATAATTCTTGTTGTGTACGAGTATGTTCAATAGTGCCAAGTGTGCTTGCTGACTTTGTCTGTGACTCTCATGAAGGATCTCAGGTCACTCAAGATAGAAAGGTGAGTAAGAAGTTAGATATGGAGAACTCCTGAATTCAATGGTCGCAGTAAGGAAGATTGACGGCGCAATGAGTAGGCACTTTTTTATTGCAGAGTCTATAGAATATAATTGAGCTAAAACAGATCTAGTGCTCGTGGACGCTCAAAGGAGGATCAAGAGACTGAAGTGATGATCCATGTATTCGGAGCACTTTTAGCCAATTGGTGAATCCTCGATTTTCCCCATAGAGGGTGAACTCCTTGGTAGGCTCTGGTGAGTATCTCCTAGTGATTACTTTAGGGGAGTCCTTGTGAGTTCCATGCAAGTAGCTCCTATTATGAGGAAAGTTTATCTGTGGGCCATTCGTAAGAGTGAGTTACTCTTTATAACCTACCAATAACCCATTAAATACCAATGATGGCATATATGATTACATATTCAATTCTCCAATTTACTTAGCTCGTTTGATAGGTTTGTGGTGAAAACGATGAGTGATTGAAGTATTAAATATGATTACCAAACATGAACTATGAAGTAAATGCAAAATTTATAGCCTTATTTTTACTATAATCTTGATCATTGTGTTGTCCTGAATTAATGACAATGACATGAAGCCATCCTCCATGCATTTTTATTTAAATTGAGGGTCTGTGTTGAGAAATATTTTAATCTTTTATTTTGGGGACCTAAGAGCTTGTGAGTTTTAACAAAATGAACATTGTCAATAATGCCCAATCCTACTTGATGGCCTCAAAGAATGTTGTCTTTCATCAAGTGTAAGATGACTTAAGGGTGATGTGGTTTCACTAACTAGAGAAGTGCACAGTAGTGTTTGATCAACATAGGAGACCAAGAAAATCATCACCACCCCTCCTATACAGAAAAACATAGTTGGCCTTTAGGCGATGTCCAGGATAGTTACTTCACTTACCTTGGTGACTTTAACTATTATGTTTGTCATTACTTGAGCGCCACAGACCTACCTGATGATGATGGACCTTTGAATTTGTGACTAAATAAGTGTGTTTCTTCATGGCGCTTAGTAGTAGAGAGCGTAGGGGAAATCACGTTTGCTAAGGGAGGGTCAAGCTCTCATAAACTTAGAATTTGAGACTAATTTGTAAGAAAATGACACATATAAGTATTTAAGAATAATATTATCAAGAAAGAA
Source organism: Dendrobium huoshanense (assembly GCA_016618105.1). Taxonomy (NCBI): domain Eukaryota; kingdom Viridiplantae; phylum Streptophyta; class Magnoliopsida; order Asparagales; family Orchidaceae; genus Dendrobium; species Dendrobium huoshanense. The sequence continues at coordinate 31,800,670 of CM028345.1, forward strand.
GTTCCTGTTATTTTGGAGCCCATAATTTGCATTTCCTTGAGCAAGATGTTGAGGCACCCATTGAGTACGTGGTACTAGTATGTAGCCTCCTAGTACTCAATAGAAACAATTTAGTGTGATCCACTCTTTGCTACTTTTTTATGTATTTTAAATATGTCTTCTAATGAGCTTTCATTACTATCTATAAGGCCACCACCATTGGCAGAACTTTAAGAAGGCATTCTTATTAGAGTTCCTAAACTTGCAAGTGCTGGTGAGTAGGTGGAAAATGCTATGGTAAATTCGGATGAGACCTCAGTAGAGTATGTCCATGCATCTTACATGAAGAATATCATACCCTCACTATTGCGTGGCTACTCTTAGGATGGCATCCCTCCTCAGGGGATCATTCTGCGAGATGAAGCTATCATATGGGTTACTATTATTGAGAAAATGTTAAACTTTTAGAGGGTGGGAAAACCAAGTAGTTTTTGAGAAGCTATAAAAAGTTTTCCATGGTTAAGTCACAATTTATTGAGATAAAGGTTTTGGTCAAGTCCCTGATGAAAAAGATTTAGGCAACTTTCACAAGAGAAGTTGTTCATCATCACGATGGGTATGAAATTTTTGTTAGATTATTTAGAGGGAGTAGAAGGGTTAATGCTTGCAGTGTTAAATGACCCAATGTGTAGGTGTTTATATAGAAAACTAGCTAGTGCTACTTATTCATCTTTCTTTTGATTGTGCATGTAATGTATTCCTATGAGCTCTATGTAAAAATTATAATCAATAAAAAATTTTATGCTTAGAGTAGGGTGTTTAGTTTAATTATGTTTTTTAATTTTTTTATGATGTGGTGAATACTACATAAGTTATGAGTAAGAGTGCCTCACAAGTAATTAAGCTTGACCATCATAGAAAGTGTCAGCATATATGTTCCTTGAGTGACAACTAGAGTTGTTAAAGAAGTTTTTTATTTTGAAGTTTGTTATGGTATGCAAGGAGGCATGGCCATGTGGGGAATTTTTTTTATGTATGAGGGAGTGATAATTCATCAAGATTTACACAAAGTAATAATTTTGGTGAGTGATGGTTGAGTGCGTATGAGACAGTTTATTGGTAATCACTTATTGAGCAAGAGCAAAAGATATATCAAATCTCTTAGAAATGACAGATAAAAAATAAAATTTGATGCATTTATACAGACACGGTGTTTCTCAATATCTTTGTATAATTTAAATGTATATAAATACCTATGGTAGTTCTGACATATTTCAATCTTTATCCCCAGCCTTTATTTTTTCTCTTAAGAATGTGTTAATTTTGCTTATGGATGCTCTACACAAATGTGCTGCAATGCTCACCCATGTTGCTGATAACCAGGATTTGAGTGTGGCTATTGAGCACATTAACCTTGCTTATTATGGCTACTACTTTATGTACAATGATTTCAACATGCAAATTATGAGTGAGGACAACTGCTTGTATGTATCCTATGTGTTAAGCTTTATGTCCCCATCAGCTACTTGCACTTAGGACTAAAGTTCCCCTCGTGCAAGGAGTTGGTGGAAACCATCAACTTCTATGAAATTGTACCCACATAGGTGAGGTCAACTTCCATTCCATCCATGATGAAATTCACCTTACTCTTGCATGAGTTGAAATCATCATGATTTTTGAACTATTCAATAATATCTTCACCATGAAGGCACTAAAAGATGGCTGTGTGCAATTTTTTTCATACTAAGATGAAGGTGATTGTGCTGAAAAATAAGGTTAGGGACTAGAAAGATATTTTCATTTTAGTGCACACCACATGCCTTTATTTGTGCCCACCATGAAGATCACATCCACCAAAAGAAAGTCAAGTTTTCGACCACTTACCAAGGAGTAGTAGACACTAACTTTGATCAGTTGGTAGATGCACATTACTCTCCACCATCTTGGCTATATGAATATTTTTATGACTTTTTTTGCTAAGAATTTACTTTAGTTCCTTTTTATTACGTTACTGACTCAACCTAACATACTTTCCTCTATGTATGTAAAGGGTGTTAAGGGTTGTGAATTCCTAAAGAACATTATGGTCCTTAAATACATGAAGTAATAATTTGAGAGGATGGCCAAGAAGATGAAGGCATGGCTTGATGAAGAGCATATTGAGCCCACTAGGAAGGAGAAGGGGCCATCTCAAAGAAGATGTAAACTAAGAAGGGGAGTCCACTTGCCCTAAGGTGCTAGTCAACAAAAAGGGTTCGTGCCATGGAATAATTACCACCACTTGCAAAGCTAAAAGACGCAACATTGCACCTCATATCCTTCAGTGTGGTGAATGATAATGAGGTAGTCAACCGAAGAGTGGAGTATAATTTTAATCAATTGACACTCACTTTAGTTATTCTTGACAAGGGAAAGGTAAAGGCTCTAGTTGAGGAGACACTAATAGAGGTGTGCAATTATAGCAAGGCTAGATTTGTCAAACATGAGCCTCAAGGTTAAAAGGAATATGAGGAGGAGGATACAAAGGTTGGGAGGGTCTCTTAGCAATATTTTGATGAGGAATTCAATATTTTCAAGTAGGATATCAAGGATCACCTAGGGAGCCCCATTGGTGATTTTGGTTCTTGGTAAAGCAAAATAGGAGAGTGATGGAATGAGTGAGACTAGTGATTGAATCAAAGAATTCCATATTTTTGCAATAGAATTGTGGTGATTATACATGTAAGTCTTACAAAGAAATGATCTAGAATTTTGTCAAACTCATCTCTTCTTACTACATTTTTTGCTATTTTTTGGAATTTCTTTCAAAGTGTTGGACTTGCTTTTAAATAGTATGTGAATGCTATTACCATAGTAATTGTATCTTACTAGGGTGTTGGCTTGTATATAATCATAAAGCAATAGTGGCGTCCGCAATCACCAATGTATGAAGATGAAGAATTTTTGTAACAAGAAGTATTAACTTCTTAGATTATAACTAAGTATGAAATTCAATTATTAAATGAGAACTTTTTATAAAATTTATAAATTAAATTTGATAATAATAAAAGCTTGCCACTCATGGGCTTGATATTTAAGAGGTTTTGCAAAATCATCATTTATAGCATACACCTGAGCTCAATGAGAATTTTCTTATGCTCGGGCTCAATATAATAATGCATAATTCTAAATTTATAATAGGATAATAAATGTACATAGACTCACTACGGGTGTAGCTTTTCCCAAACTCAACGTGAGTTCCTACAGTGATTGAACTTAGTCATAAAGAAAATGAATTCCCTCATGAGTTTACTAGTTGGAATATCATAAAATCACTTATCTTTGTAGAAGGATGCGACTAATATTGCATGAATTCCTACTAATCAATGAGTACATGAGCAAGTTATAACTATTTATAGATTATGCTTGTTATTGGTTAGTTTTATGAAAATTCACTTTAGGTGCGGCCAAGACTTACGTTAGCTTTAACCTTTATAGGGGTAACCACTCAAACTCTTCAGATATAGGAGACTTCCATGTTACTCATTATCGATCTTATTATAAAGGGTGAAATTAACAAATATGGGTATTTGCTTAAATACTCATCATTGCCTTTAATGTGTGTCTTTTAAGACTCATCATCTATCAGAGATTCATGCACTACTCATTGTGGATATTATCGTAAAGGGTGGAGTCAACTTATAGTGGATCAACATTTTTCTATAAGAACTCGATGATTAGATTTTATATTTTTGTTGTACATATGATTCATATTGGAAAGCAATTATATTTTGAGTTTTAATGTATGTTTATCATTTTGTGTAAGTGATGAACTTTCTTATACCATCCTTTTCTTCTTCTTCTTCTTCTTCTTCTTCTTCTTCTTCTTCTCTCTCTCTCTCTCTCTCTCTCTCTCTCTCTCTCTCTCTCTCTCTCTCTCTCTCTCTCTCTCTCTCTCTCTCTCTCTCTCTCTCTCTCTCTCTCTCTCCCTCCCTCCCTCCCTCCCTCCCCCTCCCTCCATCTCTCTCTATTGTGCTAGCTCACAAAAATAAGTTAATAGGAATTTAAACAAGACCTTCCTAGGATGCTCAATAGATAATGAGGAATGGAGCTCACTTGAGTAGTGACATTCCTTCTTTATAGGGATTTGGCTTGCCTGCAAATACTTGTGCTTGGATACCTCAAATCTCTTATGAAGAGAAGTTAGATTTGTTTTTTTTTTTCCTTGAAATGGCTGATAACTTCAGTGATGTTTAATTCATATCTTAGTCAGTCATACTTAATTATTATGGATTTTAACATATAAGGAAAATGATTTTTAATTCATATCTTATTGGTAGCTCACAAAGAATATAAAGAATGTTGCTCAATCAACTTGAGTTATTCTTTATTGATTAATTCATCAGAGTGAGTTTCTTGAGAGAGTGCCTCTATCATTAGATTAATATCCTATATTTTCAAGCCGTTGCCCTTGACCTTGAGAAGTACGAGTTACTCGAATGTTATTTTGTATATAAAATATGAAATATAAGATTTTTACTCACCTATGTGTAGTGAACTAGCTCATATGGAAAAATAAATGTTAGGAATTTTCTTCATTCTTTAATGAAAGGAAAATTGTACAAGTGGGAGGACTTCCTTTATGAATATAAGATCTTCAAGTACTCAATCATTAATAAGTTAGGTGAATAAGGAGAGCTATTTTTAGTTCCAATATTATTTGGAGCTTGCCTAGAATATAAGGAAGCTTAAGAACCTTAGGTGATTCTTGATAAATTAACTTGTTAGAGCCAGTTTTGTGAGAGCTCGTTCCTTTGATTTGCCTTCCATGATCTGATTTTCCTTCTGGGATCGTTCGAGAAGATGTTGATATCATCCATAACAATCAGAAATAGCTGATTTCTGGGTGGATCGTCTAGGCCGATTTTGGGATCGTACTGGGACGATCAGTTCATGGCCAAGTCAGTGAGCAAGGGATTTTATCGTCCAAGGAAATTAATTATCGTCCTGAGATATCGTCCTGGACGATTGGATTTTTTTTCACATCGTCCTGGACGATGTGGCGATCGGCCGGGCCGATCAGGTCTGGGTTATAAGAAAATCAGCTCGTTTCATGAGAGAGAAAAATCATTTTTTTATTTATTTCAAAATATCTGAGGAGAGAGAAGGAGAAGGAAAGCAAAGGAAAAGCTTGGTTTCGGAGTCCGCGGAGCGCTCTTCGTCCGTCGCCGTTGTTGGAAGGATTGTTTGTCTCACGGTAAGGACTCTGAATCCTATTTCTATTTTCGAAGATGTTGAGTTTTGGTCGTTTTGTGCACAAAATTGTGTTTTCGTTACCGATAAATGCGCACCGTTTTGTATTGACGAAACTTTCACCGCACAACTTTTGATATGTTATTGATATGATTATTCTACACGTTTTGAGTATTTTCTGTAACGATTCTATCGGTTATTTTGGGATCTGTGCGATTTTGATCGAATAGATAAATATCAGGATGTTGATTGATGTTGCTTCAGTAGAATAGAAGTCTTATATTGTTGTCGTGCACGTTCTGTGTTAATTTGATAAATTGTGATTTTTAGTAATTTCTGTGTAAATTCCGTATACTGCCGTTATGCCGCTGGATTTTCGTATGATTTTCCGATTTGTCTGAAATTGATGATTTGAACTGATATGTATACGAATGTGAATATATATATGATTGCTCTATGGTTATACTGAAAGACAAGTGAAGACTGGTTGAACTGTTGGTTGGAGATTTATTGACCTGTACAGGATGGTGGGCCGACGGGCTTTCCTTTAAACTATTGATCATTGATATACGATTGGGAGGCATAAGGAGATTTTTATGCCGACGGGCACAGAGTGACGACTCTTATTGAACCAACATATGGATTTCTACAAAAGCACTATTGATTATCGAATAGCAGTGATTGAACTTGTTTAGTAAGACTATGGTATTAAAATGCATGTGTTCGACATTGACTCATTATGGATTTATTGCTTTATTGATTTGGATTTACTGACGGATTTACGGACTTACTGTTATCGTACGATTTCATTGATTTATATTCTGTCACTGTGCATTTCTACTGTTATAGATACTGTATGGATTCGGATATTATAATTGATTTGATTTGATACGATTGATTTGGCTGATCGTTGATTTTTTTACTGTTATTGATTCTTCTACCGCTGCATTGACTACTGATTTGATTTCCGTATTGGCATAGATTCATTGATCATGTGCAATTGACTGCTATGGATTTGATTGACAGACATGCATATTGCTTCCAGTACTGTGCTTCGTTTACAGTTGTAGGTATTAGGTGACCTGCTGGGCTTTTTGAAGCTCATTATATGTGGTTAATATTTTCAGGTCAGGGCAAGGGAGTAGGAGATTGAGGTTGATCAGGAATCTTCAGGTTTTTGTCCTTTTTGGATATAATGATTCTTTTGTACTCAGGACAGGATAGATTTCAGTTCATGTGTTTTTGGTGTAGCTCATGAGTATTATATATGATCTTTTGTGTTATGAATAGTATTGAACATTGATGTTTTAAATGTTATAGATTTGTTTTGCTAGACCGTTTGATTGAAGTTATAGATAGCTCTGGTAAATTGTTGATGGTTTGATTGAAATTCTTTCCAAGTTAGATCTTGGGGTGTTACAAGTTGGTATCAGAGCAGTGTTATTGGAAGAATGGATTATTACCAGAGTTATAGGATTGGATTGAGAGTTGGGTAGAATGGGTAGCTGTAAGTGCATCATTTTGCATACATAATTGCATGTGTGTATCATCTATTCTGAATTGTGCAGGTGAAAAGATAAATGGATAATCTAGAATCAAGTGTACCAAACGAGCAACACAGTGCAGCTCCAGTACCTTCAGAGAGTATGATGCAGTTGGATACTGCTATAGCACAAGTGATGGGGGATGCACAGAGTAAGATGAGTGGAAGTAAAGAAGAAGAAGAAGCTGATAAGCATTTGCAGATGTTTCATAAGCTAAAACCTCCGTTGTTCAAAGGAGCTGTGGGACCCCAGGCTGCTGAAGATTGGATAATGAGAGTAGAAAAGATCTTTGACAGCATGCAGTGTCCGGGAAATCGAAAGGTACCTTTGGCTGTGTTTCTGTTTGAAAGAGAAGCAGAGAGATGGTGGATTGGACAACAGAGAGAGAAATTCCAGGGAAAGACAAATGCTGAGATCACTTGGGATGAGTTTACTACAGTGTTTCGGATGTGATTTGTACCTCCGTTAGCTCAACGACAAATGCAAGAAGCTTTTATGAGATTGGAGCAAGGACGAAAACAGTGATGTAGTACGAGGCTGAGTTTTCTGCACTTGCGAGGTATGCTTCTCATTTGATCCCTACTACTGAAGAAAAATGCTATAGATTTCTGCACGGATTGAATAGAGAGCTGAGACATCCACTAGTACCCTTCCATATCCATGAGTTTTCTGAATTGGTGGAGCGGGCCAGACTGATATAGATTGATTTGGCAATGCCAGTATCGAGCTATGACGACACCAGTAGGAGGAGAGATGAAGCCAGACGAGAGGAATCAGGTAGAGAAAGGGATAGAGAGAAGAGAAGCAAGTATGGTGATTCGAGGGGATCTGCATCGGGATCTGCATCAGTAGTATCTTCTGGTTCCAGCAAGTGCATTCATTGTGGTTGACGACATGCAGGTCGGTGTTACTTATTGACGGGACAGTGCTTTCACTGTGGACAGCAAGGGCATAGAGTAGCAAATTGCCCTCAGAAAGGATTGGGCGGAAGGACTGATTCAGGTACAGGACAGCAGAGGACAATTGGCTCGAGAACATACAACGAGAGATCAGGGAACCGGATGATTGATAGAGCCATCAGAGATAGTCAGAGGGAGACCGTTGCGCCACGACCTCCTGCACTTCCTCCAGTGGTGCCACGTATCTACAGTTTACAACATTATGAAGATCAACAACGACCGAAAAGTTCTACTGGTAAGACGATTTGACTAATTGATTGATTGACATATGACCATGCATAGTGACATGTGATTGAATGAATTGTGTGATCTGTATGATTTTCGACGAGTTTTGATTTAGATTTGGATATGTTTTGTTTTGATTTTTGCTTCGGACCTTTAGGGAAATGTCGGGACGATATTTTTCTAAGGTGGGGAGATTGTGAGAGCTCGTTCCTTTGATTTGCCTTCCAAGATCTGATTTTCCTTCTGGATCGTTCGAGACGATGTTAAGATCGTCCAGAATGATCAGAAATAGCTTATTTCTGGGTGGATCGTCCAGGATGATTTTTGGATCGTCTTGGGATGATCAGTTCATGGCCAAGTCAGTGAGCAAGGGATTTTATCGTCCAAGGAAATTAATTATCGTCCTGAGATATCATCCTGGACGATTGGATTTTTGTTCACATCGTCCTAGACGATGTGGCGATCGGCCGGGCCGATCAGGTCTGGGTTATAAGAAAATCAGCTCGTTTCATGAGAGAGAAAAATCATTTTTTTTATTTATTTCAAAATATCTGAGGAGAGAGAAGGAGAAGGAAAGTAAAGGAAAAGCTTGGTTTCGGAGGCCGCGGAGCGCTTTTCGTCCGTCGCCGTTGGTGGAAGGATTGTTTGTCTCGCGGTAAGGACTCTGAATCCTATTTCTGTTTTCAAAGATGTTGAGTTTTGGTTATTTTGTGCACAAAATTGTGTTTTCGTTACCGATAAACGCGCACCATTTTGTATTGACGAAACTTTCACCGCACAACTTTTGATATGTTATTGATATGATTATTCTATACGTTTTGAGTATTTTCTGTAACGATTCTACTGATTATTTTGGGATCTGTGCGATTTTGATCGAATAGATAAATATCAGGATGTTGATTGATGTTGCTTCAGTAGAATAGAAGTCTTATATTATTGTCGTGCACGTTCTGTGTTAATTTGATAAATTGTGATTTTTAGGAATTTCTGTGTAAATTCTGTATACAGCCGTTATGCCGTTGGATTTTCGTACGATTTTTCGATTTGTCTGAAATTGATGATTTGAACTGATATGTATACGAATGTGAATATATATATGATTGCTCTATGGTTATACTGAAAGACAAGTGAAGACTGGTTGAACTGTTGGTTGGAGATTGATTGACCTATACAGGATGGTGGGCCGACGGGCTTTCCTTTAAACTATTGATCATTGATATACGATTGGGAGGCATAAGGAAATTCTTATGCCGACGAGCACAGAGTGACGACTCTTATTGAACCAACATATGGATTTCTACAATAGCACTATTGATTATCTAATAGCCAGTGATTGAACTTGTTTAGTAAGACTATGGTATTGAAATGCATGTGTTCGGCATTGACTCGTTATGGATTTATTGCTTTATTGATTTTGATTTACTAACAGATTTACGGACTTACTTTTATCGTACAATTTCATTGATTTATATTCTGTCACTGCGCATTGCTACTGTTATAGATACTGTATGGATTCGGATATTGTAATTGATTCGATTTGATATGATTGATTTGACTGATCGCTGATTTTTTTACTGTTATTGATTCTTCTACCACTGCATTGACTACTGATTTGATTTCCGTATTGGCATAGATTCATTGATCATGTGCAATTGACTGCTATGGATTTGATTGACTGACATGCATATTGCTTCCAGTACTGTGCTTTGTTTACAGTTGTAGGTATTAGGTGACCTGCTGGGCTTTTTGAAGCTCATTATATGTGGTTAATATTTTTAGGTCAGGGCAAGGGAGCAGGAGATTGAGGTTGATCAGGAATCTCCAGGTTTTTATCCTTTTTGGATATAGTGATTCTTTTGTACTCAGGACATGATAGATTTCAGTTCATGTGTTTTTGGTGTAGCTCCTGAGTATTGTATATGATCTTTTGTGTTATGAATAGTATTGAACATTGATGTTTTAAATGTTATAGATTTATTTTGCTAGACCATTTGATTGAAGTTAAAGATAGCTCTGGTAAATAATTGATGGTTGATTGAAATTCTTTCCAAGTTAGATCTTGGGGCGTTACAAGTTCATTGAGCAAGTGCCTCAAGTGTTAGACAAATATCTTATATGGGAAAGTTCTTGCCTTTAACCTCAAGGAAGTGAGGTTCCCTTAGTGTTATTTTCATATAGAAAAAATTGAAATTTAAGTTTTTTACTCCCATATGTTTGATGAACTTACTCACACAAAAAATAAAAGGAAATACAAATGTTAGAGATTTTATTCATTATTGAAAGAAAATAAAAAAGACACAAGTGGGAGGACTTCCCTTTTTAATATAAGATCTTCAAGTTTTCAATCCTTCAAGTCCTTGGAATCTCCTTTCCAGAGTGAGTTTGAACTGATAAGTAGCAAGGTAAACTTATTCTTTGATGATGTGTGGTTCTTCCCATATTGTCGCCAACTTACCTAAGATGCAGTGGTAGGCAGCAACATTTACCTTCTTTAAGACTAAGTCATCAGATTGAAAGGATTTCTATTTAACATGTGAGTTGCACAACTTTCCATTTTCCTTTTTTACTTTTTGTGCATGAGGGAGTCTTATGCTTGGAATTCCTCCTAGAGGTTTATTCCTGTTCTCAACCCTTCATGATTGTTTGTCTCCCATTTGATGATTTCTCCCTCTTCAAAATTGGCTTATAGGACTACTTACTAGTTATGGAGGTAATGTTCAATAGGTAATTATGCTTTGATATCAATGGAGAGAGAGTATGGTGTCTACCTTTTTGTTGAAGAAGGAATAATCCTTAGTGCCCACAAGACAAAAGAATGCACCTACACCCAATTTCCTTAAGACCCTTCTATTTTCCTCCTTAAGAAGTTAAGGATCTAATTATTAGTTGCTTTAACTTATCTATTTGTCTATAGGTGGTGGAATGATGGAGAAATCCTATAATGCCTTGTAGGAAAATTGTGGCCAATTAATTATGATGATTGTGAGAAGCACATGATATCTACAAATATGCCAATCCAAAAGAAATTTCTCACAATAGTGGAGATTGTCTTAGTGAGTTCCTTGAAACGGATCCACTTAGTGAAATAGCAAACTATGACTAAAATGAAGTTTTCTTTTCCCCATGGAATGTGGGAATGGTCACAAAAATGCATTCCACATACTGCAAATGACCAAGTGCTATTGATGGGCTAGAAATTATGCAAAGGTTGCAATTATATGTGGGCAAATATTTCATCCTAAAGGAACCTTTTTAGAGACATTCATTCCAACCTTCCTCAATGTTAGCTAGAAGTAACCTTTCTTTTGAATTCTATGTGTGAGTGTTCTTCCTCCCGAATGAATTCCACACTTGCCTAAATGAATTTCCCTAAGTATTATCTCCTTTTATTCTCTAATACATCTCAAGTTAAGTGAAGTTATTGATCTTATCAATAAGTTTCCCCCTTGAGTATAGAGTTAGTGGCTTTGATCTTGAACCTTCACTAGTCACTGACATCTGCACTCATTGTCCATATTTATAAATATTATAGGATTGAGTCCACCCAACTAGCCAGGAAACTAGCCTTCATATGCATAACTTGTTCTTCTTCTTTTATGGACACTTCATTCTCCTCATTACTGGTCATCCATCAAGATTCCATTGCTTAGAGAAGTGGTTGGCAATTTGCTCCCTATGGATTTGAGAAATTTTGAAGTACTCTAACTTGTTGATCACTACCTTTAATTTGAGTAAGTGCCTGAATAGTATCTAATCCCTTACTTTCACTCATTATTAATCTAGTTCACCATCAATTATGAGTCTAAGTACACCATCAATTGAGTTTCTCCAAGCCTTGTGGTGAGTCATAAACTAGTGAGGATGGCTTTTTGCTATGCTTGATTATTTATTACTTTGAAATCAATATTAGATACTTGATTAATGGTGATTCTTATAGGGTTCCTTAGAACCATGCCATCACTAACTCCTTGATCATCGAAGGTTCCATCAACAAACATAATCTAGTAATACTATGGAGTTTGCAGCCTCTAATGTGGTGTCTTGATTATTATAACCAGCAAGAAAATCAATGAGTTCTTACGCCTTGAATATCATTCTTAGTGAATTAGTTATCTAAAAATTGTTCAAATTAAAATCATTTAAATAATATCTTTGAGTGATTCAATTTGGTTAAAATAGCTTTTAACTGGTCATCCATCACCACTTGGATTGGATAGTCTTAGAAGTATGGTTAAAATCGCCTTACCATGATAATATATCTTTGCACCACTCTTCTTAATGTTTTTCTCACATAGTTCATCATCCATTACTTATTCCCTTCCACCTTTGACGAGCTCTGAGTTAATAACATCCTTGTCAACCCTATGCATAGTAATAAGACCTCTCCTAGTTATGGGTTTTGGAGTAGGGGCACTGAGGAGAGGAGAAACTTTAATTATTGAAAAATGGCTTCACAATACTCATATAAAGAGAATTTCTTTATTATTATTTTTTTTTTTAATTTTCTTATAAAGAGAATTTCTTTATTATTTTAAGGACTTTGAATAAAGGGGGCCATGTATCGCCAAGTGGAGAGGTGAAATAGCTCAAGCTAGAAACTTGCCCTATGAGTCGATAATTCTCATAAGTTGCCTCTATATTTTTTAGGATGAAGGTCATCACCTTGTAATAATATAAACCTTCTATAATGATGAAGTTCATGTTCTCATAGTCTCCTAGGATAATATGGTTGTAGCTTGAGTATGCATTTAGGAATATCATAATATAAGCTAAATGCTAAATAGGTTAGAACATCTATTCTTGGCAGTAGGTAGCCATCTTTGGTTATGAGTGAAAAACTAAGTCACAAACATACATTTAAATTTTGAAAAAGAGACAATCACTCCAAGTGATAGATGAGTGAACCACCTAAGTACCAACTTATTTAGCACCGTAAAGTAGAGGCAACACTTGAGGGTATAACTAATGTTTAGCAGACAAGTCATCGACTTAGAGAGGGCCATATGTTTAGTTCAATCAATCTTGCCTCAATATTCTCCAAGTGTGTCACTTTAAACTTGGGAAGCTACTTTTCCTTATTGTTAGCCTTAGAGAAAGCATTGGTAAGTTCAAGTACTTCCATTTTAACTCTCTTGATTGATATATTGTAATCTACTTTACTTATCAACATACAAGTGTGATCAAGAACTAGTGTTGAGGTCATCGTTATATCTTCTAGTTGTCTTTAATGAATTATCAAGTTTGAAGAATTATCAAGGGCACTATCACCTTTTGCTCACCCTTGGAGGCTACCTAGGACCTCTTAGACAATTTTTTGGTCATGTACTCCATTTTATGTAGGTAGAGATGAGTGGATAGTCAACATTCTCTATGTTCAAGGAAGGCTCTTACTGAACTTTCTCATTAATTTTGGTTTGTATGCTTTCTAATCACATCAATCCATGTTTATTACACCAGAGAGGATGTTGGATCCAAAATCATCCATGTATGACATCTAACTTTATTGGTTAGCTGACTTGGTGAGTAATGACTTATGAGAACACAAAGTGGAGAGAAGAAAAATTTTTTTTATAGAATACTAAAAAATGTTATGGGTCTCCAACTGGTGGATTACCTACTATCAGTAAAAAGTAATTCAAAAAATATCATCCAATTATTTCTCATCACCCCTTATTTTATAAGGGCTACAAGAATGGCAAAACATTGAAAAAAATTACAATACTATATAGAACACCTATACAATGCTACAAGCTACCCAAAATATGTGTCTCTACCTGATTAGTTGAAGGAGAGCAAGGGCTGAAAAGCATTGATGATTTATCTCTGGGTGAGCTCAATAAGGTTGAGTGTGTACGAGCAAGTTTAGTAGTGTTGAGTGTATACGGTAGGAGTTTGAGTGTGAGTATTAATGAATGGGGACTAGGGGCTAGCATGCTTACTAACACTATAGGAAAAACGCCAAACACCGGCGGTTTTTTGAAACTTTGTTAGAAACTTATAAGAAGGCTCTCGAGTTACTTGAGAGATTGTTAAGTGGCATGTTAAGGATGGAAAACTCCTAAATCTGATGGTCGCATTAATGTATGTTGAGGGTCCAATTAGTAGGTTATTTCTTGTAGCTAAGTCTGGAGAAGATTGTCTACCTTGGAGAGATCAAGTGTTTAAGGTTGCTTAGAGGAGGAGTTAGATATTGAATAATTTTTTGTGTATTTGGTGAGTTATTTTCCTGATAAAGAATTCTCAATTTTCCCTATAAAGGGTGAGCGCCTTAGTAGGACCAAGTGAGTAGCACTTTGTGATTGCTTTGGGAGATTCCCCTATGAGTTTTGCCTCCTGTTAGGTGAGTTACATCTATGGGCCTCCTTGAGAGAAAGTTCTATCCATAACCTACCCACTACATATTAACAATATGGGAATGCATGTGCTAGTATACAAGGTGATGCATAAGAATGTACAATTTATAGATGAATTAAGTTGATGTGTCATACTTTAAAATTATGGGAGAAAGATATGGAGCATAGGTTACATCATGATTCTAAGGTTTCTCAAAATTAAATTAGATTCATGCCAGGCAGGTCTACAATGGAAGTTACACATTCATTGAGATGTTTGACGAAGAAGTATAGAGAGAATAAGGAGGTTCTAAATATAATTTTTATTAACTTAGAGAAAGCATGTGAAAAAGTTCCAAGAAAAGTTATATGGAGAGTTCTAGAAATTAAAGGGGTTAATAATGTTTATATTCAAGTCATTATGGATATGTATGTAGGAGTTGTTACTTGTGTTCAAATATAAGGTGGTTTGACCAAGTATTTTTCTATTGCAGTTGCATTACATCAAGGATTTACCTTAAGCCCATATCTTTTTTTGCTTTAATTATGGATGTTCTTACTAAACATTTGGAAGAGGATTTATCGTGGTGTATGATTTTTGCTGATGATATTCTTCTTGTTTATAATACTAGAGAGGGAGTTAAAGGTAAACATGAATTATAGAGTTCAACCTTAGAGTCTTTCGTTTGAGTAGATCTAAAATAAAATACATGGAGTGTAATTTTAGTAGTAATAGATATAGTGGGGTTTTTGTGACTTTAATCTATCAAGTCATTAATAAGAGTACACATTATAGATATCTTGGGTCTATTGTTTAGAGTGATGGTGAAATAGATTGGGATATTTTTAATAGAATTCGGGTTGGTTGGTTGAAGTATAGGAATGCATCAGTTTAATGTGTGGTAGAAAAGTACCACTCAAACTTAAGGAAAAATTTTATAAGATGGTTGTGAAACTTGCAATACTTTATGGTATAGAATATCAACCATTAAAGGAGAAGCATAATATTAAGTGTTATAGAGATGAGGAGGGTCTGGTGGATGAGTTCCTTTACTATTAGATATAAGATACAAAACAAGAATATACGTGAAAAGGTTAGAGTAACTCTAATGGATGATAAGATTAGAGAGAGTCACCATAGATTATTTAGTCAAATAAAATGGTGGCCTTTCGATGACATGGTTAGGAGAGCAGATGTATTAGACTTGCATATGTTAAGAAAGGTAGAGGAAGACCTAAAAAGACTTAGTTAGAAAATATTAGAAATGACCTTTCTTTATTAGATTTAAATGAGATTTTAATTGTTAATAGGACATAATTGAGAAAAAAAGATTCATGTAGCCGACCCTACATAGTGGGATAAAGGCTTGATGTTGTTCTTGTACTGAATTATTTATCTATGCATTTTAATTTATGTTATCTATCATATCACATATTTATATGTTTTTTAGAAAATATTATTTACTTCTTTGTGCTGCTATAATTTTGTTTCCAAAGAAGTTATTCTTAGTAAAGAAAGAATTTTTTATATAAAAATTTTTCTATGGGTGACAGTTGACCTTGCAAAAAACTTTTACAAGCTAGAGTAAGAGGATATAGTGAAGAAGTCAACACTTATGGAGACTAAGTGGAAAGATAAATGTTCTTTGTGACCAGTAAAAATAGCATGCTATAAAATATGAATCTAGAACTCTTATTTGTAGGGTTAAGATGGCTAGAGTAAACGACATATAAAAAAAGTAGAGAAATTATATATGATATGATGATTATAGACTAAAATAAATACATGAGATTCGTTTAAAGGTGCATACATATCTCTCTACCTCTAATATCACTTGGGGAAGCTCTTTATGGATACTTAACCAAGTCCTTCAGGGTGAGAGCCTTGTCAAAGTCATCAGAAGCAAGTATTTAAGGTGAATCTATGAAATTGAGTCCCTTGAGCTAAGTAATAAGTCACATAAATGAATGTAGTTGTGATGAACATAGTTGATGAAATTACAACAGTGGACTTGATAGGTGTATTTTTCTTCTAGCATATAATATAACATCTAAGAAAAGTGAATGGCCTTAGCTGGGAAAAAAAACTTCTGAAGGGCCAAATCCTTATAGAGTGGATGCCTCTTAAGACAAAGGCTTATTGAGCTATGTTTTTTGGATGAACTCACTATGAATAAGTGAATTCCAAATCTAATCCCTTAGGGGAAAGAAAATATGTTGTGAGCTCCACTGAGATGAAATACATACTTATAGACTTGTCCAAGTTGATGTCCTTTTAGGTGAGGCTTGCTTTAGGTGAGTATTACTTTAAGTGAGTTTTCCCCCTTGGTCATGCCCATGGTGTTTGAACCTATTTAGATACTTCTCAGTTACCCATACAAATATGTATATTCACACATTAAGTTCTCTGATTCACTTGATCCTTTAAAGAGTAATTTGTAAAAAAGATAAGGAAATTTAAAAGAAAACCATTTAATATCTTCACTACATAATCATGAGAAAGTAAAAGAAATTATTGCCCTTCTTTTATATTTCCTTCATAAAAGCTCCTTTTTTATAGTTATATAATGATTTTGATTAGAACTCATACTATTTTAGGCAATAAAAAATGGTGAAGAATACAAATAAGGTTATGCTTCTTCCATTTGTTTTTCCCTAGTTGAGTTCATCTATCTACCTTGAGATGTAGAAAAATTAAGCCCTATAAAATATGTTAATGTGGATAATAAAATATTGTTGAATGCACTTCTTTGCAAATGTAAGACATTGTAGGCTAAAGAGAGGAAGACTAATAAATTCCTGAGAAGAAGAAGAAGAAGAAGAAGGCGTAAATTGTTAAGCTAAGTACAATGGCAAAGGGAAAACTAAGTAAGGTGGCAAATATTGAGTTGAGTAAATCAAATGTGATATCTTCTTTGACTAATGATGACTTTCTCATTATTTAAAGCTAAGTTAGATAACTCTCTATATCACAAGGAGCACATCAGCTCCCCACCATGGTCAGTGTTATTCCTAAGGTTAATTTTGGTACTAATATTATTGGATTGATAGTGTTTACTTGCTCTCAAGTGGAACCAACTAATAGCTATCAACCCATGCTGGAGGAAGTTGGGCAATCACAAGAAACTAATAATGTTGATAAAGTTTCCATTTTGATTTTTAAGAAAGTTATGTCCTGGGGCAGGGGTGTCACTAATATCAAGCAATTCTAGAATTCACTTGACTCCGAGTGAGTTTTAGGCCACTTATCAAATGTGCTTAAGGTACTTGAGTGGTTAATTGCAAACTTTTAAAGTTATTATAATCAAGTTAGTTCCTTACAAGAGGCACTTCATCCTGGGTCATTTCAGGAAAATGATCATGGTGTCTTCTTATCTCCTTTTGGACCATGTGTGTAAGTTATTTCTAGGTAGAGACTGATCTAAACTCATCCATATGTAATAAGACTCTTAAAAATGTAGAAATGAAAAATTAAAATTTTACATTTTATTTATTCTTTATTTATAATTATGGCTTCTTCATTTTTGCTTTTGTACCTAACATCTCATTTATTTCATCAATGATGACTCTTCTTTGCTCAATTATGATTAATTTTTTTCTCAGTACCCAAGAGTGACTCTTCAATTTTTACTTTAGGGAGATTAACAAATTTTGGCTTGAAGGTGACTCTTTTAATTTTTGCTTAAGGGAAACTCTTCAACTTTATGCTTGAGGAGGACCCTTCATTTAGTGAGAGAATTGAAAGTGATAATGAATTTTTATAGTGATGAGAGAGAGGTGATTTACTTTGTTAATAATGGATATAGCTCAATCCTTGGTATTCATGCCTTTGATTTTCTTATAAATGTGTGTTACACTTTTGGTGGGACACCATCTCTTTATTTTTAGGTGATATTATCTCTCTTAGTTCTTTCTTTTTTTTGTTGACATTTGCATTCCCCTTTGATATGGCTCATTTGAGATGATTTCATAAGGCTTTTAGAAAGTTCAAGTATTTTTTTTCTAAAGTTGCAAATTGGATGAGAAATGCTAACTCAATCCATTCTATGATTAACAAAAAGGAGTTCAAGGAATCTAATCCCTAAAGCGGAGGTCTAATCGATAATGTTCTTGTGAAGCCATGGGTTGCATATAACACATTTTATAGTAAATTACTCCCCTCTTTGACTTGTGTCATGGCTAAGCATATATAGGGTAAGGGAAAGGAAAACACATCATCTTATTCTTTAAGGGGAGTCAGTGTTGGAGGAATGAGGGGAAAAGGACAAGAAAAGCTAGCGGAGACCATTGGCACCATTGAGACCACTATGGGCTAAGATGCCAACCATGTAGGAGTCTTATTGTTGGCCTAATACATCAAAATAGGAATATGTATGACATAGGTTAGTAATCCTCTAGACCAATATGGAAGAAGAGCTTAAGGTAGTCCTCAAGGATAAGATCGCCTTTATCGTTATTAGTGCCTCCACTAGGAATTGATGGAGTACTTACTCACTAGGGTGTATTCACTAACAAGCTACTAGACAACTCTCTAGTTTGTGATAGGTCACCTAAAAGACCATGACCATCTTTTTGAGAGGAGTTCAATCTTATAAAATTTTTGTGAAAGAGGTTTAGTCCATAATGGTTGATTCAGATAGGTGAGAGGATACTTAACATAAGTTGTCAAATAAGGATGCTGCCTTAGAGGAGGTAGACTAGCTCGCAAGAAAATGTATTCAAAAACTTGCTGAATAAGCCATAGAGTTTAAATAGAATGAGGAAAGGTTGGCAACCTTATTTGACACTTCATAGTTTATGGATGTGCTCACTAATTAGCACAATAAGATTATTAAGTACTATTTTTTGATAGCCTCCTCCAATAAGCTTGACAATAAGTTTGAAGACAATTAACTTATGCTACTTGATGCTAGGTTTATTTGTTGAGAGTCATGACAAAGTGCAAACCATGATTGAGACTGCTATTTTATATCCATTTCCTCTTTCTTATGTTACCTTTTTCTTCATGTAATAGTTTAGTATAATATTATTTTAAATGAATAAAAGTAAAAGGTTTACTTTCTGTTCTTTTCTTTATCTATTTTTGCTTGTCTTTGAGTTAAGGAATTGATGTATAGGTATTCACTCGGTGATTAGCCTTCTTCAAATTTGAATAAATTTTAATTTTAATGTTATGAGTTAAAATAGTTATTCTTGTTCATTGGTTGACTCCCTTTAGATGGATTTATGATCGTTCTCAAACATCCTTCAAAAGTTTACTAACTTTTAGTTTAGTTGGATGTGATAATTGCTAATTCCTCATAATTTTCTAACTTTTAAGTTGGCACTATATGACCTTAGATATAACGCCCCAAGATTTAAATTTTGAATAATCATCTATTTTTCAACTATTAATTAATCTACCTAAGCTTTTATAAATTCATTCAATATAAATCAGCCTAGTTAAAGCAACTTAGAATCATATACATCAAAATCACTCACTATATTTTAATTCATCAAAATCATTATTTATAACGACCACGAGATCATTCAATATATTGATATATCCTTCAACCCCTGGTTATAAAATAATAAAATAAAATACATAATAAAATAAAATGTTAAACCGAACAGCCTCACTCTTCAAAATTTATTCCCTTTCTTAAACCTAAAATCAAAACCACATATCGAGCTTACAAAGCCTAACAAATAACCAAATCTTTCCACTACATTCACCAAAAGGCTAAATAATTAATATGTATGTCGAGTCTAAAATAATATCATTTATAATACTATCAACGTAAACATTAATCTATATATTCAATTCACATCAATCACAAGTAGAAACAAATATGATCAGCAAAATTAAAGTGTCTCCATAAGAAAATGAAGTCCATCAATCTATAAGAGCATCAATATAAAGTCTATTAATAAATAATAAGTGTTGTATAACAAAATAATCCTAGATTTTCTACCAATTATATTTGTGCTGAAAGTTTTATATATCTTATAAGTATGCCAGGTTAATATGTTGTATCAGTATCTATCAGTGGACACTATCTCATGTTATATCATATTATATCACTCTCAAAACTAATTCAATAAATTATATATCAATTTTTTTTATTAATCAATTCATATGCTCTTATGTAAATGCATGCAAAGATGAATACAATCATGAATATCAAGGAAGAATATCCAACTAATTACATGGTGTTTTCTTGTATCTTGTATAAGTGTGTGTTAGGCTTTAGGTGTTAGGTGTTTATCTTGTAAGAGTCATCATTCATGCTCGTTAGTGTATCTTATCCCCTTATGACTCCCTATCTAATATATTGTATCTTATATTGGGATTACACCACAACTTATAATTCAATAGAAAGCTCATCGATGCCTATACTCCTGTATAGGGTATCTTGATCCAGTCAAGCTGTACCATTTTAAAGCTAGTCAGCCTTTCTTGTAATGTCACATTTATCTTAAGCCAATCATATCATTTTCTATATTATATCAGTATCATGGATTAGATGCAATAATTTATGAAAATGTTATGAAAAGTCCCATCAATTAATGTATTACTTATTAGCTTCAAAAAACTATAACTATTCATTTACATGGTGAAATTCAATAATACTATAATCAAAATGCTCACAATAAATTATATATATCAAATGTAAAAATTTATATAGTAAAAAATCTTTAAAATAAGAAATATTACATTTTAATCACTTTCAGGAGAGATAAAATCTGAGAAATGAAAATAGTAAAACATAAAAAAAATTTGGGTTACCTATCACGACCAAAAGAAGTCTTGGAATAGAATTGATGGATAAAAAAACCTCGATCAGCTTTTTTTCTCTCTTCTTTCTTTCATTTCCCTTTCCTATTTTCCTCTCCTCTTCCTTACCTAGCAAGCCAACGAGAATGGGAAGGGGAAGGGTTAGTGCTAAATGTTATTATTGTTAGGGAATGTGCCATAAAGAAATATTATTGTAATATATTTTCTATAAAAATAAATATTTAAAGACAATTTTAGTATGTTTCGATATTATCATTTGATATAATATTTTTATTCCATGATTATGTATGTAACTATAATTCAGTATATAATTATATACAAGAGGATTGAGTTATGGATAATAATCAAAATAATTTCATAATTATTAATTATAGTTGCAATAATTAAATATTATTAGTACGGTTCATCAATATTAAGAATGGAATAATCTTATCTAGATTATTAAATATGGAGATATTAAGGATGGAGGTATTTTATATAATATGATTATAAGGAACTGGATCAGAGAAATTTTGAATTCTCTAATAAATTCTATTTTAATTATAGAGAATTTAAAATTAATCATAAAGATGATTATATATAAAATAATCTTAATCTTGAGTTATTAATAAACTCCTATTTGTGACATTTCGTTTTTTGACTTACTCGAAAATAGTTTGAAAGAAATATGCTCAATACTTGTATCTCAAAAAATATAATGAAACAAATGACTAGGAATATTAATATACATATATGAAATTCATTTCATTCATTTTTGAAAGTTAGAAAATTAGTTCTCCTGAAAAATTAATTTGGAGCTTGAATAATTGAGCACTTAAATTTTGTGATGATGTCATAAAGTTTATTGTTCATTAGAGAATTAATTGAAAATCAAAGATCAAGATATAACTAATGAGGTGACATAATTACCTAGCTCTAATAAAGAACTTTTATGGAGAATTATTTTATATCTAATGATTAAATCAATGGACAATTTATTTTTTGAATTGAGTAAATTATACTATAAATTTAAGAGTACAATTTCATATTTATAGTGAAAAAATATTGAAATCAATAATTTTGATTTATTAATTTAAGAGTTAAATTAATGGTCAAATTTATTGAACTTGAATTATAGGTCCATAGGTCCCTTCTTTATCACCTAATCACTAGTATATATTAATTAAACACTATCATTAAGAAAGTGACATAACATAAATGTTAAATTATGGTTACATTTGTAATGCATTTATGATCACCTTTTATTTTTATTATTTTTCATGAAGATGATGATGATTCATCATAAAAATCTTTTAATATTAAAAGATAAAGATAATGTTGATGATGTGTCATTAAAGATAAGATTGATGATGCATCATGATAATTATTATTTTAATATTAATTAAAAATACTTCATAAATTATTAAGAGGTGCTTATGTAAAGATGTATTCAAAATTGAAAAGATATGAACTTTTCTTATAAATAAGAATTAAGTTCTACATGAAAGGTGATGATGATACATGATTCCTTCTTGAGAGGTGCAAGAATATATATGAGAAGTATATTGGTCTCATGGTCTTTTTATTTTGAAGGATTAAATTATGTTTAGAACACAAATTAGATTAAAAAGAAAAAGTATTCATCAATTATTGATTGATTATGCCCACTCACTAAAATATATTTGATGGGGTAATTAGAAGAAGAAGACTTAAAGTCTCAATCAACATTTTGATGAAAAAGATCTACAATCTCAATCAACATTTCGGTAAGTTTTATTCATTTCATATTTTAAAATTATTTATTAAGAAAATTAATATGGAGAATGTCTCAATTTAATTTTCTAAAAATCTTGATTTTTTCTTTCCGCATTTTATATATGGATATAATGATCCAACAATTGGTATCAGAGCCAATTTTTATTACTGAATTAATCTTTTTGGTTTATTAAAATTCTTATTTTATGTGATAAAATTAAGACCACATTAATTCATAAGATGAAAAAAAATGATTAAATGTTATATTTCTAATAGTTTTGTAATTGCTGCAATAATTTTTTATTATAAAATAAAGTATTTTTTATGTGATATTGTTTATGTAAAAGATATTTAAAAAGAGTTAATGTATCAATTTTTTTAAGCCAAGAAAATTTGAAGTAGATATTGAATTTACTTTAGTAAAATTGATTTTTTTAATATTTTATAAGATAAAATAAATAATGAGTGGGAGCAAGTATTAAAATATTTAAACCCTTTGTCTCCATTATTAATTCAACACCGTGAGTTTTAAGTGGCGCATAACAATGCATAGATTTCGTTCCCCTACGAAAGATGATAATTTAATTCAATAACAAGGTTGATTTCTTTTATATAAATATTTTAAGATATAATTTAAAACTGACCTACCCTACAGTAGCAAATTTAATTTAAATTTTAGAAAATTATAATAATGGATCACACTCGTGAAGATATATATTAAATGTGTTAATTATATCTTGACCAAATAAATTATTATTATTAAGTAAAGAAAAATATGAGATATTTATAATTTTATTTATTAAATGATAAAGTATAGATTTTATTTTATAATAATATGACTGACCCTACGACATTATATTATTAATAAAATTAGTATAATCATGGGATTAACATTTTTTAATTTTATTTGAGGCATAGATCATTTATGTATGATTATGCTGATATATACCAAATTTAAATGATATATCATGCTAATTTTTTTTAATATATTTATTTATTTATTTCATTTATCATGGTGAATCCCATTCTCACAATCTTATCAAATAAAAAGTTAATCGGGAAAAATTTTATGAAATAGAAAAGCAATATGAACCTTATACTGATTTGTTAAAATCTGAAGTTTATTTTGAATGAGGAAAGTCCTCTACCTTCTACTGCTAATGCTTATCATACTGTACGAGATGCCTATGAAAAATAAATTGACTCAAATAATAAAGCAAGGTGTTATCTCCTTAATAGCATGTCTGACGTGCTAACATCACAACATGAAAATATGATGACTGCATATGAGATTATGGAATATCTCCAATCTATGTTTGGGTAACCTTTTGAATAAGCTCATCATGAAACTATCAAAGTAGTTATGAATTCCAAAATGAAAGAAAATGTCTCAGTTCTATAACATATTCTTAAAATGATAAATTATATTTATGAAGCTGAGATTGATGGAGCAATCATTGATGAGGGAACTCAAGTGGGGATGATTTTAGAAACTTTATCCTTATGGTTTTTGCAATTCAATAGCAATTATTTTATGAATCTTCTAAAGTATATTTTTACTGAATTGCTAAATGAGCTTCAAACTTTTGAATCAATTTCAAATGAAAAAGAGTCAGAATTAAATGTTGCTGAAGTTTATCCTTCTTCTACATATAAGAATAATAAGAGAAAGAAGAAAGATAAAAATATAAAATTCATAAAAGGAAATAGAGGCAGCAAGAATAAAAGTAATAAAAAGAACAAAAGCTTTAGAAAGGAACCCAAAAGAAAATATTTTTATTGTGGGATTGAAGGGCATTAGAAGTGAAACTACAATAAGTATCTTGCGGAGCTAAAAGAGAAGAAGAAGAAGAAAAATAAAGGTAAATTTGATTTACTAGTTTTTGAAACATGTTTAGTTAAAAATGATATGTCATCCTGGATAGTTGATTTAGGTGCAACTGATCATGTATGCTCTTCATTGTAGATGCTTAGTTATTGGTGGAGGCTTGCTAGTAGAGAAAATGTTATGAGAGTAGGGATAGAAAGTACAATATCAGCTCAAGTAGTGAGAGTCGTTAGGCTTGAATTTGAAAATAAATATATATCATTGAATAATATTTAATTTCTTCTAGGGGTTTTAAGAAATATTGTATCTATTTCAAAGTTATTTGAATAATATTTTGGACTCTATTTTTATAATAATGAGATTGTTATTTCTAATAATGGTTTGAATGTTTATTCTACAATAATGAAAAATAGACTCTTTATGTTAAAACTCACTTGAAACACACTACTTAATACTGAAATGTTCAAAGTAGAAAAACCTAAACAAAAGGGAAAAAAGATTTCATATGAAGATAACACATATCTATAATATCTTAGACTTGGTCATATAAACTTAAATAGAATTGAAAGACTAGTAAAGGATGGTCCTTTAAGAGAACTGACAGTCAAAACTCTACAAGTCTGTGAATCTTATTTATAAGGAAAAATGATTAAGAAAACTTTTTATAGAAAAAGTGAAAGAGCAAAAGAAACCCTTAAACTTGTGAATTCAGATGTTTGTGGTTCATTTAATATACAAGCAAGAGGTGATTATGAATATTTTTTCATTTTTATTGATGATTATTCAAGATATGGTTATGTTTATTTAATGACAAGAAAATCTAAAACTTTTAGAAAGTTTAAAGAAGTTCGTACTGAAGTTGAAAATCAATTAAGCAAGTCATTACAAATACTTCAATCAAATCGTGGTGGTGAGTATTTAGATACACAATTTAGAAATTATTTGATTGAGAATGAAATTGTATCTCAACTCACTACACCTGCAACTCCACAACAAAAGGGTGCTATTGAAAGAAGAAATTGAACATTACTCGATATGGTTAGGTCTATGTTAAGTTACTCGTCCTTACCAAATTCATTTTGGGAATATGCAATACAAACTACAATGTATATTTTGAATATTGTATCTTCAAAATCAGTACATAAGACCCCTTTAGAGTTATGGAGTGGGTGTAAACCTAGTTTACGACACATCTGTATATGGGGATGCCCGACACATGTATTGAAGGATAAATAGATAAATTGGAATCACGTTTAGAAGTATGCATATTTGTCGTATATCCTAAAGGTACAAGAGGAATTTTTTTAAGTCCTCAACAAAAAGAAAGTATTTGTATCAACAAATGCTACTTTTTTTAAAATAAATATATGAAAGATTTCAAACCTCGGAGTAAAGTGTTACTCAAAGAATTTATAAATAAACAAATCATAAAAAATACATATACTATTATTGAAAGTAAATAAAAAGAAATCACCACTCCAAATCAAGAACCTTTATTGTGTCGTCGTAGTGGGAGAGTTATTAGATTACCTTGTAAATATAATATTAATGGAGAAGCAAATATTGTTGCATCTAATGATGATATTGATGATCCATTGACATATAAATAAGCATTAGAGGATCGTGATAAAGAAGACTACTGTTTAGAAGCCATGAAACTTGAAATATATTCGATATATTTCAATTCTGTTTGAAAACTTGTGGATCTTTCTAAAAAGGTAAGACCTATATAATGTAAATAGATTTATAAGAGAAAAAGAGGTGCTAATGGAAAAGTTGAGACTTACAAAGTAAGGATAGTGGCAAAATGATACACCCAAAAGAAGGGCATTGATTTTGATGAAACTTTCTCTCCTATTGCTATGCTTAAATCTATACGTATAATTTTATCCATTACTACATATTATGACTGTAAAATTTGGCAAATGGATGTCAAGATGGATTTTTTGAATGATTATCTTGAAGAAAGAATTTATATGAAATAACCAGAGGGTTTCATAATAGATGGTCAAGAGCAAAAAGTTTGCAAACTACAAAGATCTATCTATGGACTTAAGCAAGCTTCAAGGTCATGAAATATAAGATTTGATGAAGCAATTAAATCTTATGGATTTGATCAATACTTAAATGAACCTTTTATTTACAAGTATTTTAAAAATTAAATAGTGGTGTTCTTAATTTTTTATATAGATGATATTCTACTTATTGGGAATAATACTATATTATTATTTAACATAAAGAAATTGGTAGCTAAATAATTCCAAATGAAAGATTTGGGAGAGGCAAGTTTTGTACTTGGAATAAAATTAATAAGAGATCATAAAAAAAAAATATTAGCACTTTCTAAAGCATCCTATATTGAGAATATTCTTATAAGATTTGGGATGCAAAACTCTAAGAAAGAAAATATTCCTTCACATCATGGATTTTATCTTTCTAAAAAGTATTGTCCTCAAACATAACATAAAAAAGATGATATGCTACAAGTGCCTTATACATCAGCAGTTGGTAGATTAATATATGCAATGTTGTATACAAGGCCTGACATTTGTTATGTTGTAGGCATAGTCAGTAGATATCAATCTAACCCAGGAATGTTTCATTGGATTGCGGTTAAGCATATACTTAAATATCTCAGAAGAACTAAAGAATATATGCTTGTGTATTCTAGAAGTGATTTGATCCCTAAAGGATACACTGATGTTAACTTTCAATCAGATAGAGATGAAAGTAAATCCACATCTAGCTCGATATTTATTTTAGGAGGTGGAGCCATAGTTTAGAAAAGTATAAAACAATCATGTATTTCTGACTCAATTATGGAAGCTGAATATGTGGCTATTGTAGAAGCGGCTAAAGAAGCAATTTGGCTCCGTAATTTTCTAATAGAATTGGAAGTTGTATCAAATTTAGGAAACCCTCTAACACTATTTTGTGGTAATAGTGCAGCTACATCTAATACAAAAGAAGATAGAAATCATAAAAGAGCTAAGCATATAGATAGAAAAAATCATTTAATAAGAAAGATTGTGAAAGATGGTAAAGTATCAGTACAGAAGATAACATAACAAGAGAATATTATTGATCCATTTACCAAGACGCTGCCTGAAATAATTTTTCTGAAACATGTACAAGCAATGGGATTAAGAAAGTTACCTCATTTGCTTTAGGACAAGTGGGAGTTTGTTAGAGAATGTGCCCTAAAGAAATATTATTATAATATATTTTTTATGAAAATAAATATTAAGGACAAGTTTAGCATTTTTCAATATTATCATTTGATATAATATTTTTATTTCATGATTACTTATGTAACCATAATTCACTATATAATTATATACAAGAGGATTGAGTTATGGATAATAATTAAAATAAGTTCTTAATTATTAATTATAGTTGGAATCTATAATTAAATATTATTAGTATGTTCCATCAATATTAAGAATGGAATAATCTTATTTGGATTATTCAATATGGAGATATTAATAATGGAGATATTTTATATAATATGATTATATAGAACTGGATCAAAAAAAAATTTAAATTCTCTAAGAAATTCTATTTTAATTATAGAGAATTTAAAATTAATCATAAAGATAATCATATATAAAACAATCTTAATCATGAGTTATTAATAAACTCCTATTTATGATATTTGATTTTTTAACTTACTCGAAAATAATTTGGAAGAAATAAGCTCAATCCTTATATCTTAGAAACATAATGAAATAAAAGGATGGGAATGTTAATATACATATATGGAATTCATTTTTTTCATTTTTGAAAGTTTAAAAATTAGTTCACTTGAATAATTAATTCAGAACTTGAATAATTGAGTTCACAAATTTTGTGATGAGGTTGTAAAGTTTTTTGTTCATTATAGAATTAATTAGAATTCAAGGATGAAGTTATAGTTAGTGAGGTGACAGAATTACCTTGCTCTAATAATGAACTTTTAATGAAAGATTATTTTATATGTAATGATAAAATTAATGGAAAAATTGAATTGAGTAAATTATACTATAAATTCAAGGGTAAAATATCATATTTATAGTTGAATAATATTGAAATTAATAATTTTGATTTATTAATTTAAGAGTTAAATTAATGATCAAATTTATTGAAGCTTGAATTATAGGTTCATAGGTCCCTTCTTCATCGCCTAATCACTATTATATATTAATTGAATACTATTGTTAAGAATGTGACATAATATAAATGTTAAATTATGATTATATTAGTAACGCATTTATGATCACCTTCTATTTTTATTATTTTTCATTAAGATAATGATGATTCATCATAAATACATTTTAATATTAAAAGATAAAGATAAGATTGATGATGCGTCATTAAAGATAAGGTTGATGATGTGTCATGATAATTATCATTTTAATATTAATTAAAAATACTTCATAAATTACTCACAGGTGCTTATGAAATGATGTATCCAAAATTGTGGCTCATTATTGATGTTGTGATAGGTAACTAATACATGAAGAAGATACCATACTAGACAAAGGTTTGAATGATATCAATGTTTGTCTTTGGTAGTTCCATTGCCTTTATTCACTTGGAGCAGTAGTCGGCCATAATGAGGATGAACCTTTTGCAAGTGAATTTAGATCACTTTATAAATTTTTTTAAATTTTTTCTTAGAAAGAGAAATAAAAATTCAAAATAAAAGACTATCTTAAGCATATATAACTCTAATATAGATATAGATTTTTTAGCAAAAAAGAGTTTTTTATGAAAACATTTTGTTTTAAAAGGTGCAATGATGGCGCATAAAGCCTTCATAAACATGAAATTGTTGCAAAGGAAAATAACTTTTGGCTCAAAGAATTAATTTCCATAAAATTGTAATTTGTAGATGTTATAATTTCTCACGACTTTGAAATATTTTCATGCCTATAGATAATATGGAATTATGGATGTTAAAAAATAAGAGACTACAAATTTGAGATCTCAAACTGTTTAAAAAAATTAAATTAGAAATAAAAAAATTAATTTTGCCTCTTTGACATTTGAATTTGGTAAATTTATACGAAGATTGCCTTCTTGATAAGATAATTCCAATGATACTAAAATATGACAAACTTGTTCACTTAAGTCATTAAACAAGTCAGAATAAATTAAACTAGTTTAGTGAGTCAAATACCTAGCTAACTCTTTCTTCCTTCTTCCTTAGCTTGCATATAAACAAATTCATGCTTCTAGTTGTGATAAATATCATCACCACCCCTTTGTTGTCGGGAGGTTTTTGAATCAACCCTTGGATTAATTATTCTGTGTGGATACTGAATGACATTCGGAGACCAACTATAACAAGCCAAGTCACACCTTCGCTCGGTATCGCAGCTTGTTACTGATCCGTTCCAGTCGGTACCGCAGCTTCATACCGATCGGTATCGCATCTTGGTACCGCAGACGTGGCACATATTGTTTGGTCTCAAGACGATATTTTGCGTCCGGTCTCCGCATGAAATAATTTCTCGAACCTTGGCCTCTTTTAGTCATATGTACTATGTGCATTGATTAAAGAGAAATTCAATAGCACTAACTATTGCTTGGAAGCACTAGCATAATGCTTATAAGTTTTCTTTTCATCCAATCTTCATAATCTCCTTTCTAGTTGCATGATCTTTTTTTACTTATAAGAATAGGTTCTTCATAACCTATAATGATTCTGGTGTTGCAATGGTCCATGAATGCATTCTAATTCAAGTAATAAAAGATATTAAGGGAATGAAAGATGTTTACTAAAGGCGTTAAAAGAAAATCACTACGACGTGAATTCTTAAATAAACCCATATTGTATAGATATTTTAGATATTTTATTTTATTTTATTTAGATGTCACGTCATCACGTGCATTCTTAAATAAACCCATATTGTAAATTGTAAGAAAGTATGCGACATGCACGCATACAAATGAGCAATGTCAGAATTTTTCCTTCCAAGCATGGTATAAATAAAATATTTTTAAAATTAAAAGAATAAAAAAATTGCAACCAAACAAATTAATTATTATGAATTATAAATATTTAAAATATATAATAATTAATTTTTAGCATAATACCCAAATAATATTTTATTAAAAATATAATTTTGATATTTCTCCCAGACTTATAACCTAAGCACATGCAATAGAGCCATAAATAATAAAGTGAGCTCCAATTAAAATGATTATACAGCATCATTGTGATAAAAGTTGGCCTCCAAGTAGAACTGACCAATGCTAGTTGGTCAAAGCTCCGAGAAGTAGCAAATCCTCTTCGAAACTATAGGTGTCAAACTAAGGAACTTTTATTTGATCCGGTGAATATACGTAGAGCTATGTTCGGCCGGCACTAAGATCGCAGGCACAAAACGAGAATACCGAGCAATGCCAATATAATAACGAGAAATATCATTATGTGAAGACAAAATACCGAGTAATACCGAGAAATACCGAGCAATACCGAGTAATACTAAAAAATACCGAGTTTTTTTCTAGAAAAAACTCGGTATTTTTTGGTATTGCTCGGTATTACTCGGTATTGGTCTTCTCATAGAGGTATTCCTCGTTATTACCAAACAATACCTAGCAATATCGACCAAATACCGAGCAAAAACTGAGTAACAATCCTCTGACCGAACGTAGAACTACGTCCGATCAGAGTACGCAATAAAAGTTCCAAACTAAGGTCCCGATCAAGCAAGACAAACAAACGAGGAGAGAAAATCTTCATTTAGAGGAGAAGAAACCAATTTTTTTTTTTAAATTTAAAATGCAAGATGAAATTGAATGTGAAAAAACGTATATGAACTATTCAATGTAGAGAAGAGAGGGTCTTGCTCATTTTAAAATAATGTTAGGAGAAAACACAATGGCTTTTACGTGTGATTTTGATTTGTTTAAGCGTGGGAGTTTAACCCCCACACCAAACATGCACGTGGACACCATGCTGAGAGAAATAGGCTTCATTTTATGTATCTTTTGTTGATTGGTTATCTTCTTGTACAAGAAAATTGGTTTTCAAAATATTTGGTGTAAGACATATGAGAGAAGCAAAAGTTGTATGAAAGTTATAAAATTTAGAATCATAATTATATAGGAATTTCTGATAGAAGTAACTTAGCATATCTATCTTATTTATTAATTAAATATTATAGATTAGACATGATTAGGCTATATATATATATATATATATATATATATATATATATATATATATATATATATATATATATATCACTTACATCCTATATTATTAGATATTACTTTGCATATTTAGCCCATTCTATTAATTTAAAGATTCAAAACTAAATGATCTATATGTTTAAAAACATAAGGGGATAATTATAATATTTATTATCTACAATGAATGCAAGTGAAGTTAATATATTTGAATATCAAGAGATAGATCCTATTATGTGTCCATATCACCTTTATTTTTCATATATTAATTTTTGACATCTTCTAATTTAGTTGCTCCAGATAAATGCACAAAATGCTGGCCATTAAAACTTTAAACTATCTTTGAATTTTAATATCATGATGGGAAAATTTCTCAAAGATTCCTATCAGTCTACTTTCTATTGATTCTTATGTTAGAGGATAGTTTTATGAATTCTTTTTATTTTTTGGTTGTATGATCCAATATCTTTTGGCTAATTAAACAACATGATAATCTTTTAAGCATACACTTACAATACTCAAATCCAATTAGGTTTAGTTAGCCAAAGCAAATATTTATTAGTCTTCTACTCGCCCTCCTCATCTTCATTACACTTAAACTAACTCAACTTAGGCTTCGTTTGGGACGGCTTTTTTATTGCTTTCTTAAACGGAGTTTTAGTACAAAAATAAAAAAATTTGTACTAAAACATCGTTTTAGAAAGCAAGAAAAAAGCCGTCCCAAACGAAGCCTTAGTCCTATGCTAGCTAGCAAAGCCCTGAAGCTATCCCAAAATCATAACATGATCTAAAAAAACAATTATAAGCTAATTAAAAGCCTAACTTCCTTCCCAACTAAATTTTAATCCTTAGGACTACATATATAAGTAGATCCTTTGTAGTATAACTTACTTTCCATGCCACTTACCTTAATTACCTCAACATATTCATTAAGAAAGGTGGAAAAGAGAGCTAAGTTTCTTTTAGACATATTCTCCTCTTCCATTTCTCTATGCTCCTCAGTATTCATTGGAGTCTTCTAAAACATTTCGAGAAAAGTTGACGCCTTTAAGAGCTAATCTAAGAAAAGTAATACATAGAGCTTATTGGATCATGGACATGGTGATTATTCAAGCTTAATATAGTTATGATGAAACTTTTTATTCTTGAATGTTGTTAATAAATAATTAAATTCTTTAATAAATTTAATTGGAATAATCAATTTGCTAATGAACTTGAACATTATCTAATCAAATTTAAAACTTAAACTTCACATATTGATTAGATGGTCATCATAGCTATCTTAGCATACATCAAATGTTGTGATATGTAAATGTCTAGCATAGACTTGGTTGTAGCATGAACTTCTTTCTTTACATATTTTGATTTATTTATTGATGTGATGGTCATGTCGTTTCCTTATGATGACCTAGCCCAATGCAAAACCATTTTATCATGCCATATCATTTAGGTGGTCTTAATTGGGGTCTTCACCTTAAGCTCATCAACAAAAATTTTAAAGGTAAATGGAGATGAAATGGCAAATATGGATGCAAATATGTATGAGTGATGCGCAATTTTTTACGTCATGTTTTATAGTATAATTGTTTTGTATGCATGCATCTATTTCTTATTTTTAATTAATTGGGATGAGCCTTCGTCCTTCCATCAACTATTAAATGGTATCTAGAAATAAAAATATAGTAAAAATTAAAAATTTTATTGCGAAATTATTGAAATATTAAAACATAGTAGCAATTTTATTTATCTCAATTAAATTGCTAAGAATTATCTTCACAAATTTTATTAATTTTATTATTTCATTACAACCCCATTGCTCCAAAACCTAGTGGTGTCCATGACCAATATTGTGGTTGTTGCCGCATAGTCTGGTACTGCGGTACGGTATATCGCGAAAAAAGTTTGACATTTTTTTTAATATTTATCCTAATAAAGGTAAATTCATACACATCACACACATAAAACTCGAACAAAAAATCTTTTAGTTCGTAGCTGCATTGGAAAAGTTTGACTGTTTCATGGAGTCAAATAAGCGACGATAAATAGGATAAAACATTCAAAATCAAACTCGAACCCAAAATCTTTTAATTGATAGCCAAAACGTCCAACCAACACATCCAGATGAGCTGCATTGAAAAAGTATGACGGTTTCACGGAGTCAAATAAGCGAGAAGTAATAGAGTCAAAATCGCTTAGTATTGAGAATTGGACAACGGGAAAAGCTGTGTTTAGATAGAGAAAGTTGAAATGATTAGCATTTCTCTGGACGGTGGAACGGGATCTTAAGGTGATCCAGCGGTGGCCCACGCGACACCTAACAAAGAATCGATGGAAAATAACATTTTTTAAAATAAATTGATTGCTTACGTTGATAATTTGAATATATTTATCCCTTTTTTCTGAGCAAATTCCAAAGTCGAACAGATAAAAAAGGATAAATTTACGAAAAAACAATTGAGCTAAAATCTAGTATAAATATATTCTATAAATAATTGGATTCAAATCTAGTTGACCTATCTAAAGTGTAGACATACCAGAACAAATTTGTTTGATTAAACTCCTTAAATGCTGGTATTTTTTGGAGAAATCGCCATCGTTATGATGACCTTGCTACTGAGAATTGACCAATTAGAGTATGAATCACCGAAGTAATTTACCCACATCTTAGACCTAAGAGACACTAAATATGATCATCTAAGCACCCGATATAGCTACTCATTAGAATTCAACTAACGCAAGTGAAGTTGGCTAGTGACTTCTTGTGGGTTTACTAGCTATATTTTAATCACAAATGCATAACTAATACAATTAAAGTGACATAGCTAGCAAACCTTTATTTTATGACAATCATTCTTTATCTTCTCTAAAAAGTCTCTTCATGCCTCTATCTCATATTCTCTCTAGTTTTGGTCAATCTTGTTGATAGGGATGTATATTGTTCATAGATAAATTTGAATTGAATATCCTCTAAATTATATTAAGGGAGATTGTTGATTAATTATAGGAAAGAAGTTAAATGATACAATTATAAAGTAGAGAATTAGAAGAGAGGGAGGAATCAGTTGGAATGGGATATTAAAAAATCTTTACCAGTAGACATCTCATACAAATGAAGCAAGGTCTCATAAGGATGATCCAAAACACCCTAGAGCATGCTCCCACAGGTGCCTCTCAAGTGGATATTCCTAATGATAGATCCACAAAATCTCATATTGATTAGAAATTATCAAGCTTTTGTACATCACACATGTTTTCTATGGCCATAGAAACTTATTGGCCAAAAATTAATGTCAAAAATATTATGTAATGATAAGATGGGGACGGTTAGCCAAACTTGATGAGTACTTTGTCCAAGGAAACCATCAAGTCATGAACATTAGCGAAATTCAAAGTCTCACATCTATACTTATATGAAATGGGTGGGTACCTATTTTGAGTCATCCACATAACTGTTGTGATGATGCATTTAGGTGTTGATTATTCTTCATTACTTTTGATGAGTCATCACTCAGGTGTCTCTCCATCTTTAACTAGAAAACATTGCATCATTCATAAAGTTTAAGCCAAAACTAATCATTTAATCTGGAAGTTTCCAAAGAACATTAAAAACTAAGAAACCTTCCAAAGGTAAAGGTTGGAGTATCGCAACTCCATAGGAAATTCATTTGGAAATTACAATAGCAAATGTTACAAGTGTAGGAATTAAGGTTTGGAGTATCACGATCCAAGCTCACTCAAAGTTTAAGGGAAGGATTTTTTTAGATACACCCTCAGCCTATAGCATCCACATAAATTAGCTAAGTTATATAAACTTGTGATTTGTCATATAAATGTTGAAGAATATAATAATGTATTGGTCATTGTAAGTTGGCAAAGTTCATTTTGACCATGAGAACTTTCCCTCATGAAAAACATTGAGGGACTTTATAGAGCAGGGAAAATTCATTCGAGAATTTATGGGTAGCAAAAATTCCTTATTATCACAGTTAATAATAATAAATTAATAACTAATGGCCTCACCATTAGGACAATTGCTATGAGGAACAAGAGAAAAAAGAAAGAACAATGATGCAATAACGTGGGAAAGTAATCTCTATCTAAAAATAGCCAAATATAATTCTAGTGAGGGTGTCAATAAGTAAAGTAAATAAAAGCATCTAATTTAAATACTACTTTCATATGTTAGTGTTGTGTGATCTAATGTTCATGCTCAAGATACCTCAAAGTTCTATGCCTTTTATAAGGATCAAGACCATTACAAGGAGGACTATCGACACCTACAAAATCTTATCAAAGAACTAATCAAGGCCAAAATATTGGAGAGTTTATTCTATGTTAGCTTGAAAGAAGGCTAGAGAATAAGCCATGCAAGAGACATATAATAAAAGCTAACATAAAAAATATTCATATATTAATCTTAATCTTATTCTTTTTGGAGTGTAGGAGCTCAGTCTTAAGGTAAGCAAGGCTCAAGGGATATCAATGAAGAAATTAACTTGACTTCCACATCTAGAGCTCAAAACATTAAGGTTATCCCCATCATCATCACTAATGTAGATAAATTAGCACGAGAAAATCTCCATGATGTTGTTATAGTCATTACTACTCTAATTGTCAATTAGTGTATTATCATCATTTGATTGACATGGGAATTTCCATCAATATAATCATTAAAAGTCGGTTTGATAAAATGAACATAAAATTTCATCCCTTAAGAATTTCTTGTAGGGAAATTAACAAAATCAGAGTAACCATGTTATCAATTGCTTAGGGTGAAGGAGATAAACAATGCACCACCCTTGTTGAATTTATAAATACTACTTAATATGCCCTGATTTTCATTTAATTTATCTTAAAAACATGGATAAATAATGAAGACACGTTAGGCTAAATATTTTTATTGCATAAGCTTGGTCCATACCTATAACTATGCTTACTCAAATCTTTTTTTAACTTAATGACAATTTATACTAATCCAATTTTAGATGATATTCATTTATTGTATTTAATCACCATGATTTAATGAGTAGTACTTATGATCTTCTATAATCTTAGTTTAGCAATTTTCCAAGTCTATACTCATTTACCAAGCTTCATTATATTGGCAATATCTTTCAAAATAACATTATATTTGGATAGTTCTTACACTTGTTAAAAAGATAATAGAAATATTTATAAATTTCTAGTTCATATGCAAGGCTAGATTAGAATGTATCTAAATAAAAAAAAATTATAATCCTTGTTCGGATGGGCATATGCGATACTTATGTACATTTCATTAAAAAAACTTTAGTTTTTATTTAGGATGGAGAAACAGATCTAAACTTCACTTATGGCGTTGAATCTAATTATGATATACTTATGGTTGCCTTAAAACCTGAATATCGTTATAGTGGTAATATAAATGACGCAAAACTCAATGAGCTCCTAGCCATTACTAGATGCATCATTGCTCATGTAATGCCCCAAAATCTAAATTGAAAGAATTGTATCTTTTCTATCTTCCAAATGTCAATCATAGCTCACCAATTTCTTCTAGATATTATAAATAGTGGAAACTAAAATACTTCTTTCATCAAATATTTACAACATATCCCAAAATTGTATATATAATAATGATGAAGTCTAACCAGAATAATCCATAAGTACAATTTCATCATGATTACAAAAAGAAAGAATAATAGAAAATTAAACCTACAACAAAAATCCACCTCACTCCAACTACTCCTTACCCTTACCCGAAAACATGTCAAAATCATATATGAAAACATAGCCTAGCAAGAAACCATTATCTACAAATAAAATCAATGCTCAAATCTTGCACCACTTGGACCACAAAAATACAAAAAAAGGCCTAAAGTTAGGGTTAAATATGCCTTACTAAAGAAGATAGTCAACCATTTAACAGTCTACCAATTGTAGCTAGTAGCATAAGCATGCTTTAGTCTGTGTGGTTTAGCTTGTTTTAATATGTGTGGTTTAGCATTCTTAATGAGCACCCTAAGGTACTATTTTTAGCTTTTAACTTTGACGCTCAAACAAAGTACGTAATTAGTGCATGTTTTATGCTTGTGGATGCACTATAATATTTATTTTATTAATTATTAATTTCCTTGTTTTATTCTTCTCTAAAATAAAAAATTTAAAGTCTACTCCATATAATTTTAATATCGTAAGTAGAAATCTAAAATTATTTTTAGAATTACCCTCGTTCGTTGACTTAGAATCACTGTTATTAGGGCTAGAAAAGAGGGACAATTCTCCTAGTTAGGTTCTATTTTTCTTTATAAAGGAAGAAATTTTTCATGTATAAGTTTAAGTGTTCAAAAGTTTTAATGCTTGGAAGAGGCTCATTTCCCTTGAAAAAGTTTAGACCATCCTCATCATGTTATATGGATTAAAATTTGAGGTTTTTTGTTATATTTTAAGGATTCTATTCTCTTTCCATTAAAAGACATTTGACATGCCCCAAGATCTAAATGTAGAAGAATTTCATATTATATCTTTTAGGTAATCTACTAGAGCTAATAAATCCATATAACTAAAAAAACCTAGTGGAAGAAACTATATACATCCAAATATTTTGGTATAAATATTATTCATCAAAATTCATTTACACTAGATAGATGTTCAATTAATACATCAATATATATATATTTCAATATTCCAAATTGAAGAAGAATAAAGTACAAAGTACACAAAATTAAACCTAAATCCCTATAATCAAATTAGCCACACTATATTGATCCCTACTTAGACAAGAACCAATAAAACTATATAGTAAGCTAACATCTCAGTAGGCCATCAAAACATACAACTACTATCAATGCACGATAATAGAAATAATATGCATGTAATCATTCAATGCAGATCAATATGAATAATATCAATCACTATAAATAATATGAATATGTATGACAAATCTTAATAGTAAATAATGTAAATCATTATAATTAGTATGTCCTATTTTTTTCGTACATGTATTTTTTATAATAAAATTTAGGGAGAATATGAATATATGCATATATTGCATATGAATCTATATCCATTAATTATAATAAATAAATGGTGTATTTATATCAAGTTATGTGCATTATTATGCCTATTATATAATTTCATGTGTTTGATATCTATTTATATGCATACCAATCTATATCAATGCATTTATAACATATACATGTGTTATATATCAATCATATCAATTTTATCATATACTTGGGTTAACCATACCATGTGTTATGTTCATATCATATCACTTATGCAATTTTTCATATATGTTCAAGTCTTTTGTATATATTATAATCAATAATAAGCAAAGAAGAACATCTAGCTACTTTTGATGTTTTTCATATATCAATATCTGGAAGCCCTTTAGACCAAACATGAATAAACCTCAATCATATCAATCCTATAAATAAGAATTGGTCGCATATCATATATCACAAATCAAATGGCTCCATATAAGAAGTTGACACTTATTGTTCATTAATATATCATATCATATCAATCAATCTCTTTATGCCTCCATTTTTATGTCTGTTAAGATCACACAACAACTCATATTTAAAGAAAAGACTATCATTCCATCCTCATGTATCGGATAATATGTCTCCAACCAACCTAAATAAGTAAATCATTAGCAACCTTTTTTTACTTTTTCACATATGATATATTGTTAAGTGTAAATTGTACATTATTTATTATGTTTGAATTTTAATGAAAATGACTGATTTTGGTTGTGTTTGTACAGGAAATATTAAGATAATGGAAAAAAAATATAAGTGTTGGTTCGTGTCACAGTGTCCGAGTATGTCACATCACAGCACTAAGTTCAATCACGAGGCACTAATTTTTTATAATGCAATGCTAGTATTCTCTATTTTCAAGCATCGCAACAAAACCATTCTTAGCACTTCTATGTAATATAATGTCATTGTACAAAAATTTAAAAGTGTAGTTATGGGTGTCTTGAGAAAATGAATGTCATAGTGTCATAACTTATAGCAACCCAGCACTGATTCCTTCATTTGAGTGCGGCAGCACTCAAATTTTTAGTGCATCATGGTGAAGCATTTATTAACCTAAGGAGCCTCGATGGCTCAGCTAGAAGACATGTCATTTAATCTAGTAATTGTGCCATGTCATCCAGCACTGCAATGAAGCAGATATTATAGTGTCGAGGTGCTAGTTTATTTTTCACAGCAGCGATGACTCCTCATCGAGCATCATAACACTTAAGCCCATTCTTATATTTACTATAAATATCTTTTAGTTCTTTTGTGAGAGATTTATATCATTAGAACGAAAATTCTATTCTTATTAGTATGTTTGTTTAGTGTCCCTTAGAGTAAAGCCCAAGGGAGGCTAGGGAAGTACAAGATACTTCTATTTGTGGAGATCTTTGCCTATCTGTGTAAGAAACTTGTACTTAGTGGAAGGAGTATGTTGAAGATCATTTGATCCTTCATTGTGATATTTTTCTTATTATTTCTTTTATATCTTTCTTCTAATAAATAAAACGATAATGAGTTTGCTCGTTACTTTCTCGATGCCTGGCTAATTCTTTAATTTTAGGCTAATGATGTAGTAAGCATAGTATATACTTATGTAGACTAGTGTGCTTTAATAAAAGTATTGATATTTTTAATATCTCATATTCTTCATTCAATGCATACCATGGTAATGTGTGTCATTAAAATCAAGTGTGATGTATAGCCTCGATTGAGAAATGCTAAAATAATTAGGAGTTTTGAAATAGAATTTTAGCATGCCTAGACATAGTATGTTTTAGTACTCTAAGGTATATGAAGATAGGAAAATTGTAGGATGGCCATAACCCTTCCTTTTTAACCCTAAAATCATGATAGATATTTAAATATGCATATTATGTTATCCACATCTAAATTTTAGAGTCTCATTATGAAAGTTATGTTTTATATATTCATTGGTCCAAAATACTTTATTGTTATTAGTATCAACTTTCTTTTGTAAGTTATTTTCTTTCATTGTTAAAAGCTTAAAAACACCTTTTTTTTATCTTCAATAGGATAAGTTGTGGATTTGTAGTAGTAGTTCTAGCTAAGTTGCAATTAAGAATAACACTTCCTTAGGGGTTTGAAGCTCTACTCTATCACTTTATTACTTGATTCAACATGTATACTTATATAATTAGTGGGCTTACAATAATTTCAAATCAAAGAAAACCTAAGCATATTTCAAAATTTTTAAAGTCGCAATTTAGCTCACACTGACTAGCATCTACAAGTTATCCACAAGCCGCCCAATAAGTTTTAGCATTGTTGCTCAGCAAGAAACATGTATATTACTATTTTGATTATATTATTGAAACAATCACATATTTAGTCGTGCTTGAATCTTTGTTCTGTTTGATAAAAATTTGAAAATCCAAAAAAAAAATCAATTTGATTATTTAATTGTGATTTTTAGAGTTATAATTTTGTTGTATGCTTGGTAGACCTAGTAAGGAGCCTTTTTTATTTGATCGAAAAATAGAAAGGATCCTTTCAAATTTTCAAAAAATTAAAAAGATTTTAAAATATTTTGACCTAGTATAAGATTAGCGTTGACCTTGTTTTCACCCATGCTTGGGTCAAGGGGGTTGACTTGGTCAAATTGAACAAGCCAGGCCCCAAGACCACCTCCATTGGGTTAATTGGGCGAAGCCTAGTCTGTGGAGCCCAGACCAAGGCCCTAAGTTGACTTGGCCAACCCAACCAGGTTGACCGGGTCAACTTAGGTTGACCCAATTAACCCAAATGACCCCAATTTGATTTCAAATTAATTCAAATCCATCTTTGACTCAACCCCTCACCCACTTAGGTCTAATTGACCATGTTGACTTAGTCAACCCTTGACTTGGTCAACCCTAGCTCAACATGATCAATTTGACCTATTTAGGTTAAATCCCCCTTGTTTAATGCATAAAAACCTTTACTAATCTTCCCTTGGCCAAAACCACGACCATGGAGCATGATTTCCCTCATAATTAACCCTAGGAGCAATCCCAACCGTTGATCATAAGCTTAGGTTTATATATAGGCTTCTTAGGGAAACTTAGAATGGACTTTTGCATTATTTCTCTATCATGCCCCGAGATCTAACTTGGAAAGAATGTCAATCAATTATTCAAACAATTTACCAGAGTTATCTAAAACCTTCAATTAAACAAGCTATCAAACATCTATAACATTTAAAACATCAATATACAAGTCGATTCATATCTCAAAAGGTCAAGTACAATACTCAGGATCTACACTATCAGTACAAGTAGAGAAATCTATCATGTCCTGAGTACAAAAGAATCAAAACCATCAAAAGAACTAAAACCTGCAGATCCTGATCAATTCCTATCTCCTGCTCCCAAGCCCTGACCTGAAAATATCAACCACATATAATGAGCTTTACAAAGCCCAGCAGGTCACCTAATACCTATAACTGAAATCAAAGCACGGCGACGCTATAAATATGCATGTCAGTCAATTTAATCCATATCAGTCAATGGTCAATGAGTCAATGCAATCCGGAAATCAATAGTCAATAAAACCAGTCAATGCAGCGGCAGGCAAATTGGTAAATCAACTCAATCAATCAATATCCGTCAATCAAATCGATGCTGTCTAATCAATACGATCTAATCAATGAAATCAATCGAGGAAAGCAATACGAAACAATGAATCCATGCAGCAGTCAATACGGTGCAGAAACAGTAGCAACAGTGAATCTATAAAATCTATAGGCAGCAATATCAATGAATCTATAAGCAGTAGTCAATAAATCTATACAATGTCCATAACCATGCTATCAATGCAATATCTATATCCATGTCCATATCAATACTCAATAGTATCAATGCTCAGTAAACAATCGATGAAATCGTACGATACAGTAAATCTGATCAAATCAATAAAGCAGAATTCAATTAAACAATAGATCCGTAAGTCAATATAGTAAACATGCATTTCAATACTATAATACTGAACAAGTACAAACAACTGGCTATGTTGCTGTTGTAGAATCCATATTGCTGTTGTAGATATCCATATACATTGGTTCTATCAATAAGAGTCGTCACTCTTTTCGCCCGTCGGCATATCAATAAACTCCTTATGACTCCCATCAATATATAAATAATCAATATTTAAAGGAAAGCCCGTCGGCCCACCATCCTATACAGGTCTATCAATCTTCAACCAATGTTCAACCAGGTTTCACTTGTATTTCAGTATCAATAGGCAATTCAATAATCAATTCAAGAAGCAATCAATAATCAATTCAATAATCCATATTAAAGCAATCTAGAATAATCATATCAATAGTCATGCACATATCAATTCTGGAGTGCTTTCTGGAGTGGTTTTCTGGACAGGATCATCCAGGACGATGTTGAGATCGTCCAGGCTGATCTGTATTGTTCACAATTTCTATCTGGTAAGATTGATTTGACTAACCGATTGATATTGACATATGAACATTGCATATTGACATGTGATTGATTGCATTATGTGTTTTGTATGGATTTCGACGATTTTTGATTTGGATTTGGATTTGGATCGATTTGTTTTGCGTTGTTTTTGCTTCGTACCTGTAGGGAAATGTCGCGATGACATTTTTCTAAGGTGGGGGAGATTGTGAGATCTCGTTCCCTTACTGTTCCTCTCTGATTTGGAATTTCCTCTCAGGATCGTCCAGGACGATGTTGAGATCGTCCAGGATGATGTTGAGATCGTCCAGGCCGATCAGTGCATTGAAAACAGCTGATTTCTGGAGTGCTTTCTAGAGTGATTTCTGGATAGGATCGTCCAGGACGATGTTGAGATCGTCCAGGCTGATCTGTACTGTTCACAATTTCGTCCTGAGCATAACCCTGTGAACGGTCCAGGACGATCAAAATTGGTTTGATCGTCCTGGGACGATCAGGCGATCGGCCGGGCCGATCTGAATTCTATAAAGCTAAAATCAGTCGTGTTGAAGAGAGAGA
The DNA here is from genome assembly GCA_016618105.1 of Dendrobium huoshanense. Taxonomy (NCBI): domain Eukaryota; kingdom Viridiplantae; phylum Streptophyta; class Magnoliopsida; order Asparagales; family Orchidaceae; genus Dendrobium; species Dendrobium huoshanense. Next base: position 31,844,461 of record CM028345.1, read on the forward strand.
AAATCATTTTATAAGAATCAGATATTTTGAGGAGAGAGAAAGAGAAAGGGAAAAAGAGGAAAAGCTTGGCTTTGGAGACCGCGGAGCGCTTTTCGTCCGACGCTGCTGTTGGGAAAAGTGAAGATCTCGTGGTAAGGACTCCGAACCCTATTTCTGTTTTCAGAGAAATTGTGTTTTGACCGAGTTGTGCACTGTTTTGTGTTTTCGTAGTCGAACTTTTTACTTGATTTTGATTTGACACAACTTTCACCGCACAACTTTTAGTATGTTATAGATATGACTATTGTACACGATTTGACTATGTTTTACGAAGATTTTACCTGTCGGAATTGATTCTACGTGATTTTAATTGAATAGAAAAATATCAGGACTTGCTTTGATTTGGATTCTATAGAATGATAGTCTTGTATTGATACTGTGGATATTCTATTATAATTTGGAGAAATTTGGAATTTGAACTTTTTGCAGGATTTTTGTGTAAATTTGATAGACTACCGTTACTCTGCCCGAATTTCGTACGATTTCTGATTTGTCTGAAATTGATAGATTGAATTGATATGTGCATGACTATTGATTTGATTGTTCTAGATTGCTTTAATATAGATTATTGAATTGATTATTGATTGCTTCTTGAATTGATTATTGAATTGCCTATTGATACTGAAATACAAGTGGAACCTGGTTGAACATTGGTTGAAGATTGATAGACCTGTACAGGACGGTGGGCCGACGGGCTTTCCTTTAAATATTGATTATTGATATATTGATGGGAGTCATAAGGAATTTATTGATATGCCGACGGGCGAAAAGAGTGACGACTCTTATTGATAGAACCAATGTATATGGATATCTACAACAGCAATATGGATTCTACAACAGCAACATAGCCAGATGTTTGTACTTGTTCAGTATTATAGTATTGAAATGCATGTTTACTGTATTGACTTACGGATCTATTATTTTATTTAATTCTGTTTTATTGATTTGATCGGATTTACTGTATCGTACGATTTCATTGATTTCATCGATTGTTTACTGAGCATTGATACTATTGAGTATTGATATGGACATGGATATAGATATTGCATTGATAGCATGGTTATGGACATTGTATAGATTTATTGACTACTGCTTATAGATTCATTGATATTGCTGCCTATAGATTTTATAGATTCACTGTTGCTACTGTTTCTGCACCGTATTGACTGCTGCATGGATTCATTGTTTTGTATTGCTTTCCTCGATTGATTTCATTGATTAGATCGTATTGATTAGACAGCATCGATTTGATTGACGGATATTGATTGATTGAGTTGATTTACCGATTTGCATGCCGCTGCATTGACTGTTTTATTGACTATTGATTTTCGGATTGCATTGACTTATTGACCATTGACTGATATGGATTAAATTGACTGACATGCATATTGATAGCGTCGCCGTGCTTTGATTTCAGTTATAGGTATTAGGTGACCTGCTGGGCTTTGTAAAGCTCATTATATGTGGTTGATATTTTTAGGTCAGGGCTTGGGAGCAGGAGATAGGAATTGATCAGGATCTCCAAGTTTTAGTTCTTTTGATGGTTTTGATTCTTTTGTACTCAGGACAGGATAGATTTCTCTACTTGTACTGATAGTGTAGAACCTGAGTATTGTACTTGACCTTTTGAGATATGAATCGACTTGTATATTGATGTTTTAAATGTTATAGATGTTTGATAGCTTGTTTAATTGAAGGTTTTAGATAACTCTGGTAAATTTTTTGAATAATTGATTGACATTCTTTCCAAGTTAGATCTCGGGGCGTGACAGAGATTGTGAGATCTCGTTCCCTTACTGTTCCTCTCTGATTTGGATTTTCCTACCAGGATCGTCCAGGAAGATGTTGAGATCGTCCAGGCCGATCAGTGCATTGAAAACAACTGATTTCTGGAGTGCTTTCTAGAGTGATTTCTGGACAGGATCGTCCAGGACGATGTTGAGATCGTCCAGGCCGATCTGTACTGTTCACAATTTCGTCCTGAGCATAGCCCTGTGAACGGTCCAGGACGATCAAAATTGGTCTGATCGTCCTGGGACGATCAGGAGATCGGCCGGGCCGATCTGAATTCTATAAAGCTGAAATCAGTCGTGTTGAAGAGAGAGAAAATCATTTTATAAAAATCAGATATTTTGAGGAGAGAGAAAGAGAAAGGGAAAAAGAGGAAAAGCTTGGTTTTGGAGACCGCGGAGCGCTTTTCGTTCGACGCTGCTGTTGGGAAAAGTGAAGATCTCGTGGTAAGGACTCCGAACCCTATTTCTGTTTTCAGAGATATTATGTTTTGACCGAGTTGTGCACTATTTTGTGTTTTCGTAGTCGAAATTTTTACCTGATTTTGATTTGACACAACTTTCACCGCACAACTTTTAGTATGTTATAGATATGACTATTGTACACGATTTGACTATGTTTTACAAAGATTTTACCGGACGGAATTGATTCTACGCGATTTTAATTGAATAGAAAAATATCAGGACTTGCTTTGACTTGGATTCTATAGAATGATAGTCTTGTATTGATATTGTGGATATTCTATTGTAATTTGGAGAGATTTGGAATTTGTGCTTTTTGTAGGATTTTTGTGTAAATTTGATAGACTACCGTTACTCTGCCCGAATTTCGTACGATTTCTGATTTGTCTGAAATTGATAGATTGAATTGATATGTGCATGACTATTGATATGACTGTTCTAGATTGCTTTAATATGGATTATTGAATTGATTATTGATTGCTTCTTGAATTGATTATTGAATTGCCTATTGATACTGAAATACAAGTGGAACCTGGTTGAACATTGGTTGAAGATTGATAGACCTGTACAGGATGGTGGGCCGACGGGCTTTCCTTTAAATATTGATTATTGATATATTGATGGGAGTCATAAGGAGTTTATTGATATGCCGACGGGAGAAAAGAGTGACGACTCTTATTGATAGAACCAATGTATATGGATATCTACAACAGCAATATGGATTCTACAACAGCAACATAGCCAGTTGTTTGTACTTGTTCAGTATTATAGTATTGAAATGCTTTTCAACGCACTGATCGGCCTGGACGATCTCAACATCGTCCTGGACGATCCTGGGAGGAAAATCCAAATCAGAGAGGAACAGTAAGGGAACGAGATCTCACATTCTCTCCCTAGCCTCGCTCAACCCAAAATATTTGGTGTGGGAGCTCTCCTAGACTCCCTCCCCTTCTCCAAAGTCAAACCCCACTGGTTAAGGCCACCGGCAATCGAATTCTGACAACCCTAAGCCTAGATCCATCCAAGGCTTCCTTCACTCGATCCGTAGCTCGATTGGTCATGGTTCTAGCTAGAGAATTGTATGAGGATAATCTATAAGCTCAAGCGAATCAAGATCACGAAGTTCCAATGGTATAATTTCTCAAAAAACCCTTATGTTAGGTCAAACATTTAGAGTAAAAAAGCTTTTTGAAAAGTAATTTTGAAGCTATAAGAGCTATCCCCCATAATTTATGATCACCTTGGCTACCTAGGTTTAAGTTCATTGAATTTGGTTCACCCGATCGAGAGAATAATCAAAAAAACATTTTAGGGTTTTGGGTTACACCTTCGTCCGTTGGGAGATAATCCAGACTGGTGATCTTGCAATCAATGATTGAGAGCCCTTCGTTTCGTGATTCAAACCAATCGTGGAGTTTGATCCCATGACTCTGTTCTCTGTCCAGTGAGATCATAGCCCTTGATCTCAAACCACGGAGGATTTAACGGATGCAGGAGTACGCTGACGTGTTTAATGAAACCGCGTCCGTCTGCTATTTAATCATGACGTAATCATCGGATAGTGATTGGTGCAATCATTGTCAACGATTAAGCGTCATCGCCGCGGTTTGGGGAGCCAACCAGGGATCGGCACATAGCTCGTTGCCTCATATTATTTAATAATCACTTTTTAAATTAAATTTAATTCTTTTTTAAAAAATAATAATTCAAATAATTATTTCAAATTATTTTTAAATATAAAATATGAAACATTTTAGAATTTAATTTCCTTTAATTTAAAAAATTTATTTTAAAATCAATTATATATTTTAAATTAAATTAAAAAATCTTATTTTTTTAAATATCGATTTAATATTTAATTTATTATTATATTAAATAATTTTAAAAATTAAAATTTTTTTATTAATACATTTTAAATAATTAATAGATTAATTTAAAATTAAATTAATTTATGATATATCTTTGTATTTTAAATAAATTTTAATTATTTAAATTCTTTAAACTTGCAATTATTGTTTATTAATTTGAAATTATTTTCATAATAATTAAAATATTTATTTTATTTAAAAATAGAGAATTATTTTTAATTATTAATTTCAAATTAAGAAATATTTTTTTATTCTAATTAATTAAATATCTAAATATATAATTAATAATTAATTAAATATAAATTTAAAATATTTTTTAATAATTTTTAAATTATTTTAAATTTTAGGGAGCTTAAAAATTGATTTAATTTAATTTAATTATTTTTAAATACTAATTATTTTAAATATTTTAAATACTCTTTTAATTGCATTAAACTGTAAAAAAATTTATTTAATTCATTTTAAATCATAAAAATACATATAATACCTTACACTTTCAAAAAATTAAATATCTTAATTTAAAATAACTTTTAGATACTAATACCCTATTTTTGTTTATTATATATTTATTATTTAATTACTTGTATACTTAAATATTATTTGTTAAATATTATATTAAGTTCTTTTAAATTAAAATTTTATTTTACATTATTTTTAAACCTCCTTTTGGGATGGCCACTGGATCTCTCAAAATTTAAATGTATACATATACATTGAATTATTTTTAACTACTTTATTTTTGAACTTATATATTTATATCCTAATATAAATGTATTTTAAGAATATTTAAAAATTATATAGATATTAAATCTTTTGATTTTGAGGGATCCCAATAAAATTTTAAACATAGGTTATGCATTTTTATAGCATTCATAAGGTCGGGGGGGGATTATTAAATGATTGGACTATAATCATTCTCTAATAATATTATTAAGCATGTTTAATTATTATTTAATCATCTTTTCCATGTATAGGATGCACGAGTACTTAGCCTAGGCTCTCCTAGTTCTGAAGACATTATGTGCTATGTTTTGCTACATTTCCCTTTATGTTACCCCAAGAGTTAGTCATTAAAATTTTATTTGAACCTATTTAACGTAGCAACATCCTAATGACAATAATTAATGACCTGTCTAGCAAATTTAGAGAAATTCTAGAAGCTAGGATACACCTCCAATTAACATGAAACTTAAAATAATTGAACTTATTGGCATATTAAACCCCTTGAAATTTTCTAGGAATTTTTAGAACCCTTTAAATACCTTAATTAATATACCCTAATTTACCTTTTAATTAAGCCCCGATAAAGTCAAAAACTTTTAATAAATTCAAATCAAATTTAAAAATTGCCCATAATACATTAAACTCTTCAAAATTTATTTTAGAAAATTAAAATCCTCTTAATTTGAATTCAATTTGAATATTAATTTAATTTTAATTGAGAATTTCTCTTCTAATTAAATTAAATAATTAAAAATTATTAAATTTTTTAAATTTTTTCCGAAAACTTTGAAGAATCTGTTTAGGTCAATTCTGACCTTTGGGGGTGATTCCAAAAGGTTTGGAGCTGATTTAGATCAAACCCCTAAAATGCCCTTAATTAAATAATTTTCATAATTCATTAAATGCCCTAACTTAAATATAATGGTGTCAATGATGATATCATTAGACTTAGATTATTCCTATTTTCTCTAAAGGATAAGGCCAAGCTATAGTTAAATTCTTTTTCCTCAAGCTCTATAACCACTTAGAATGAGTTGGCACATAAATTCATTACTAAGTATTTCTCACCTTCAAAAATTGCTAAACATAAAAATGATATCACTTCTTTACCGAGTTTAAAGGATAATCAATTTATGAAAATTTAGAGATATTTTAGAAAATATTTAGGAAATACCCTCATGATGTTTTAATTAATTAGTTGGTTATTCAAAACTTTTATAATGGATTAATAGGACCTTTTAGGTCAATAATAAATATTGCAACTGAATGATCTTTAATGTCTAAATCATTTGAGGAAGTATATGAATTAATAAAGAAAATAACTACAAATAAATTTTAATGGCCTGTTGATAAGGTGAATCTTAAGAGAGTAGCTAGTCTATAAATCTGATGCTTTGTCAACTCTTACTCTCAGATAGCTGCTATCTCAAAGAAATTAGATAATATTAAAGTTAACTCAAGATTAGGATTGTCTATATAATTGGAGGAGACTAATTTAAATTCTATTGAAGATACCAGTGCTTTAGGGATGAATTTGAATGGAAGACAAAAATATATTTTAATACTTGTAACCTAGGTTAGAAGAATCACCCTAACTTTAGTTGGTTAAATAATTTTGGTGGTAATAATCAGTAAAATTCAAGATAACCTAATCATGAAGGAAACTGCAATAATCCTCTGCAATATTGTGAATCATAAACCTTCTTATCTTCTAGGTTTTACTTAAAATAATCAATTTGAAAGTAGCAAGACACCTTTAGAAGAGGTAGTGATGCAATAGGAGTTCCATTGCATAGTCAAGCTACTTTTATAAAAAATTTAGAAACTCAATTAGGATAGCTTGCAATTTTTTAAAGTAATGGACCACTTGGTTCCTTACCTAGAAATACTAAAGTTAGACCAAGAAAGAAATAGAAAGAACATAGTGGAAATCACTTGAGGAGTTTTACTTATGCACCCCATCTAAAACAAAAATCTTGCCAAGTTTAGCTAATTCTATAAATTTAGCATTTATGAGAAGCAACCCACTTATATTTTGAAGTTCTTTTCTGTTATTTAGTTAGTTTTGTAAGTTTAATGTAATCTTTAGTTTTTAATTTACATGTTTAGTTATGATAGTTTACTATTTATTTATAATGTGCTATGTAATTTACATTTGATAAGTTTCTTTATGCTAAAATTGTTGTACACTGTCTTTTATAGATATTGCACTTCAATTACCTATTTAGCCAAAATAAAAATTGCAATTAAAAATTATATAAATTTAGGATGATAAGAAAACCCTAGATTATAGTTTGAATGAATATTGCATAGTAATTCATTATTTAAAAACTTAATGATTAACTAATCTAGATCATCGAAGCTATTAATGTTCTTTTGAATTTAAAAAATATATAATAACACATTAACAACTGAATTATAATGAATAAATAAGTTAGAGATTGGACACAGGTGCGTAGCTTAACTTAGGGAAATCATATTAAAACTTGAAAATGGAACAGGCGATCATATTAAATTCTTACATTAATTTAATATGATTGCAAGAATAAAAGTAAAAATTGTTATTCAAAATTATTATCAATTATAGCTTAAATTCAAATGTATCTTATTATTTAAAAAAATAATAAAATAAATAAACTAATATATGAGATGGAGCACTAATGAGCAACTAGTTCATAGGCTACATTATTCATTCTATATTGAAAGGTTAATTTTATATTTTTAAGTAAAGTGAATATATTCAAAATAAGTAATAGTAAGGGTGAGTGACTGGGAAAACTAATTTTCCTCTTTCAAACACAAATTATAACTTTTTTCATTCCAATTACTTCTAGACTGTGTTATTATTCTATATTTTAGTAATTTTAAATTACTACTTTTACTTTGGCTATTAAAGTGATCAAGGGGTGAATATTATTATTTCTTGAGGAAGAGCAAATGTTTAAGCTGAGGGAAATCTATTAAGTGTAAATTGTATATTATTTATTAAGTTTAAATTTCACTAAAAATGTGTTATTTTTGTTGTGTTTGTAAAACAAATATTCAAAAAAAGAAAAAAAATTACAAGTATTGAGTAGCATCGCGATGCTCGAGTATATCATGACAAAACACTGAGTTCAATCATACCAAGGTGTGAGTTTCTGATGTTACAGCGCTAGTTTCCCTATTTTTGAGGGTCGTACTGGAACCGAAGTGTTATAACTTAAAGATTTTGAAAAATGCATTTTTATCTACAATAGTCAAGAATTAATTCATGAATCATTATAATCCCAAATCACAAATTGTCTCTGCCAAAACATCTCTATTGTTGTGTTTTAACTTCCTTAATTTTTGGACAATGGTGAAATTCCTTAAGAAATTGACACCTATACAAGTAAGGGTTTTGGGACTATAAGGTGTCTGTTTTGTAAACTGGTTTAACCGAATTTTTTAAATAAAATAAGTTATTTATGATATTTTTTTTATAATTTTTGGACCTCATAAAAATAATTTCTATTAATTTTATACTGAAAAATTTAATATAATAATATTATTATATTATTATATTATTATATTATTATTTTATATAAAAATCTATTTGAACTAATCAAACTTTTTAAAACCTCATTTCCTAAACCCATTTTCAATAACAAAGAAATGTTTGGGAGAAATGAGAAGAAAGAGAGGAGAGAGAAGGAATGAAGTTAGGTTTTGGCAGTCATAAAGGGAATTTTGTGTGTTGACCTAGTAAGGAATTTCACACATCTCGAGGCAATTAACATTTTCCCTATTTAAATTTTCAATAATTTGATATTTTTGGTATTTTTATGATCAAATTTCTATTTTCATCATCAAAAAATGAAGATTTTTTTTTGTAAAACTTTCATCGTATAACTTTTTATGTGTCGTAGTGATTATGATTATGAATATTTTGAGTATACTCTAAATTTTTGTATTAAGTGATTTTAAAAAGATACACTTTTAGACAACTAAAAAATTATTTTGACATCTAAATACAGTATTTCAGTTCAATTAAGGCTTTAGAATGATATTTTACATAATTTCTGATAATTTGGTTATGTTTGGAAATTATGAATATTTGCTCATGTAGAATTTTTATTATCTACAATTATGACATTTTTTATAATTTTTTAATTCACCCAAATTTTGCTTTAATTAATGAAATATATTGAAAAATATAAAAGAAATGTGTTGTGATGTGTGGTGATGTGATATGATGCTGGTGCTAGTGGGCGATCAAGGTGAGATTCTATTATTGAAATATTGTGATGTCGGCGTCAGTGGAAGATCGAGATGGGATTCAGTTACTAAAGTGTTGTGATGCTAGCTCTGATGGGCGACCAACATGATATTCTAATATGTCGGTGCTAGTGGGCGACCGGTGAGGGATTCTATTATGCTAGTGTTAGTGGGTGCCAAAGTGGGATTTTGGTAAATATATAAAAATTTGGGCTTAAGAGCTATTCTTAAAATCATTATGAAGTATTTGTTTATAATTCAATTAATTTTTATATTTATTTAATTGTATTCAATTCAATTTTTTTTAAATAATTCAGTTTATAGTTCTTTTTGTTTTGGTTATTAATTTTTTTTTTAAGCTAGATAGCCTATTTAGTCGTGTTAGCTCATCTCTACTTTTGCTTTTTTTAAGCCATGTAAAGGCTAAGAAGAGAGCTAAGTAGTTTGGATAGTAGGCTCTGATATATATTGTAAGTATGTTTTGATTAGTTTTAATTTTAGAATGCTTGGCTTTTATTTTTGTTATGATATCTATTGTCAAGGATTATTGTAGATAGATTTTAAATTATATATGTTTAGATGATTCAGCAGTCTTCTGTTTTGTATTGCATTCAAAAGTTTCTTTGTACAGTATATAAATTAGAAGTTTTACTTAAATGCTCTTTGATTAGACCTTGGGGCCAGCCTTATCATAATCAGACATGGTATGACCTATGTGATTTGAGTCATATCAGGTCAAGTTATGACTTATAATTAACACTGTGACATAACACAGCATTGTTATGCAAAAATTCAGCATTATAATGTTGGGTGTCTTAGAAAAATGAATACCACAGTGTCGTACCTTTCAACACCTTAGTGCTAACCCCATAGTGCTCAAATTTTTGGAGCGCCATAGTGAAGCAGTTATTAACTAAAGGACATGCACTGACTTAATAAGAGGATGCATTATTTTAACTCGTAACAGTAGCACACCAATTAACGCCACAATGAAGCAGATTTTACAGTGCCTAGGTGCTAGTTTATTTTTTTGTCGTTGTTGTGCCACCTCTTCGAGTTCTATAGTGCTTGAGCCCATTCCTATATTTGTAAGGTTGGAGAAGCAAATTATAATAGAGCCATAGGATTTAATTTGTAGCGTGTGAAATGCTTCTAGGTAATTTTGAGTGCTCTTTTTTTTTTTCATTTATATAAGTTACATTCAATAGTGTATTTTGATATGGCTTATCCACCTCAGCAAGATGTAGACATAACCAATGGTCAGAGTTCTAATTAGGCAGCTCAAGTTTAGGGTACAACTCTTATGATTAGTTTTGAGGAAATTCTCATATTATATATATAGTAGCACAGCTAGTTGGTAAGGCTCACACATGGGTTGCTGGTACCCGATTTGATGACATGGACATATATTTTTAGAATTTTATGTGATTACAACCTCATTAACTTTTAGGTGTTATTGAGCCTAGAGAAGTTGAGGATTGGTTGATAAGGATAGATAAGACTATGGATGGGATGTATTGCCCTCCTAAGAGGAGATGCATTAGATATATTTTTATTATATGGTGAGGTAAAGCGTTGGGGGTTGGGCCATCAAAGAGAGAAGTTTCTGGGTCATGTAAATACCCAGATTACTTGGGATAAGTTTGTTGAGACATTTAGGACATGGTTTGTACCTCCGTCTGCTAGGAGACAGCTATAGAGCTCTTTTCTTAAGTTAATTCGGGGAAGCATGTTAGTGACGTCGTATGAGGAAGAGTTTATTGCTCTCTCTAGTTATGCTCCATAATTAATTATCACTTCTAAGGAGAAGGGTTACCTTTTTTTGGAAGGACTTTGAGATGCTTTAAGGTGTCCACTATTTATATATTATATTACAAACTTTGCTCAGTTGGTTGAGAGGGCCAAAAGGATAGAGACTGATCTGATAGAAGTGCAGTAGCAATGGACTACAATAAGGATGATATTTGGGGTTGAGATAACTAGTAGTAGCCATTATGGGAAAAGGTGCATGTTTAGACCTATTGAGTTTAAAAGAAGGGGATAATTAGTAATAATTTATTCTAGATCAGATAAAGGCAGTATTGCTAATTCTGGGGGTTTAGTGAGCAAGAGCTCATTATGTCAGCAACGTGGTAAAAGGCATATTGGTCAATATTATAGAGCATTATGCAGGTGTTTTTACTATGGTTAGTTTGGACATATGATTATTGAGTGTCCACATGGTGGTTTTGATAAACATTTTTATTTCAGAAGCTCCACACATCCAACCATGGTTAGGTTGATGGCAATACTACATCAACCAAATTTTGAGACTTCTAGTAGCTAGGATGTTAGTCCAATATCACGAGGTTAGCCTTCTAGGTTTCATAGTGTACATGTAGTTTTGTTGCTTTAACCCTAGTACATACATAAGTTTGTAGTCTGATGCAGTAAGATGCTAGTAAGTCTCCAAATATTGTGATAACTATGACATATATTTTTGCATCTCCTTGCCATATTGTTTTAATTCTGGTGCTAGCCATTCTTTCATATATGAGCATTTTTTTTTTAATTCTCTCAATTTGGCTTTTATATTATTACATGTTTCTTTGTTTATGATTTTGCCGACAAGAGATTGAATGTTGACGGGAGATTGAATGTTTCCATCCACCTCGCTCGCAGACCCGTCAATACAGCAGTTAACTAGGTCAGGACCGGCGCACTGTACCCACCAGCGATCAACCGTGTCCATTCAATCCTTGTCCACCAGCGTGACGACACACTGCACCCGCTGCATCTGCAGTCCTGCACTAGCTTTGCCTACCCTCACTAGCTTTGTTCGCACCTGATTCACTTGTTGCCAATAATCTGAGTTCGTAGGTCGGTTTGGGTGAGGTCAACCCATAACCCACGTGGATCAAGTCAGGGGTGGAAAATAAGACCTGTATCCAAAATCAAGTCATGTTATGGTCAACCCGTATAGACCTAGGTCAATTCAAGTTGGACCCAAACATTACCCGTTGACCCATTTTGCACCCCTAGTTTTCATCACCAGCAATGAAGAGTAAACACTAGGTGTCAAGAATAGGAGAATGGTGACATAGAATTTCCTAGTCGAAGCTTTCTATAAGAGATAATATCATGCTCAAAAAATGGAGAGGTTCGTTGTATATGGTATAGTGAGTTAGCACATGTGTAAAAATTTTGAACTAGGATTTTTTTTTTTTAATTTTGAATTGGGATCATTGCAACCTCTTGTTCGAACTAAGTTTGAGCAAAGTTGCAATTTGGATCAGTTTGAATCAAATTTGCTTGTGATGGATTTTAATAAGCACTTTTGTATACAAAAAGATGGATATTTTGGTTCAAAATTAACTTCCAGAAATATTTCTTTGAGAAATGAAATAATGAATTTATTGCTCCTATATCAGGCATTATATACCATTATATATATATATATATATATATATATATATATATATATATATCATTATTCTTCTCTCCCTCACACTGAGGCATTCCCCTAATCTTGTTCAAGTCGAGGGCCCCTCATTGAGTAGGAGTCTCCTTCTTTTTTGAGAGATCCAACAGTCGAGGTAAAATTGACGATTGTTAGCATGTAGTTGGAAGTCATATGAAAGTCTCATGATGGGCAGAAGTCTAGCGACGGGACAAAATTTAGCATCGGATAGAATTTTGATGAAAGTCCAGTAACAGACAGAAGTCTAGTGACGAGAGGAAGTTTAGTGTCGGGTAGCATTTTGACATCATGTAGAATTTTGATGAAAGTCCCACAACGGGCAGAAGTCCAGTGATGGGAGGAAGTTTAGTGTTGGGTTGAATTTTGATGAAAGTCCCATAATGGGTAGAAGTCCAGTAACAGGAGGAAGTTCGGTGTAGATTAAAAGTATTACAAAAGTCCCGCAATGGAAGGAACTTTAACGTCAGGTAGAAGTCTGATAAAAGTCTAGCAACGCTTAGTAGTTCGATGATAGGTAGAAATTTAACATCGAGTAGAAGTATGATGAGAGTCCATCGATGGGTAGTAAAGCGTAGGTTAATAGAATCTGCCAAAGATATATGATCTATCTGAGGTTGTATGTCAGAGTATTTATTAATGATGTTAACTTAAATGTAAGTTGTCAAGTAAATCCACCAATGATATATGACCTATCCGAGGTTGTATGTCAAAGTGTTACTCGATGATGTTACCTATATAGAAGAGGTCGAGATAATCCACTAAGGATGTATAACCTATATGAGGTTGTATATCAGTACCTGCTTGACAATATTAACCTATATGAAAGAGGTTGAGAGAATTCACAAAGGACGTATGACCTATCTGAGATTGTATGTCAGAGTCCTGCTCCATGATATTAATCTAGATGGAAGAGGTAGAGAGAATCAACCAAATATATATAACCTATTCGAGATTATATGTCAGAGCCGTGCTCGATGATATTAACTTATATAGAATAGGTCAAAAAATCCACCAAGGATGTACGACCTATCCGAGATTATATGTCAGAGCATTACTCAATGATATTAACCAATATGGAAGAGTTCGAGAGAATCCACCAAGGATGTATGACCTATCTGAGGTTTTATATCAGAGCATTGGTCGATGATTTAACATATATGAAAAAGGTCGAGAGAATCCACCAAAGATGTATGACCTATCCAAGGTTGTATGTCAGAGTGTTAATCAATGATGTTAACCTATATGGAAGAGGCCGAAAGAATCTCGCAAGGATGTATAACCTATCCGAGGTTGTATGTTAGAGCGTTAATCAATGGAGTTAACCTATATGAAAGAGGTTGAGAGAATCCACTAAAGATGTCTGACCTATTCGAGGCTTTATGTTAGAGCATTGCTCGATGACGTTAACCTATATGGAAGATGTCGAGAGAATCCACCAATGATGTACGACCTATCTAAGGTTGTATGTTAGATCATTAATCGGTGATATTAAACTATATGAAAGAGGACAAGAGAATCCACAAAGGATGTATAATCTATCAGAGGTTGTATGTCAGAGACATGCTCGATAACGTTAGCCTATATGAAAGAGGTCGAGAAATCCCCCTAAAATTAGTCATCCAGTAATTGAGACACAATAAATATTATGTATTTCTCGAATCAAGGATTTAAGATTTGATTGACATCATCCTAGGATGTTTGACCTATCTAAGGATATATATCAAAGCTCTTCTTGATGATGTTTACCTATATGGAAGAGGTCAAATTAAATCCCATGGGATTAATTTTACCTTGATTGGGAGGGGGCGAATAACGATGTATCCCGAATCAAAAATGAAAAATGGTCTATCGTTAGACTGATGTTTCCTTTTTTAGGTCAAGATTAAGACCTTGTCTAAGGAGTAGAAGTCCAACATAGGACTATATAAAGCTTAAAATTGATTGGAAGCATTCTTGAATTTACTAGGATTTTCCTAAAGTATCATCTTGATATTAAAAGTATTGGAGGATCTTTTTTACCATGATTGGAGATAAAGTTGCCGCCCATTCTGCATCTGATTTATAGGTAATTGATGCAGCAATGGCTAATATCAGGATGTTGACTTGTGCAATCTTTTGAGATTAGGAGCAATATTTGCCACCCAATCAGGAATGACATTACCACAATTGCACCAAATTGTTACGACCTAAAATATTCACGGTGATAGAAAAATATATAGTTTAACGTCTTAGCATTATACAAAGATCCAACACACAAGCAGATGAAAGAGATAACATAACATTCATAAGAGATACCAGAGTTTTTGTGTGGAAACCCCTAAAAAGGGGGAAAAACTACAAGACCTGACCCAGTTTAAATGAATCAACTAGTATTTGCAGCCGATTACAAATTTGGCCCTTCCTTGGGAGGATGCCTTGGCTTAATGTCACAAATGCACATCATATAGAGCGTGTTATATGGTGGCAGTTACAATAATCAACATAGACGTGTTTGTTTGGTCGGAATGACCATAATTGATAGGATATAGGTCAGAAAGATCGTAGTAGGCGACGGAGGTTGGAAAGACCATAGTTGATAGAAGATTAGGGTCAAAAAGACTATTATCTAGTGATGGAGGTCGAAGGACCAAAATAAGCAATAGAGGTCAGATGGAATGTAGTTAGACTGAGACTAGGGTCAAAAAGATCATAGCCGTAGGGTAGTACTACGATAGAACTTTGGGCATCAGGTGGTGGCCCGACAGAAGTACATTCCTCATGTGGTGGTCCAGTAAAAGTATGGGTCTCAAGTGGTGGTCCGACAAAAGTTTGGGTCACAGGTAGTGTCCTGGTAGATGTTCGGGCCTTAAGTGGTGGTCTGGCAAAAGTCTGGGCCTCAAGTGGTAGTTTGACAGAACTCTGGGGGTCGGGTGATGGTCCGGCGAAAGTTCAGGCCTCGGGTGGTGGTCTTGTAGAACCGCAAGCATCTGGTGGTGGTCCAAAAAAACTTTTGCATCAGGTGGTGGTCTAGTAGAACATCAGGCGCCAAGCGATGGTCCCATCGAACTACTAGCATCAGGTGGTGGTCTGACAGAACTTCGAGTGTTAGGTGGTGGTTCGACAGAACTCCTGGCACAGGTGGTGGTCCGGTAGAACTCCGGGGTAGAGGGTTATCCGGCATAACTCTAGGCATCACATGGTGGTCCTATAGAACTCAAGGCCTCAAGTGGTGGTCCGGTAGAGCTCAAGGCCTCAAGTGGTAGTCCGGTGGAACTTAGGGCCTCAAGTGGTAGTCCGGTGGAACTTAGGGCCTCAAGTGGTAATCCAGCGGAACTCAGGTCCTCAAGTGCTGGTTCGGTAGAACTCAGTGCCTCAGGTGGTGGTTTGATAGAACTCAGGGCCTCAAGTGGTGGCTCTGCAGAACTCCAAGCCTCAGGTGGTGGTACGGTGGAGCTCAGGGCCTCAAGTGGTAGTCCGATGGAGCTTCGGGCATCATGTGGTGGTCCGAAAGAACTACTGGTGTCATGTAGTGGTCTGGCAGAGCTCCGGACATCAGGTGGTGGTCCGACAAAACTTTAGGCATTATGTGGCGGTTCGGCAGAACTTCGGGTGTCAGGTAGTGATTCGGTAGAACTTCGAGTGTTAGGTAGTAGTCCGAAAAAACTCTGAGTGTCAAGTGGTGGTCCGATGAAACTCAGGGCCTCAAGTTATGGTCCGGTGGAGCTCAGGGCCCAAGTGGTGGTTCAGTAGAACTTATGGTATCAAGTGGTGGTTCGGCAGAACTATGAGCCTCATGTGGTGGTCTGACAGAGCTCAGGGCGTCATGTGGTGGTCTGGTGTAGCTCTGAGCATTAGGTGGTGGTCCGAGAGAACTCCAGGCATCAAGTGGTGGTTCGGCGGAGCTCAAGGCCTCAAGTGGTGGTCTGGTGAAACTCCAGGCGGTGGTCGAGGAGGAGCGAGGAGGCAAGAGCGATCTCCAATCTCTCTCTTGCTTGGAGCCCCCCTTTTCAAGAGGGAGGTGGATTCTATTTATAAATTTCTTAGAGTAGCATGGCTCATAAATAGGAGGATCAAGGGCAATTGGGAAGTGGTTTTGATGGATAACCGATGTTGAATACCTTGGTCGTGGACCATTCGTTGGACATTTGAAGGTCTTAATGATATCGAAATTCAGCGATCTAGGGCTCGTTGGATTTGTCTCGTCGAGCCACTCTATTCTATTATAAGCATGTAACGTTTGGAAATAGTTTGGAAATCCAATTTGTGGTTCGAACCTTCCAACAGTGCTTCAGACCCTTGATTTGGACGCATTTGAGTTTGGATTAGATTGAATTTGGTATCGTTGGGTTCGTATTTTTGAGACGCTCAGTTCAACTATAAGTTTGCTGAAATCAAAATTCGGATGGTCACAACTTTAATTTCAGAAGTTTCCAACTTGAATTTTCTTCGAGACTCGTTCCCAATCAAAAAAATTTTTGAAGACATATCAATATACAAAAAGACGCCCTACATTTGTAATTGATAAAATTCACAAGAACGAAAAATAAATAAAAATATATTGCTTTCTTTCTCGATATTAGCGATGAATATTGTTGAAATAGTACGATCTAAATACTGACAATGCATATCTAAT
The DNA here is from genome assembly GCA_016618105.1 of Dendrobium huoshanense. Lineage (NCBI taxonomy): Eukaryota > Viridiplantae > Streptophyta > Magnoliopsida > Asparagales > Orchidaceae > Dendrobium > Dendrobium huoshanense. The sequence goes on from CM028345.1 coordinate 31,861,654, forward strand.
AGGCCAAGGGGCCGCTGCTTATTCAAACTTGTATTTTTATTTTTATTTTTTAAACAAGCAGATTTAACTTAAGCTATGTAAGTTCTTTGGACTATGGAGTTGGTCTTATTGCAAGAAAAAAAAAATAGAATTTCAAATATTTTTTATATTTCTAGTTATTATTTAGTTTTTCATTTGATTTAAACGTTTGATTAAAATAACATTTTTACATATATATAAGATGAAAATTGTAAGTTTAAGTTCTTTCAAGAACTTGTCCATAAATTAAGAGAGCCAAAGATAACTGTTAAGGAAACATCTCTTTTGTCTCTCATTAAGGCTTTGTTTGGGACAGTTTTTTTATTGCTTTCTAAAACGGAGTTTTAGTACAAAAATAAAAAAATTTGTACTAAAACTCCGTTTTAGAAAGCAGTAAAAAAGCCGTCCCAAACGAAGCCTAAGGCTCTAGCTCTTACTTAGGTTTCAATCCGGACAGTTTTATGATGACTTTGCCTTTTAGATCATAATTATAATTTCTGTTTGACAATTATTTTTTTGCTATTATCAAAAAATATTTGTTCGAATAATATATTTTTTATAATAGCTTCAAAAATTTACGTTCTCCATTGTAATTTTACAAAGTAGTAAGAAAAATCATCTCAAATAAAGCTTTGGGACCTGCTTGGGATTGTTTCAGCATTCTATACAGTTGATTGTAAAGTTATTGTGGAGAAAACTTCACTATGATAGTTACGGAAAACATCTTGAAAAATAACAATAAAGCAATAAGAAAATAGTAGCTAAATAAAATAATTATTGTTGCCTATAAAAAAAATCAGTCAGAAAGCTATCTCAACTAGACATTTAAATTAATTATTTAAATTATTAAAGCATTATGTGCAATTATACTTTCATTTAAAATTATATATATATATATATATATATATATATATATATATATATATATATATATATATATATATATATATATATATATATATTGTTTTTTTTTTTTTTGGGGGGGGGGGGGGGGGAAGGATAGAGAATTAGAGCTCATCCGGCCGCAAGCCCGATCTCAAAATAATATATTTTCAACCATGATTAAAAAAAAGCGGCTAAGCACCTTTTATCTTCTAGCAATATTTATTTCTGAAAAAAAAAATCTAATTACATCGTATCAAGGCACCCATCAATTACTATCGCTAGAACATGATAGCCCAATCCAGCACTTTTGAAAGGGATTACAAACATGCAGTGAAAATCTTTCTGTCATCTGAATATTTATCCAATTAAACATAAATTATAATTTAATATTCAAAATTCAAATTTTCTTAATTAGATTTAGAATTATCCCAGTTCTGATTTTAGCTATTTTATAGTCAAACTGACCATCTCGATGAGACAAGTCTAATAATACTAAAATTATTTCGGTTCGAGTCCAAGTGAAGTCAAATTAGGCACATGAAGCATAGTTCAAAATTTTATGATATTAATTGAAAGAGAAAATGATATTCTATTCTTGCCTGTTTATAGAAAAAACAAGTGTCTCGATGATACTAATGAGCTTAAGATCACTCAATTCTATACTGTTAAAGCACTTAAATGCTATAGGAAACATACATGATCAAGAAAATAAACAAGGGTCATCTTATGGAGCAATTTAGGATTTTGACTAAATTTGTTACAATACCACTCTATAAAACTATAAATCAACCACATTGACCACTTGAAGAGGCTTGGACCTTGACGTAAAATTAGAGAAATCATGAAGATCTAATAAAATCTAGAGCTTGATTGATGTTTGAATATGATGATCACTACAAGCATTTGTCTCGCTTGACTGCCATTACTCGTTGTTTTTTTCTCATTCATCATTGCTTGATCGTTATTACTCGGCTATTATTGCCTAACCAACTTCTATCTAACATGTTTGTCATATGACTACGATTATGTAAATACTATTGCACAACTATGCACCTTCATCTGACTAACATTCTCCATCAACTGTTCCACTCACCATCACCAAGAACATTATGACATCGCCCATATGAGAAATGTATGTCGTCAACACATGCTTACTTTATCACCCAACATCGACAATAACGTCGACAAATGTCATCACCTATAAAACTATTGCATGTAATCGACACAAATGTCGATGATAGCTAACTTTATCATATGTCATCATCAACAACGTCAACACACCACTATCAATTTTAATGTTGTAATAAGTTGTCAATAGAAATGTTTATAACTATTTACATTGTTTTTTTATTATCTCTAATAGTGCTCATGCACACCATTGCTTATGTGGTTGATACACATTATCAACCTAAATATTAATTCCGGCCATCCTCATTGCCACGCGTCATCTTTAATGTCAATGCATAACAATACTTAAGGTTGTTATAAAGCATTGAACTTAATATTGATGCCCGACAACGTTATCTTTAATCTTTGTCAATGATGTCAATGCACATGATCCCCTATAAATTAAATGCACACCATTGATAGATGCTCATTGACTTTGCCTTATATCATTAAAACAAATTTTGATATACACTATTGCCTATAAGGCTGATGTTCGTCATTGATATAATTGTTGACGCCCATTTACTCCATTATCTAGTGTGGCCAATAATGTTGATGCACACTATTTCATATAAGGATGATATATGCATGCAAGCTATTGAAATCAATGTTATTTCTCACAAACTTTGTTGTATATCATCACTAATAAAGCTGACTCATGCCATCAACATCAACTCTTGACTCTTGTTACCATCATTAAAATTTATATAGGCTTTTTGTGTCTCTTAACTCTCGTGGAATCATTTTAGCTTGATCAATTTCTGTGATTTTTTCTCTTTCAAAAATTTCATATAAGAATTCATGTCCTCTATGAGCTGCTCTAAATGTATTTTTTCCATATATTAGATTTTCGTATACAAGTGAGCATGAATATTTTTGCAAACGGTAATTTTATTAATAAACATAATTCATTAAAAATAATATAAAGATATTAAAATGAAAATTTTACCTACTGAGGTTTCGGGTGGTTAGTGGGCGAGCACACTTGGAAACCCCCATCCTAGATTCGAATCCTCCCTATTTTGATCTCACCTCTTCAGTTATGCAAAGCAAGAGAAGACCCGATGTCAGTTGATGGTCTCGCTAGGTTCCGCCGAGAGATTAGTTACGCTCCTTTTGAAATAGCAGCGAGTAAATACTCGATTCCAAAATAAATAAATACAAAATAATTGTAATTTGAAATTTAACAAAGAAAATAATTATTTATCAACATCTTTCAATCAAAATATAACTATAAAAGTGTAGACAAACCATCTAATATTAACCGGACATTTGTCAAATTTGGAGCGGCCGCATGTCAGGTTATTGGACGCCCTGAGGATTTGTTTGTATCGTAATCGCGTTCGTGGTTGGAATTATTTTCCCATTAACTTCTTTTCTTTGCAATTGTGATTAATTATTTTTAAAATAAAATAAATAATAGTATTGCGACCATGACGAGTTCATTCCAACCGCAATGTCCCATCTATATGTTTTTTAACTTATGTACATTTAATTTATTATTATTTTTAATGACTGCTCATTTCTTTTTCATAAATCATAATATAATTAAATAATCTCTATTATATTGTGGGGCGGACATACCATTAATTATTAGGAGGACAAATTTATTAATATATATTCATATATATAAGTTAAATTTAAAATAATATCTTATATTGCAATATAATTATTAAATAAAAAAATTTACATCAGGTCGAACAATTTCTATAAATCCATTGCACGATACAAGGATCGCTTAGTTGCCAAAGGATTTAATCAAGAATTCGATCTTGATTACTTTGACGCATTCAGTCTCATGGCTAACTTTCCAACCATTCGAATACTTTTCACTGTGGGTCTCACTCGCAAGAGGTCAATTTTTCAACTTGATGTGTCTAATGCCTTTCTACATTGTCAACTTGAAGAAACCGTTTGTTTGATGCAGCTGCCTGATTTTATAGATTCAAATCATCCAAATTATGTTTGCTTACTCAAAAAGACTATCTATGGTCTCAAACAGGCACCACAACAATGGTTTGGAAATTTCACTAGCTTCCTCATTGAACTCAGCTTCCAAGTAAGCTCGGCAGATCCATCCTTACTCTGCTTATCTAAAAATGGAACTCAAATGTATATACTTGTCTATGTTGATGATATACTATTAACGGGAAATGATTCTTCTATTGTTTCTAATCTATTGCTTGCGTTGCATGCTCGATTTCTTATGAGAAATCTTGGAGAGGTCTCTAGTTTCCTTGGCATTCACGTGGCCAAAAATGACTCTGGTATACATCTATCTCAAGTTCTATATGTAGCCACATTATTGGAAAAAGCTGGCATGAAAGACTGCAAGCCGATCTTAACCACCACTTCCCTCAAAACAAGACTTTATCCGCTGGTGATGAACTTTTCTCCACACTTGAATTATATCATCAGCTTGTGGGATCATTGTAGTATCTTACAATTACACGTCTGGATCTCTCGTTTGTTGTCCTATGTCAGAACATGCATAAACCCCACACCTCTCATCATCAATTCCTCAAACAAGTTCTCATGTATCTTCATGGCACAATTCACCTTGGCCTGCCACTTACATCCGCTTCACTTGAGCTTCATGCTTATTCTGATTATGACTGCATTGTTGTCCTATGTTAGAACATGCATAAACCCCACACCTCTCATCATCAACTCCTCAAACAAGTTCTCATGTATCTTCGTGGCACAATTCACCTTGGCCTGCCACTTACATCTGCTTCACTTGAGCTTCATGCTTATTCTGATTATGACTGCATTAAAGAAAGTTTTAATTTTTTGTTCGAAGTGTGTGTGTGTGTGTGTGTGTGTGTGTGTGTGAGGGGGGGGGGGGGGGATGGGGGGGGGGGGGGGGGGGGGGATGGGGGTGGGAGGGATTGATTATGTTAGAACAAATTCAATCTTATGTTACAGCTAAGGGGAGAGGGTTGACCAAGTACTTAGGCTAACCTTTAGACTTTCTCTTCAGGTTTCACCATTAGTACATTAGTATGAAGTAGGATTTCGGGTATGGATTCTCTTTGAAGCTTTAGGAGAATGTGAGATGTTATCTAGGTTTTTTTTTTTTATGGAGAAGACTTAAAAGATAGAACAAATTCAGTCTTATGTTAGAGACAATGGGAGAGGGTTGACCAAGCACTTAGGTTTTATCCTATTGGTGTTCCTTTCCAGGAGTTCGCCCATCCCAAGATTTCTCCAAGATGATCACACTTAATTATGATATTTCTTAATAAAATTCAAAAAATTAAATCAAAAGATGTCTCTATGTTTAAAAGTTTAACTTCTTTTACTTAAGGGTTTTCACAATAGAAAACAATTTCTATGCGAGGGTATTGTCACTATAGTAAAAAAGCTGATTTCTGATTGAATTTCCGGCAAAAATAATTCCGTTAGAAATTCCAACGACTCAGAATTTCTAACTGAATTTAAAATTTTATGGAAAATATTTATAATTATTCATTTTGCTAAATTAAATTATATAGTTAAATATTGTTAATTTTAATACAAATCTATATTATTATAAATAATATAAATATTAGTAATATTGTTAATTAAATAATATAAATATGAAAATAATATAATTTTAATTTTATTAATTAAATTTAGTTATTATAAATATTAGTTAATTTTAATTTATTATGAAAATCTAATTTATTATTATGTTAATTTTAATAATTAAAATAAATATTGATTATTATTATGTATTAAATAAATTATGTCATAATAATAAATACTAAAATAAATAATTACTATTATGTTTATTTTAATAATTATTAAGAAAGTCTAATTCAAATATAAAAACATAACAAAATTAATGTATTATTCACCACAGCTCAAATAGTTTGTACAGGCAGGCATTTCAAAGTGGGCGGGATTCGAACCCCGTGCGGTACAAGCAGGGTTGGGTTCGCAGGCTGACCTGGTTCATGGGCCCATGGGTTCATGGGTTGGCCTGTTTCACAGACCCTCGGGGTCGCAGGCATGCTTGGTTTACGGGCCCGCAAAGTTTTTGGTCAACCTGGTTGGTTCATAGGCGGGCCATGGTTCATGTACCCGCATGTTCGCGGACTGGCTTGATTCGTAGGGTATATTATGATTTTTTTTTTATTTTTAAGCAATTTTTGGCAGAGTTTTTTTATTGCATTTATTTTCTTAAGTGTGAGTTACCATATGAAATCCACCAGAAATATAAATTACCGGTTGAAATGGCCACCAAAAATTGACATTTTCCCTGTAGTGTGTGTTACTTGGGAGCTAGTATCATCCTAATGCCTTGGACTATTTTTTAAGTGGTTAGACTTTGGAGAGGTCTAGCCCACCATTATTATCCTTTAAGTTACTGATAGTTCTTTCACTTATTTTAAGGGCATATTAGAGGACATGTTGGTTAAGGTTGATAAGCTCATATTCCCTATAGATTTCATTATCTTGGTTATCGAGGGGAGATAGTTATCACCTTAGGAAGACCTTTTCTAATCACACGTAGGGCCATTATTGATGCTCATAAGCGAGAACTGACCATGAGAGTTGAGGGCCATGAGGTGACTATTTATATGCTTAAGACTATGAAATTCCTTATAGACCATACAAATGAATGCTTTAGAGCTAAGTTGGTAGAGGCTTGTATTGAGGAGTGTATGGATGATCTTTTGACTGATAGTGTTTTAGAGTTATCTTGGATTGATGAGGAGATTCATGGGAAGATTGGAGAGTATGTCTATTTGATTGCTGAGACCCCAAGGTTATCTTGAGAGAAGTATAAGGTTTTGGATACTTCCTCCCTAGGTTGATCATTGAGTTCATCTATTGAGGATGCACCTGATCTAGAGCTTAAAGCTCAACATTCCCATCTTAAATTCTCCTGCTTAAATGAAAAATCAACCTTGTCGATGAACATTGTTTTTATTTAGGATAAGAATAAGAAAACAAGTTAATTAGTTCTTAGTGAACATAAGAAATCTTTTGGTTGTTCTATAATAGATATCTAGGAAATTTGTCTATTCATGTGCATACATAAGATCTTGATGGTGGAGAATTCCCTATCAAAAGTCAACCACCACAGAGATTGAACCCTTCCATGAAAGAGGTAGTTAAGAAGGAGATTCTTAAGTGGTTAGATACTGGAATTATTTATTAGATTTATGATAGTTTCTGGGTAGGTCTTTTCCACTAGGTCCCTAAGAAAGGTGGCCTGATTATAATGTTCATTGAGTAGAATAATTTGATTCCTATTAAAATAGTGACTGGGTGGAGATTTTGCATTGACTATAGGAAGCTGAATAAGGCCAATAGGAAAGATTATTTTCCCTTGTCATTTATTAGCCAAATGTTAGATAGGCTGCCAAGAAATTCTTTTTTTATTTCTTAGATAGGCATTAAGGGTATCATTAGATTTATATAGCACATGAGGACTAAGATAATAACACTTTCAGCAATCCCTATAGAACATTTTCTTTTAGAAGGATGCCCTTTAGGCTTTATAGTGTCCATACTACTTTTCAATATTGTATGATATCTATTTTCTCATATTTAATTGAGTAGGGCATTGAGGTATTTATGGATGATTTTTCTATGTTTTCCACCACGTTTGATTATTGATTTGATCATTTGACTATTGTGCTAAAAAGATATATAAAAATAAATCTAGTGTTGAATTGAGATAAGTATCAATTTATGATAGCCGAAGAGATAGTGTTAGGACATGAGACTTTAGAGAGAGGATTAGAGGTAGATAAGGCTTAGGTGCAAGTGTTGAGTCCAGTAATTAGGTTGTTAAGCCTAAGTAAATGTCCCACGGCTACCAAGAGGGGGGTGAATTGGTAGTTTTAAAAATTTTAAACCCTCTTAATAATAAAGTTGAACCGAAATAAAATTTTCTTTTAAAGTTAGTAGAAAAATGTTTTTCAACCACAGAGTTGTTAAAACTGAAATTCAAAGTGCGGAAACGTAAAAGCAATAAAGAAAAAAACACCAGATTTATAGTGGTTCGGTCTATAACCAGACCTACATCCACTCCTCAGAGGCACCCTCTGAGTATTGCACTAATACCACAAAGTGACTCTCCTTTAGCACCCACAGCAAGGCGGAGAAGCCTGTACAAAACCCTCTTTTCACCACTACCCAGTGCGGCAGAGAACCGTCGTTCTTTTACACAATCCACAGTGCTGGCAGAGAACCGTCGTCCTTTCACACTCTCCTAGTGTGGGCAGAGAACCCTACGGCTGTTCACACTCTCCAAGTGTAGGCAGAGAACCTTCTTCCTTTTACACTCTCCTAGTGTAGGCAGAGAACCGACGTCTGTTCACACTCTCCAAGTGTCGGCAGAGAACCGGACCTTCTTGAATGATCTTCTCACAAGAATCTAGAAGGAAGAAAGAAAAGAGTGAAGAAATCCAATTTCACAAGTAGAGATTCTTACCTTAGCAATCCAAGTGAAGCCTTCTCGCTCCAATGGTAGGAATCCTCCTTTGAAAGCTCTCTTCCACTCTCTCCTTGGCTATTCTCTCAATAGGCACGAAGATCAAATGACAAAAAAGATTGGGTGGCAGTCTAATTTGGACTATTTATACAAAAGACATGAAAAACCGCCCAAAAACTGCAAGTTTTCAATTCTGTACGCAGTGGATCGTCCTGTACGATCCTGGATCGTCCTGGACGATTTTACTTAAACGATCTGAAACGACCCAATTTGTATATGTGTATGAAATGACTTCGTACAGCTGATCGTCCTGTACGAACTAGGTTCGTCCAGTACGAACGGTTATTACAAGGTCGGTTCTAGAAACTGCTGAAAACTGTTCTAAGTCGGTTTATCGTTTGGACGAAAATATGTTCGTCTGGACGAAAATTTTCCAGAGAGCCGATCGTCCTGGACGATTATTTATTTCGTCTGGACGAAAATTTTCCAGAGCACCCATCGCCGCGGACGATAATTTGCTTTTGTCTGGACGAAAATTTTCCAGAGAGCTGATCGTCCGGTACGATAATTATTTTCGTCTGGACGAAATTTTTTCAGAGGACTGGTCGCCTCGTACGATGGTAAAATTCGTCTGGACGAAATTTTACAGAGAACCCATCGTCCGGGACGATATTAAAAGTCGTCCTGGACGAATAGGACTTAGAAAAAAAAATTTTCCAAGCAAGTTCCTATTCGTTCCAAATGCTCTATAGGAGATAACTGACAGATCGTCCAGTACGATAAATATCGTCATGTACGATCAGTATAGAAATTCAAGATCTCCTTATTTGTGTGTGTAAGATTTTATTCACTCAATCACAATCACTCCCTTTCAAAATTAATTCAGAGAAAAGACAAACTTCAAATAAACAAAATTTCTCATGTTGAATTTGATTTGAAGTTTTCGTAGTCTGGAGTCTGATTTTCCTGAAATGTTAGTACACACAAGAGCAAGTGCAAATTTTCTGAAATTGATAGGAGATAACTATACATTTGAACAATAATGTTTGGAATCATCAAAACTACATAAGTTGCACAAATATAAATCATTCAAATAGCAACTATTCAAACAGCAAGTAATTAAAATTTTGCACCACCAACTTCTGTAAAAAGCATTAGAAGTTTTCTAAGGCATGCCAAATTTTAGTGGAGATTCATTATGGACTTTTCCAAAATTACCAAACCACTATATCATTTTCTTGGAAAGTATGTCTCATTTGAGTTTGATGATGCATTTCATAATGCCTTTAATATTTCAAAATAACATTTAATCATTGCACTCATTATTTTCTTGATTATAACTTGTATTTTGAGTTGATGTATGATGCAAGTGATAATGATGTTGGGGTTGTATTGGGTCAAAGAAAAGACAAGAAATTTTTTTACTATATTTTATGCTAACAGAACTTTAAATGCTGCATAATATAATTACTCTGGTACTAAAAACAATTGCTATAAATTATCTTTGCTTTTTGAAAAATTCTGATCTTACTTTACTGGCACAAAGGTTTTGTTTTATACAAATAATTCTCTTATAAATTATCTTATGACAAAAAAGGATGCTAAGCTTAGATTGGTGCAGTGGATTTTTTGTTACATGAGTTTGATGTAGAAATCCTTAATATGAAGGGCACTAAGAACCAAGTAGTTGGTCACCTTTCTAGATTAGAGTTGGAAGAATTTACATTGCATGAGTGTGACATAAATAAATTCTTCCCTTATGAGCATATGTTTACACTGCATTTTAGTGTCTCGTCTTAATATGCTGATATATTCAATTACATTATGATCGAAGTGTTCTCATAAAATTTATCAGCTACCCAAATGCAAAAATGCATGCATCATGCTAAGTTTTTCTTTTGGGATGAGTCATATCTCCTTAGAAAATATAATGATCAAATCATTAGGAGATGTGTTCCTAAAGAGGAAGTAGATCCCATCATTAGTGTATGCCATGATTTTAGTTAGAGAGAGCATTTCAAAGGATTTTGAATTGCTTCTAAGATCATCCAATCTAGATTTTATTGGCCTACCATGTTTAAGGATGCTAATGCTTATGTTAATAAATGTGATAGTTGTCAACGGGTATGTAATATTACAAGGAGAAGCAAAATGCTCTTGAATTACTTTTTAGAAGCTAAAATATTTGATGTTTGGAGACTTGGTTTTATGGGCACATTTATGTAATCTCATGAGTGCTATATATCTTGATCGCTGTAGATTATCTAAATGGATTGAGAGAGTTACAACCCACTGAACTAATGCTGAAGTAACTAATAATAAATGATATATCTCTACAAGAAAAGAAAATATCATTTATCATTAATCATTTAAATATGAAGATGATGATCATCTTTAATTTTAATATTCCCAAAATGAATAACATTCCCTCATCTTATTTAGGAGCTAAATGAGATGGGGTTTAATTTATCTGGGATTTTAAATATCCTAAAAAAGGCAAGCCTTTGTAGTTAATTACATCTTATAGAGTTATAGCTTCCCAAGAAGACTCTTGATTAGAAGAATGGTAGAAATTCTATTTAGATTTTCAATGAGTGATGTGAAGGGAGGGATGTTGGGATTTCGAAGGGGATTGGATCAAATTTTGAGTACTCATTTTGGAGACCAAAGTAAGAAAATAGGAGGCATTTTGAGATTTTGAAATAATTTAAAAATGCCTCAATCTATCCTATGTTGTGGTTTAAAGTTTGGATGAGAAAAAAAATTACATTTGAGTTGATGTTTTATTCAAATTCAGAATTATCTTTTCGATGTTTGGGGGCTTAAGATTTTGGGTTTGCCCCGAAACCTAGATCTAAGTAGGACACAATACAATAGTAACTCAAACCTAGCAAAGACAATGTAATTATGGGCTTACATCGGTCTGGATTCAAAAGCCAGCTAGACCTTTTCGATGCTTTGAAATCATGATTATGATCTCATGAAAGATGGGTAAGATTCTTTGGCCATCTTTCTTCCATTTGTGCGCTTCTTTAGCCAAATCGTGCTCAAATCATGCATAAATCATGAATCCATTAATGAGGGTAAATCATTAGTGTGAGAATGATCTTAAAAAATAAAATTCTAATTATTTAAAAATGTCTCTTTATGAAGAAGGGTAGGTGCACTAAAATAACCTAATTTTATAACAAAATCATTAACAATTAAACTTAATTGAAACATAACTTTTGCATACTCATTGAGGTATGGTAAAAATGTTAAGCTGTAAAACGAAAAAGTACAGGGTTTTTTCGGTGATTCATCCCGTTCTTTTGAGATTTGGGCACTCACCCGGCAGCCTTAAGGAGATAGAAAGTGGAAGAGTGGGAAGAGGGAAGAGGGAAGAGGGAAGAGGGAAGAGGGAAGAGAAAGCAGAGTAGGAAGAGGCATAAATCGCTCTCGGTCCATTCGATCACCGATATCGAGGGCCAACCCCAATTCCCCAACCTGTACTTGTTTATTAGCTCGATCCTTTTATTCCCCTTCCCAATCAATCGAAGGACCAGATATCATGGAAGCTCAGGTAAAACTCAGTTTTTTCCGGGGTTTTCTCGTGGTATTTTTTAATTGATATCAATTTATTTGGTGTCCAGAGCTTTGTTCTCCGAAATTTCAGCTTGGGTTTTAAAACTCGTCTTTTTTAATGATTTGGGGCTAGGTTCATTGGCCTGATTGGGGTTACTGCTATTAAAAAGTTTGTACTTGTTGTTTATTTGCCCTATTTTGGATATAATTTCGGGCTTTGTTGCAGTTTTAATATCACTACTGGCATTGAATATTCAAAGAACAAGATGGCTTGTGACTACATGTTCAGAGGGAAGGAAGTGGGTGATCAATTTTCTGATTCCAGAGAAGAATTGTCATCGGTATTTGATTCTTGCCCTAGTAGTCCGGGGACTAGTCATTCATCATTTGCAGAAGAGAATTCCATAACGTTGCTGACTAATGATCCTTTATACCAAGTCTGGATCAAGAGTCCAGTTAGCATACAGGAAAGGCGAGCCAAGTTCATGAAGTACATGGGTTTGGATTCCATTCATCCTAGTGATAAGCTAATGATGGATGATACAATTGTGGGTGACTTCGATAGGATTTCCAAAGATTATGGTGCTGTTCTTAGGAATTATTCATCGGAGAGGTTTGAAGAAGTTCCTAGCACATCACAGGAAAGATCCGCTGGCAAGCAATTTAAACGAACAACTGAGAATATAGATGATGGAAGGGTCTTTGTTGCACGGGAATCAAACCGAGATGGTAGTTTTTTAAGAGGCAGTTCAATGAGAGCATCTATGCGGAAAAACTTTGGGTGGTTGAAGCGATTGGGTTCCATGGCATGTATTGCAGATAGGCAAGGCTATGAAGTTGATTCAGGTTCCAATGGTTCTGATGGGAGTGCAAGGGCCAGGTTTCATAGGGTTCCAGTGCATCTGAATAGAAAGCAGTCCAAGGAATTCTCTGCAGTTTATATGGGGCAAAATTTTAAGGCTCATAATGGTGCCATCCTTGCTATGAAGTTTAGTTCTGATGGCGAGTATTTAGCCAGTGGTGGTGCAGATGGAGTCGTCCGAGTATGGCAGGTGATGGAATGTGCCAGGAATGATGAAGATGGTATTTTTGATGATGACCCTCTTTGTATTTACTTCAGCGTGAGCAGTCAATCCAAACTGTCACATCTTCACGCTGATAAACTTAAAAAAATCAAGTCCAAGAATTTTTGCGGAACTTCAGATTCGGCTTGTGTTGTTATTCCTCCAGAGGTCTTTCAGATATCTGAGAAAACACTGTATGAGTTCCAAGGCCATAAAGGTGATGTTTTGGATCTTGCATGGTCAAAAGATAAGGTAAATTTTAAATCTTAAGACTTCTTTACTTTGTATAGAGTTTTATCATAGAATCTCTTAATGAAAAACCTTGAGAATAAATTCTCCTTGCAGTGCCTGCTATCATCTTCTATTGATAAAACTGTTCGATTGTGGCAATTGGGGTCCGATGTTTGCCTTAAAGTTTTTGCTCATAATGACTATGGTGAGCTTTCATTATTTTATAAACTATATGATCATTGTTACAATCTTTTAATAAGCTAGATTATAAGGCAGTAGCTGGATTTATCCTTTTGATGACTTTCTTGCAGTGACTTGCGTTCAGTTTAATCCGATTGATGAGAACTATTTTGTTAGTGGTTCTATAGATGGTAAAGTTCGCATCTGGGAAATTCCAACATGTCGCGTTGTGAATTGGACAGATGTTAAACAAATAGTCACAGCAGTCTGTTATCGCCCAGATGGGAATGTAATTTATTAGTTTTTGTCATTTTGAAGCTCTCTTTGAAATCTACTGGGTGTTTGTGAATTTGATACATTTGTTTGGTTTATGTAGGGAGTGGTTGTTGGTTCCATGACGGGTGATTGTCGGTTTTATGTTACATCAGGTGCATACCATAAAAGAATGATCTTTCTTTACCAATTTGTAGAGTATATTTTCATGTTACGCCTGAATGAACCTTACTCTATCAATAATCGTGTTATATAGTGTCAAATTTTATGTTGTCCTTCAATGATTTTAACTAAAATAGATTGATTTAGAGATCATTACAATATTTACATTATTAGGGAAGTTATTTTATGCTTGAATGTAATATATTGAAATGAAGTTTTCAAAGGCATCATTAAGGCTTCGTTTGGGATGGCTTTCTTATTACTTCTTGAAACAACATTTTAATACAAAAATTTTAATTTTTTAACTAAAAAGCTGTTTTAAGAACCAATAAAAAAACCGTCACAAAAGAAGTCTAAGATAGAATCTCTTTGGCTTATGTTCCTTTTTTTTTCTTTTTATTGGCATTCCTTGAATTGTATAGACTTGATATCTAGAGATATTTTAATGAAGTAATTGGAGGTATTCGTGCCAAATTGTTTTAATGTTGAGGTTTTTTATTTTTCACATGCTAAAAATTTGCATTTTTTTATATTAACCTGTTGTCCCTGCAAAAAAAAAAAAAACAAGATATATCGAAGATCATTTTTATATGGACTATCCATAGATTATGCAAATTAAAATTTTATTCCAATTAATTATTCATCAACCTACAATTTTTTTTGGGAAATTTTGTGCATTATAATTTCTAATATTACATTGACCAAAGTGATTATTATGAATTTCCTTACCAATCCATTCATGGGGAAAAGCTAGCTCATAGACCTTGAGTGGGCTGTAAGACTTGCATATTAAGCCTTTATCCTTTCTTAAATTTCATTTTTCTTTTGTTGGGACAACCTTTTGGACAATCCTGTCACTTTTACTGTTGTCCTTAATGGCTGTACCATCCATCCAAATCTGTTTCAGTTGTCCCTTTTGGACAATCAATTTTTTTTGTTGTGCACTACATTCTAACTAATCGTATAATTGTAGTTCTCATCCTGTTACTAGTATTTTTCTTGTTAATCCATTCCTTGTTACCTTTCTTGTAAACCCATCCGATGTCTATATGAACAAGTTTCCTTTGATGTATTAATCTTGTAATTTGTAATAAAAATGGAGTTAACCGAATGGTTCATATATCTTTCTGTCTATATTTGCTTCAATAGTTTGATAATATTGGTCATCTGTGACATTTTCAAGTTGTTCATTCCCATCATTTCCTTTTCAATTTTATTGTACAACAATATCAAGCCTTTGTCCCTGTACGTGGGATCAGCTATATGAATCCTTTTTCTCCATTGTGTCATGTTGAAAGTCAAATTCTCATTTAAATCTAATAAATAAATCTCTTAAATACTCCATTGTGTCCTGTTCAATTTTATAGTAGTTATCTTAAATTCTTAACTTCTCTTCTCCATTCATGCAAAATTCAGATGACGACCTCCAACTGGATTCTAAGGTTTCATTTGTGGGTAAAAAGAAGTCATTAGACAAAAGGATAACTGGCTTTCAGGTTAACATTTTCACTCATATAAAATGAAAATATTGCATATCAGATTATACTCTATTTTAACTGTTGATCTTTCACTCCACAGTTTTGCCCAAGCAGCAGTAATAAGCTAATGGTTACATCTGCAGACTCAGTAATACGAATCCTTGAAGGGATCAATGTAGTCTCTAAATACAAAGGTACTGAACTATTACTTATTTCATTTGTGTCCCTCAATATGTTTCTCAAACATATCAGCTTTACTCCTTACCAGGCCTTCGCAATACTGGAAGTAAGATATCCGCAACATTCACTTCTGATGGACAACATATAGTTTCTGCTAGCGAGGACTCGAATGTCTATATCTGGAACCACTCGAACCAGAATAATATCCCCTCGACTAAGTTGAAAAGCAACAAATCTTTTGAGCGTTTCACCTCAAGAAACGTTTGCATCGTTATGCCATGGCAGGGTTTCTCCAGAAAATCCAGTTTGGATGACTTTCTTTGCCGTGTAGACTATATGGGCAACAAGATTCTATACCTCTCACTTTCCAATAATTTCACCTTAAGCTATAAGTTCTTTACTGATTTTGTTCCTTGGGGGTCGGCAACATGGCCGGAAGAGAAGCTCCCGCTCCCTTTTAGTATGGCAAAAAATTTCAGCCTTAGTAAATCACAATTCAAGTTTCAAAGAACTTCCTGTCAGAAGAAAGCATCCCATTCCTGGGGCCAAGTAATAGTCACTGCAGGATGGGATGGGAGAATAAGGGCATTCCAAAACTATGGGTTGCCAGTACACCTGTGAATCATTCATGTTTTTTAAATTACAAAGCAACAATTACGAGCTCATTTTGCTCTATCAGGTTGGCCGGGGCCCCAGCTTTATTAAAGTTGTAGTGGTCCTTGTTGATTTTCTGTGCATTGATTAGCTGGGAAATTATTTGTTGACTTGTGCAGTTCTATTTGAGCCTTCTTTAATTCATTTGTTTTCGTCTTCATGAGGAATGCCTCTGACATCTACTTAAGTTAACATATTTTCAACACTGTATTTGTATTATTATGTTGTAAAAGATTTGCTATTGAACCATAGCATATTCTCTTGCACACTATTATATACAAGAGAAATATGTTGAAAATACGTAGATGTTGTAGATGCAAAAAAGCATTGTTCTGTAAGATGTGCTGCAACATAAATTGTCATTAGTTGTGTAAATTTGAATCCCGGATGCCTTTGAGACTGAGGATTCTGCTTTGCAGCTGTGATATAGAAAGAGATTTAGGTTTAAACCTCATGAAAGTGAAGATTTAGTTTCAATTGTATGGACAGATTCTTTCTTCCATATCAAGAGCAGTTTCTTTTTTTAATTTTGTGTAAAGCTCTGATGTTAATTTTTTTTTTCTTTTTGTTACTTACAATTAGGTTTCGTTTGGGATGACTTTTTTTCTGCTTCGTAAAGCTGCTTTCTAGTATAAAAATTTGAATTTTTGTGCTAGAAAGAAGCTTTAAAAAACAGCAAAAAAACTGTCCCAAACAAAACCTTGAACTAATCACTGGCATCATCACATTCACAAGCTCCTATTTTTGGCATCATTAGTTTTATCTTCAGACTGATAAAGTAGCTATGTGATGATCAACAAATTCTTATCAAGACAGCTGTGCCATGCGATACTAATGGAGGTAGATTGAAGCTCGCCTTCTGCATTATTTTGTGGGCCATTTAAACAGTAAGACATACATAACGTCTCTAGCTTTTATTGTATTGTCCTTGGTGCGGTAGTTATTTAATGGAGAGTTTTTTTTTTTTCATGCAGAAATTCAGTATGGGTGCTAATCAAGTAAAGGATACTCCTGGAGAATAACAGGAAGAGGGATAAGTGGATAAGGGTTTTAAAATGTCAATGTTTGTCGTGTTCAGCACTTGGTGATGTCTTCTCAGACTTGCACAGACATACAGTACTGACTTGGCAAAGGTATTGTTGAGCACTTTAAAACTTTAGATGAGTGATGGGTGAAGCCAAGTTTTAATGGCTGCACCTGTGCTAACTTTTATGGGTGTGAGTTTTTTTCACTGGTTTATTGTATATTTATTTTTGCTTGGATGAGAGATTATTATGTGTGGAGTCCGAACACAGAGCATCATTCAGTTTTGTCTCTGTGAACAGTAAAAGCACAGTGTGAATAGTTAAAGCGTATAATAATTGTACTTTTACTGTTCATAGAGACAAAATCAAACGGTGCTTGTGTCCGGACTTCGCACGTAATAATCCACCTGCTTGCTTGGATTGGATTAATCAAGCTAGTATATAAGCCGGAATCCATTCCATCAATTTTTTGTTTGGAACAGTTTTTTACTATAATTATTTTTTGCTGCTTTTAAGAAATTTTTTTACAAGAAATTTGTTTTAAAAACAATAAGAAAACTGTCTCAAACGAAGAACAAGTCTCCAACTTTGTACTAAGTTGTCAACTTGCCTAAGAAGAGGTATATTTACCATGGACTATACTGAAGTTGTATAAGGGCTGAAGTTATCTGAAAGGAATTTATGTACTCCTTGGAATCAAGTAATTGAACTTGTTCAGAAGAATCTAAGATAACGCAAATTTGGCAAATCAACTTGTCAATGTTGTCAGCTTATTTGTCTTAGAGGATTCGCCAGTGGAATCCCTCTTAATGTGAAACTTGCAAGAGTTGCCAAGGTATTGGATGGTTGTTAGCAAGCAAGATTTGTCTAACCCATAGTAAAGTTTTATCAGTTCATATAATTTATTTTGTCTTTATTCAATTGTATATTTGTACTCATTTTAGTAGTATTCCATTTTGACAAATTTATTGATATGAGGTTAGAGGATGAGTACATCTTTTTTTATAGGCTTTTATCACATCAATCATGGAATTTCTAATGCATAGATCTGCTAAGATTTTTATGGTCCATTTGTGATAGATGTAGCTTTTTTTTAAGAAGTGATTATAAAGTTGTTGTGAAGAAAATAGTTTTTTAAAAGTTATTATAAAAAATAGTTTTATTAAAGGCAATTGAAAAATATTGGCCAAATAAAAATTATGATTGAGTTTTAAAAAGCAAAGCTCGAAAAATAGTTTTGATTATATATTATGAAGAGATATATTGATTGATTTAGGGGTGTCAATTCGGTTCAACGGGTCGGATTTGGGTCGAACCTGATTTGACTCGGATGTAAATGGGTCAACTCGAACATGACACGTTAAGTTGAACGGGTTAGAAAATTGAACCCTGACCTGACCCGTACGGGTTGCCGGGTTGACCTGACACGACCCGACTTGCCGATTTCTTCCGAGCGCGGGCAAGAGCAGCTCAGGCGCGACTCGCGGACCTTGCGGTGCAGGCACGTTCGTGCGGGTGAGTGGCTAAGTACAGCACTGCGGCCTATTGGGACGAGCAGGTTGAGTGCTGCGCCACTAGGGCATTAGGGGCCTGAGGCGAACTGCGCGGGACTGAGTTGATGTGGGATGGGACGACTGGCGGAGTCGCGGAGAGCTAGAAAAACCCGTAGCAGCGTCACGACATAGGCATGACGCGAGTCAAGCGACCGGCCCTGCACTAGACGGTTGGCAAACCTGACATGACGTGATTAGACGGGAGTCACCGGACATGGCTAACTGGGTCAATTCGGGTTGACCTGCGGGTTTTGGGGTCAACTCAAACCTGACCCGTTTCACAAACGAGTTGACCTGAACCCGGATTTTTTCGGGTCGATTTTGGGTCGAGTTTCGGGTCGGGTCAATTTTTGACACCCCTAGATTTGTTATTTAATATGAACTACAATAATGAATTTTCTTGTTTTTAAGGTTATCATCAAATATAAATTTATCCTATTCATTGCAAAAGTAAAACATTCATTATTTGCTTGTGGATAATATTGTTACAATATCATATTATTTGTGCTGAAAAACATTAGGAGATTTACCAATGGATGATCTATTATATTTTTATGAATCAATCCCTCATTAAATGAAGAACTCCATAATGGAGAAAATTTTATAACTTTTAATCATGAAGCCATTAGGATAATGTCAAATCAATTTTGGATATATTGCCTCCAAAAATAGCTACATAATTCCATCTATTAATAGAGTGGGTTGCATATTACACTCATCTTATTTTTAAAGTTAATAAATAAATTTTAACCATTCTTCAAAACCAACTATCATTTTATTTGGAACAGTTTTTTTATTATTTTTAAAGCAGTTTTTAAATACAAAAATATCTTGAACAAAAAAAAATTATTAAAAAATTACTTCTAGACATAATGTAGAAAGAAGAAAAGGTTGAGCCAATACAACTTAGTAGGTCTCACTAACTAATTTAAATTTTAAACATTTAAGCTGGTAATTATTTTAGCTAAATAGAAAGAAAGTCATTAACAAATGAATTTACTAAATAGAATTGTGGGGAAAGATAGAGAAATTAAATAGACATTGTTCAAAACATAAATACACAAGCACTTCTTATATTAAGGTAGAAATTAATAGATTTTCCTCGGTCCTCATACCTCCCAACGTAAACAAATATGAAAATTTAGGCTCTTATAACTCCTTATGCTAGCATATTATAAAGCATACCCTCATAGCTCCCAAATATTTAACATAATAGATATTAAGAAGTTTTCAAAATAGAATCAGACCCTTATAACTCCCAGTGCATTTAGGACAGCAAAACTTAGGCTTCGTTTGGGACGGCTTTTTTATTGATTTCTAAAACGGAGTTTTAGTAAAAAATAAAAAAATTTGTACTAAAACTCCATTTTAGAAAGCAATAAAAAACCTAGGGGTGTCAATATTTGACACGACACGAAAACCCGACCCGGAAAATCCGGGTTGAACCCGACCCGATTTCAAAACAGGTCGGGTTCGGGTTGACCCGGTGGGTTGCCGGGTCAACCCGCCAACCCGTTTAATTCGAAAAATTTTGAATCCCGCCTCTGCCCGCTGCCCGCCGTGCTGCCCGCCGCGCGCCTGACCGCGCTGCCCGGAGCGCGCCTGCCCGCGCTGCCCGCCGCGCGCCCGCACGCGCTGCCCCTGCTCGCTGCGAGCCCGCACCTGTGCCCGCGTGCCCGACCGCGCCCGCGCTGTCCCTGCTCGCATCCGCCAGCCGCGCTCGCGTCCCCCGCCGTCCGCCGCCGTCGTTCCGGCGCTGGCAACCCAAATCGGTTTGGGTCGGGTCAACCCGGCAACCCGCCGGGTCAGGTCCGGGTTCGGTTGTCCGACCCGTTTGTCTACCCGGGTCAGGTTAGGGTCGACCCGTTTGAACCCGGATCAGTTCCGAGTTCGACCCGAACCCGACCCGTGACCCGAAATTGACACCCCTAAAAAAAGCCATCCCAAACGAAGCCTTACTCACAAAATCAAACTTTCTAAAAAAAAACAATACATTTCAAGTAGGTAAGCATATGCATAATCGCATTTCCAATAATAAAAATTATAACACAAATTATCACATAATATTATACCGATAGCCAAAATATTCAGCAAACTAATTAAAAATTTATATTTTCTTATTTGTACCAAATCATTAAGGGTTGTTCAGAACACTTCTTTGAAACTTTTATTATATAATAGCATTATTTTCTTAGGTCAAAATTATTTTTAAATTGCCAAAATAACAAATTTTCAAAACTAGCCAAGAAAACTTTTTCAATAAAATATAAAATGTCCAGAATATTCTTACATGCTACATATCAAAAGTTGTGCAGTGAAATCTGAGAAGATGTGAAGTTATTCTCATTTTTTTTTTTATATTGTAGATTTATGATTTTGATAAAATCCCAAAATTATAAACAGAAAATTACATACCTTGATTTGGATAACTATCTGAATTGGGCCGATAGTAAAAAAACTGACTGAAGCAACTCAATCTAGACTCTCTCTATCTAGCTAGCAACCTCGAGAGAATATTTACATATTTTCCATTTCAAGTGAAAATTGACATATATTAAAAAATTTGACGTAGCAGTCGTGTCGGAACACTGACATTATTCACAATAAAATGACCAGGACCCGAGAGCTTAGTGCTGCAATACTCCGAACCTTGAACAACGCTCACAAGAAAAAGCTTCATTTTTCAAATTTCCGCTCAAAGAACCCCCCTTGGGCTGCTCCAAAATAGATCACATGTCTACCAAAACATTCAAAATACATACAAAATGTCCAGGAAAAATAATATGCTTGAGAATTCATGTAAACTCACTATATATATATATATATATATATATATATATATATATATAATTTCTAATAAAAATGAAACTGTTAATTAGCAAGTTCTATTTCTTTTTTGTTAGCAAAGGGAAATGTCTGTCATAATATGAACAACTGAGTTAAAATTATGGTTATTAATAAAAAAATCAAGAAATTCATCCCATATAGGGCTGAAGAATCTCGTCCTAGAAATAGTTTAAGGAACTTTCCCATAAAAAACTAAGGATCTCATAAAGAAACCCATTAAACTAGGACCAATCAACACTTTAATCATTTCACGTTAACAAGGAATGATTTTATAAACAGGACTATAAATTATGATCAAGTGTTAAATAAAGCAAAATAACTAAGTAAGAAATAAACTCAAAAATGATTTTTTTTTTCATTTTCTTAATAATAACGATATATGAAAAATAAAGCCGACAAGCGAGCCTGCTTGAGCTCGACTCGGTAGCAAGCTCACGAGCCGAGCTTTCGAGTTTTGACCTCAAGCTCGAGCAAATTTATGAGCTTGTTGGATAATCGAGCTCAAGAATGATTGAGTTGTTGTTCGAGTCGTGCACTCGTCGAGCAGCTCGAGCATAAGCTGAAGGCGAAATAGGAAGTAAAAGGCTAAAGTGCGGAAGTGGAGGCAAAAGTGGAAGCGGAGGCAGAATCGTAGAAGCGGAGGCAGAAGCCGAAGCAGAAGGTGGAACCGAAACCAGAGCCAAAAGTGGAAGCGGAAGGTGGAATCAAGTTGTCCAGTTCTTCAAGGGCCTTGCAAATTGGCTCATGAGCCTGCTTCTGTTGCCACAAATTGAGCTTGAGCACACTATTTGAGCTCGAGTTCGAGCTTGTGATTTGGCAAACAAGCCGAGCTCGAGTTAAGCATGATTGAGCTTGAGCTCAACTCAACTCATTTACACCCCTTAACTACAACACACCATACTAAAGAGAAACCATATAGGTCAACTTTTAGAAGTTGGTGCATTCTTCAATTCATCATGGTGAGGCATCCCAAAATCTCCAAAGTAGAAGTAAAGCATGGGATCCTAAGTTTTCTTTTGACAAATAGTCCTACATCTTATTAGATGGCAAAGAATAAGCTCATCCACAGGAACTAACTTGACCAAGATGATTCCATGAATTTCCACTAAGGAAACTTCAATTTTCAAATCATCAATCTCTTTGCACATCTTCCTAATGACTTCATCTGAAAAACTAATAGGATGGATAACTATACATTCTCATGCTATATATTGAACTTATTCCTCTCAACTTTTTGTAACTTTGAGCTCAACTATTTAATGATAGACTTTACCCTTCCTATGAAACATTGAGCTCAACTTCAAATTAGTTTTTTAATAATTTATTATTATTAACAAAAGTCATATTCACATAAACTTTAGCAATAGGATTTAATATATATATATATATATATATATATATATTTTCTTCATCATCCAAAATGAAATGAATGATTGGGATGGTCCAACACTCCAACTACATCACTATTTATATTGTGATAAATAAAGGATTTGTATACAGTTGAAAGTGGCCCTTCTTTATTTGGCCTTCCTCAGTGATTGCTTTATCTTCATTATTATTTTGGGTTCATAATTTATAACTTTGTTTAGTGGGAAATGCTCATCTTGAGCTACAGATAAAAATGAAGAATCTGTCCATGCAATTGGACTTGCGTTATTACATGATTATGATTTAATCAAATAATTCTTTATTGATTTGATCAAATAACTACAAAATTTGGACTAGCTTTGCCAAATAAAACATAACTTATAATGATGAATCAACTCTAAATCTTTCTTTTTGTTTTGTGATTATGGCTTTGTTTGTATGATAGTTTTCCTATTGCTTTCTAAAGCAGCTTTGTAGTAAAAAATATTTAGTTCAAAAAAATTTTGTACGAAAAAGTTTCTTTTAAAAAACAGTTTGAAAATATAAATAGGATTTTAAATTGAGCTCTCTTATATGATAAAAAGTTTTAGAATGATCCAAATTAAAAGACTTAATTCTTCGTTTGGGATGATTTTTTTATTGCTTCTTAAAACATCTTTCTAGTTTAAAAGTAAAAATTTTTATACTAGAAAGCTGCTTTAAGCTAGAAGCAGTAAGAAAGCCGTCCCAAACCAAACCTTAATATGATAAATTGCTTGGCTTAAAAGGTTTTTTTTGTAGACAATGGAAAGAACACAGTTTGGAGGTAATTAAAAAAATTGTTGAAGTGATAATGTTTCACTTTATAATTAAAAAGAATATAAAATTATATATCATTAATATGTTGAATTAGACTTTTTAACCTAAACTAGTTCCATCTAATCAATTCAGACACATGACTTAATGCTAGTCTAACTCTTTGTTTGTGACGGCTTTCTTACTGCTTTTTAAAACAACTTTTTAGTACAAAAATTTCTAAAAAAAATTGTCCCAAATGAAACTTAAACATAATTGGCAAAAAGCACTAACCATAATATTGACTAGGCAGTTAAATTGGTCTAATTTAGATTAGAGAAATTTTAATATATATAAGATTTAAATAGCATTCAATTTAGACTCTCGTTTGGATCAATTTAGCGTTAAACATAATCAAACTCAGTCCAATGTGAGGAAGTGGAATTTTGGATTCAATTTTTTAGTTGACTTGAATGAAACTAAATTTCTCTATTTTAGCTATTCAACATAACGATAGGTGTTGTTCAACTAATAAATTTACATATTTTAAGTTATAAAGATGGAAAACTAAAATAAATTTATTTGTTCATGGAGGTGGAAGAAAGAGGGAAAAGATGATAATTAATTATACTATTAAATTTAATTTATTATTTTAAATTTATAACTATTATAAAATATTATTAATTATATAGATATATGCTACACATACATAAGCCATAATCTATCTAAACTAGTTTGATTATCTCTGCCTTCCACCTATTCTTTGATGGCCAAGTGAGTACTCAATGAAATGATCTTTCTTTTTCCACCCTACTATTTATGTTGGACTTCTTATTAATTTAATATTAGGTTAAAGTCATGCAATATTAGCCTAAATTAGGGTTCCATCAAGCCCTATATTCTAGGGAGAAGTGAAATCATATGATTGAATTATATTAATTGGAAAGGATTTAGAAAAATGAAGTGACAATAACATTTAGGGTGCAAAAAATACTGTTGATCATGATTGATTTGATTTTACATTAATTATGACTCTGAATCAAATCAAACCAAATTAAATGCTTAAATTGGGAATTGAAATTGAATTAATAAAATCTAAAATGAAATTGTTAATAACACTTTGGTTTAGGCTTGATCAACCTTTTTGACTAATATGATAAACAAAAGAAAATTATAATTTGGCTTGGTTTTGCTCAATAAACATTAGATTGATATAATATTGTTTGATTTATTTCACACATATTAGTTGTGCAAAATTGATTTGTATACCATTGAAATGAGAATGGCCATTTAATTTTTATTAAATTGATCAATATTCATCATGTTTAAGTATAACTTGGTTCATAAAAACAAAACTTAGAAATGCTTAGTAATAGGAGATGAAAAATGATAATTATAAAGCTAATCTTAAATAGTTAAGATAAAGCATATGATGGTGATTCCTTTAGTTCTTAGGGTTCACAAAAATCTCATACATAAATTGATTTATGAAAATGAATGTATATCAATTTGAACTAAAGCAAAATAGCTTATTCATTGCTCAATTTTAAATACAAAAAATCTATTTGTTTCATGACAAGTTTTGTAACTATATATTTGAGCCAGTTGCAAACTCCTATTTCACCCAACCCAACCTCAATTTGTCATTTCATTCTTTTATACCCCTCTCTTGCGAGCTTTGTCTCTTGACATAAAGGGTAGGTAAATAGCTTATTCCTTGCTCTCTAATCATCATCCTTTGACATTACTTCATCCCTCTTCTTTCTCCCCTCTAGCTACACCTTGTCACCCTAGCTCTACCCCACACCATATTTAATAATCAACTTCATCTTTCAGCGCTATGGGTAGGTAAGTCTCTAATGTTTTTACTTTGATATTCTTTTAAATATCTATTTTTTGCCCTCTGGGTATGCTTGTCATGTTGCCATAGCTATATCTTTGACTACATATACATTTGAAAATCAATCAATAATTGTTTAATTGTTGTTCATCCTCCACTCATTCCTTTTTCTTTTTTTGCTTATCATCACATGTATTGTATTGATAATATGCATGACATAACATAAAATCATTATATGTTCATTACATAACACATGAATGATAACAAATTAATAATCAATTAGTCATGTACGTGTTAAAGTTCATGTGTAGTCCTATATGTCAAGTTATCATTTAGTATGTCATGCTCATAATCTTCAAAATCATATCATGTATATTAAGAAACCCATACATATATATATATATCATGTCTACTAAGCATTTTTACAATGTTTATTAATGATGAAAGGAAGTAACTTTTTTAAAATTGCATCCATTAATTAGATTAAGGTTTATTTTGAGACGTTTTTTTTTTGGCTTCTTAAAGCAACTTTTTAGTACAAATTTTTTAATTATTGTATTAGAAAGTAACTTTAATAAGCAGTAAAAAAGCCATCTCAAACAGAGCCTCAGGATTCGTTTGGATGACTTTTTTTGCTTCTTAAAGGAGCTTTCTAATACAAAATTTTTAATTTTTGTACTTAAAAATTGCTTTAAGGAATAGAAAGAAAGCCGCCCCATATAAAGTCTAAGGCTTTCTTTGGGACAACTTTTTTATTTTCTTACAAAGTAGTTTTTTAGTATAATTTTTTTTAATCAAAATTTTTGCTGCTAAAAGAGTTATAGTAAAAAAGATTGTACCAAATGAAACCTAAATTAGCAAAGTTTGTGAAATGTACTACTAAATTTCAGAAGCTTAATGAAGAAGTCATATAAGAGTCATTATAAGAGTTTTTTATAAGTATTTTGTAGTAGATTCACATTTATATACTAATTTGCTCATTCTTTCAGATATCATGCATCTGCTTATTCCTAATTATTTATGGCCGGCAGATAAGAGGCCCACTGTATATTTGAAATTTTGGGCATTGTTTGGCAAGAGCAACTAAGCAGGCCTATTAACGTTATGAAATGTTTGAATCAGTATACAAGGCTTGGGCCTAGTGTTAAGCCTGGCCCATTCCAAGTTGATCAAAATAATATCGGAAGTTCAAAAATAATTGGTATTTGTTCATATATATATATATATATATATATACACACACACAAAGAGATCTAGAGAGAGAGAGAGAGAGAGAGAGAGAGAGAGAGAGAGTGAGTGAAATGATGCTTTTTAAAATTAATAGGATTATTAATCAAGCTAAAAGATCATAATTAAGGCTTCGTTTGGAACGACTTTTTTACTATTTCTTAAAGCGATTTTCTAGTACAAAAATCTTAATTTTTGTACTAGAAAGCCGCTTTAAGAAGCAATAAAAAAGTCATCCCAAACGAAGTCTAAATTAACAATCTTTAGTACTTGGCTTTAAATTAAAAACATCCATTTTGAATTTAGGCTCCCACAAGCACTTGAAAATCACCATTATAACTTTATTTGGAGAAGTTTAAGCTTTCTATTATTGCTTTTAAAAGTTCATTTACTGCTCAAAATATTAAAATGCTCTTTCAAAAATAGCTTTTATAAACAAAAGTTTTAAATAATGATGAAAATGTTGTCTTCCAAACACACATTATTTTTTCCTAACTATTCTTCTTACCATAAAAGCAGTTGAAAAGCCATTCAAAACAAAGCTAATATCTACTACTATTTTTATGATAATTTTATATCATCTAAAGTTTAATAACATTGATTTTAAAATTTAATTCAATTTGATATTGTAGAAAAATATAATTCAAATAAATTTAATATACTTTAATTAACAAGAACCATTAAATTGGAGAACAAATAGGTGGATGCTAAATTTTCTTATTTACAATACCAATGCAATTTTTTTTCTTAATTTCTCTAATAAGAAATGTTATGTGAAGGATGCTAATGTTGAACTAGGCATTGTTAAACACAACAATAATAGTAGAGGACAAAAGCTAAAAAAATAGTAGAATGTATGAACTTGGAAATACATAAGATAAATTTGAAGTTAATAAAACATGATCCAACATTCATAAAATATTACATTCAAATGTACAATTCATAACAAAATATATAACCCCATAATTGTTTCAACAGTTCTTTTCAAACAATGACAAATGAATTGATAAACTGTCTCAATCAAGATTGATAGCTCCAGTTCATCAAGAAGAAGATGGTAATATTAACTTAAGCCCATGCTTCACACTAACATCAATAACACATGTGGTGGTAGACTTCATTCAAAAGTATTAATGGTCAATACAAAGAATATTTCGATTTCCACAATAAAAAATATAATATAATTCACATTACCTCTTTTCATATAGGAGTAGTTTTTTTTTTAATTAAAACCCACAGAGGGGCCTACGTGTTGATTAGAAAAAGTGGTTACAAAGTCCTTAAAAGGTCCGACCAGATCACAAATGCTCCACAGAGCTACAATCCAAAAAAAAAAAAAAAAAAAAAAAAGAAAACCTATGATCCGGTCAGTCCTTATCCTACAGTTACAAAAATAATTCCAAAATAATGACGGGCTGATAAGCGACAGCACCCAAAAAAGGAAGATCCAATAATTATCGTTCAGGACGAACTTCCTGTAAAAAATAACAACTAACTGGAAAAAAGATTGCGCGAAGAAATAACTGCGTACCTTGAGGTCATCCAAAATGTCCCGATAAGACGAATTGATAATCCTGCACAAAAACCTCCAGAAATAGAGATTAGAAATCATATATTTATCATTGATATCATTGATAGAAGTAAGACTAATCAGTCCCCAACCGAAAATACAAAGAAAGAGACGAATGTCGCAACTGGGCACCGCCAGCCCCCCAACAGAAAAAGAAAAGCTCCCAGTAAAAGCACAGAGCTTGCTATAATGCCAGAAAAAAACCTCAAAAAACCTGTAGTTGGCTACATGTTAAAGGTTAGAATCTTAATTGGAAAATTTTCCATCAATCTTTACAAGCACAATTTGGAATTTATCAGTTTGAAGATTTACATGAAACTTTGTCAAAGCTAATTCAGAAGGTGATTATTAGACCACTTTTGAATAGTTAGCTCATAAATATCCATCTCTATCCAAAATTTCATTGTTTAGTTTTTCATTTATATAATTGAAAAAAAAATGTATTGAGAATTATCATTAGCTAAAACTTTTTTTTTTTAATTAAATTTCATGGAACTACCATAATTCAAGAAGCCAATATGTATGACTTACAAAAAAGAATCTTTACATTCTTGGTCATGTTTTACTCCATCAAGTTCTAGTGTCACAAATAAATTTATTTCCCAAAAAGATAAAAATGTTTTAGAATTATTTGACATAAAAAA
The DNA here is from genome assembly GCA_016618105.1 of Dendrobium huoshanense. NCBI lineage: Eukaryota > Viridiplantae > Streptophyta > Magnoliopsida > Asparagales > Orchidaceae > Dendrobium > Dendrobium huoshanense. Next base: position 31,890,791 of record CM028345.1, read on the forward strand.
TTGCCTAATCAAATAAAATTATTCCAATAACTTGACGTACTTACATATCTATAAAATATCTTTAATAGAAATATGGCATAGGTATGAAAGGTACAATATTTTAAATTAGATGAAAATTTTGGTGTTCACATTTTATTTGCTACTCGATATTGATGATCAGAACCTCAAATTTGAGTCTACTATAGAAGGCTCATTAAAGAAAAATAAAATCCATATAAGGTATTTTTGATTCATTACAATAAATTAATCTTAATGCTTTTGATGACCAGCTCAAGATGTGCTAACTATCAACAGTGAGGCCCTTTTATAAAATACCAATTTAAGTGTTGATTGGAAGTGGTAGCATTCATAATCATGATTGCATTTGTATTAATGATTTAGAGATACTATCTAAATAGATTAAGATATGCAATTTTAAAACTAATGATGCTAAATGACCTTAAACAAAGAGTCCATAGAATGACTTTATAATAATTTATCATATACAATTAATCTTTGGTGTTACTATCCACTGGTAGTATATATACATGCAATTAAGCAACAAGAATGATCTATTTCAGTTCATTGTTTATAATAATATATGAAGTTAGTTTATATAGATTTACAACATAGAAAAAATAAGGAATTAAACTTAACTACACATTTATATGGCATATCAAGTTATATTTAGAAGGAGAATAGATCCGTATAATAGTCAAAATTGGAAGTAGAGTGGAATCTTATTTCATCACATGTTTGTTTCCATTATAAAGAGGAGTGGCTAAACCAAGTATAGAAGGATAGTTACACATAAATTTTAACTAATGTTGAAATCCATCAGGGTGATTTGAACTTTGTGAAGGATGATGTTAATTACGTTAAACTTCAAGCTTACTGCAATGCTAGTTCTTCTTTTGAATAAAAAGTCTCATAAGAAGTGTAGATAATAGAATTTCCTCTAAAATGTCATTTTTTACTTCCAACAAGTTTATTAGAGAGGCATCTATAATTAAAGATCATGATCTCATATAAGAAGATACTATATAAGTTTTGAGTCTTCATGGTTTTACTATAGCGTAAAACATCTTATAATATTCAAGGCATACATCACTATATAAATACTATAGGAAAAACATTTCTACAAAATATTGAATATACAAATAAATCGATTAGCATCCTAAACTAAATAGCAATTTTTTGAATGCACAAAATTTAAGAATTACTATGTACATTCACTCAATAAACAAACCTACTCAATTATATTTTTTGAGTTATCCCATTAAAAGAAGCAGACAAAAAAGAAACCATCAGCGATGGAGAAAAACTTATAGAACAAAAGTGAAGGGTGAGTAGAGAGGATGAATGGCCGTGGAGAGGAAGTTAGACAGAGTAAAATTGAGGGGAATGGCTGTCAAATCGAGTGGCGAATGGGAGCAACAAAAGGGAGAGGGCTTTTGCATGAGAACGGACTCAGCTAAAAAAAATTGCATAATTAGATGGAGTACATAGCAAAAGATTGAAGTAGGGCTTTCTCCGGTGGATTTTTTGCTAAAACATATCGTTGATCTACTTAAATTTGGTGTTATTTTCTGATAGAAAATTGCCAATAAATTTTCAATGGAAATTTCCCTGGAAATCTGTGAGAGAATGTCCATCGCCAAATTCGCTAGTATTTTGTTGCTATTTCTGGCAGCTAATTAACAGTAAAAAATTCCCATATAAAATAATCGTTTTTCCTATGATGGATGAATGAGCAAAATATATCTGACATTTATATGATATGTTTGCATGTGTAAAAATTATAAAATAGATTATAAATAGCTTTATATAATAGTCTTTACAAACTTGTTTTATGATTGAACCCTCTCACCGAACAAAACCTGGGAGACCTCATATATTTTTATTTACGACATTTATTTATGCCACAAATGTATTTCACAACAATTTCTATGCTTGTCACAAAATTTGTGATGAGCATGTTTTCCTCACCCAATATATCGTGAAATAACATATGTAACAAGAATTTTGATTTATTTTCTTGTTGCAAAATGTCATTGCTTTGATAATGTTTCTAATTTGATTGATTATTTTGACATACACATGCAAACCATTTGGTTCACCTTAGCATCACATCTTTCATTTGAATGCAATTGAATGGGGATTGGATGATAACAAAATTTGGATTGCTCTTTTTTATTCTTAAAGTGGAAGAAAGATTTGGATGCTTTAATAGGTCAGAATCATCTCCTATTGCGAAGAGTTGATTATGGTGTCATGATGTCTATGACATGTATAATAATTTGATTATAGTTTTGTATCATTATTTCAATAATTCTTTTATTTTTGCAATGCCATAATAAATTAATATTGTTCATTATGTTATGTTTAATATTTGTGTAGCGACACACCATAAATGCATCGTAATGTTATATTGGTTATTATAGTTATAAAGGCGGACCAATACCCTATTAACATTAATTAATATTCAATTTATTCTAAATGAATCATAAAAATGTATTCCAAGTTAAGAGAAACTCCACGGTTAAATAATAAATCTACAAGCATGTCAACTTTGCCATATTTTTCCAAAAATTATACTATGGTATGATTTTATTTCATGATTGTATCTTCTTCTAATATATAAAATTTAAAGGTTACTGTTTTTATAAAAATGATTGAGTTGCCTATGAGGTGCCTATATAGAAAGATCTTAAAGAAATTATGAGTTCTTTCATATATAATAACTTGTTATAATTCAAAGCTATTTTAATATGTTATTTGTTTAAAGAGACACAAAAGAGTAAGATATTAAGAAAAATTATTAAGCATGCTTAATATATTTATTAATGATTAAATGAAGTCACTTTTTAAAATTATATGCATCAATTAGATTACTTTTTTTCTAAAGAGTAATAAATGCATTAATAGATAAGAGCAGGAACTACAAAGTTGATTCCTCCTTCAACAAACTAACAAAAGAAGGAGGAATCTTATTAAAATCCAAATCCTCCCAAATAAAATTACTAACCATAGCAAGGTTAGCACACATATCCTCTAACTTGTTGCTACTTCTATCTACACAATTAAAGATGACATAATTAAAATCTTTAAAAAATTCAAAGTCTTCCATCCCCTTGACGTCATCAAGTCGTGCCTTATGAAGAATCTTCATCACATTTGAATTGTCTCCTTCCATGATAGCTCCCTTATATTTGAACATCCAATCTTTAATTACTCCTTTCAATGACTTGATAGCTAACATCTCCAACTGAAAAATATCCCAATGTATGCAGGAGTCACCAAGAGCCAATAAAAACCTATCACCCTATAATAATCTTAAAAGAATAAGTAAATCATGTACTGTTAAAACCTCTTACAAAAACTCATCTCTATAAATTGAATACTTGACAATCACTATGCCTATGCTTTCATCATACCAATCTAATATACATAGTTGTGTATGCTTTTCTATTCTTAGGCTCCACATTACACCTGATACTAACTACTCATATGGATACTATGTGCATCAAATGAAGATATGGTATATTGAAAACATCATGAAATTATTGATGAATAAAACACATTAGTACTCCATATTTTATTTACACCAACAATTAAAAACAAGAGAATTTAACTAGACATTAAAAACAAGTAAAGAATTTTTTTTTCTTAATTGACAAAAGAAAGAGAGTATAGAAAAAATATATATAACCGGATGTGTTCATTGATCTCCTCTACTCTCCTCCTTGAACTTATAGAATTTCTTCCACAACACAAGCTAAACACTCTAATAGAATGTATTTAGTACTTCTCTGAATTCTCTTTGTTGTCACTCCTAATGAAAAATCGGAGAAGCGCTATAAAGACTAAAATTAAAAAAATGACTGAACTCCACTACTAATATGAAAAATAGACTATTTATAGAAAAAAAACATAGAAAACAAATTATGGCTCTTTGGCGCTCGAAAAACTTGCATCTAGGCGCCCATAAAATGAACTAATATTGCAGCGGTGAAGGGTTTCCTCTGCTGTGGCACTTGATGACATGGATTCGTTGTTTAATGAATCAACCCGTTGCTTCACTGGCAGATTGTGGCCTCAACAGTTATAACTGCAGCATTGTAGCACTGCTGATGATTAAGCACTGCGACATCCATGTGGTACTCCCTTGACTTAGTAGCACTGGAATTTAGCACCAACACTATGCAGACAGAAACTAGGTTATGTGGTGTTGCTCCTCCGATGCTATGGCTATGGGATAGTTGGCTAGGCTTTGCGGCGCTCTCCTCCGACACTGCGGTGCTGTCAAATAGTGACTAGCTAGCACTGCCATGTCCATATTTGGGTGCTCCAGAAATGTTAATGATGGCACCGCGGCGGTATTATATCCGACGTTGCGGTGCTATGCCATGCTTGAAATTTTTTCCCATATATTTTTTATGTTTCCTACAAAAACAAAATGAAAATAACATATTTCCACTAACTAATTAACATTTAAAACATATCATTATTTACAATTATCAATGACTTCTTGGCAGTGCCAAATGATAAGCATATTAGAAGGATTTATGGGATATTTCAGTAGGATTTCCGAGTATACTTCGACGCATTCGAGCTAATCATAAGCTAAATAATAATAATAATAATAATAATAATAATAATAATAATAAAATCATAGAGGTGAATTCGAAATTTTCTAGCCTCAAAATTTTTTTATCTACCCCTCGAGTTGCATTCATTTCCTTATAACTCGTGCATTTTTTCCCTAGGATGCACACCGATTTCTTTGCGTGATTTTCTATGTGAAAAATTATAATCAATTTTAGGCATTGTCGATGTTTCAAATGCAACCATAAAGTCCGTTTCACGATCAAGCATGGTTTGGGCAACATCATGCGTAAATTTTCTCGATTTGCATGTTGTTGCCTCAAGATCCGCATTGATTTCCTTATGTGATTTTAATTGAACAAATTGATAGTCATTTTTGGGTATTGATGACATTCCGATCGCAACGGCATAATCCATTTTGCGATCAGAAATTGTTTGAACAACGTCACGCATCAGCTTCAAGTGTCAATCGTCCATTTTGATCAATCTTGTCTGATTTGACTGCGAGAGGTTCCCTCTTAAGCGGATTCGACGCCCCGATAGCAACGGCCCAATCCGTATGACAATCAGATGTCGTTTGGCCCTTCAAGTAACACGTCGTGCGTCATGTATTTGCATATAGGGGTCAACAATATGATGACCTCTTTCAAGCTTTATTAATTACTCACACAATGTATCATAGGCTTAAAAAGGACTTAAACAGATGTCGAACCATCTGTTTTTCCAGTGATGATATATAGCATGACATATCCAGTTCCCCTATATGCCTTATTGCCAATACAATTGGCCATCATCTTAGAAAGGCCTTAAATTATACCAACCCATCGTGTTGTCGGGTAGTTTAGTACACTAGTAGAGAACAGCTTAATAGTAATCATCCTTGCGTTTTTTTTTTGTCTATAATGATGTGCAAAAATCATGCTAGTAAGTATCATTCCTGATTAACCAAAATAGGCAGCATATTGGTTTAAAAACTAGCGATGACGATATTTTAGTTTTCGTTTGGGACGACATTATTATTATTTTTTAAAATAATTTTTTATATTAAAAGCTGTTTTATAAAGTAATATAACATTATGCATTCTAATGTCCCAATGAATAAATTTTTTTAACAAAGTATGAGAGCTTGGAAGATTTTTATTTATTTTCTCCTAACTTAGCAATCAATGGCCTAGCCAATAGATTATAGAAGTAATCTATGACAACATGTCTTTGTACATTGCACATATTATCCTTAAAATGCACCAACTTCAAGACTTTTCTTGCTGGAATTAAGATAAATCAGGATAAATTAATTAAGACAATTTATTTAAAGCCTAAGACTTGAGCAAAGTTAAGTCATTTAACTGGTGAAAAAGATAAATTATTATAAAGTAAGATATGCTAGTAATATTTAATTGTTGAATTAAACTTATTTGCCTTAATTAATCATGTTCTAATAATGAACTAATTTAATAACTTAATTACAACTATACGAAAAATGCTTAAATTCACTACAATAAACTTTGTTCTTTTAAATTGAATTTTAATTAATTATTACAAGCGATAATCTTACAGAACTCAAAGATTAAGGTTTTATGAAATAATTTCTTAGTACAAAATTTTTTTAAATTTGAAAATTTTGTTCTAGAAAGCCGCTTTATAAAGCATTAAGAAAACAAGGCTTCATTTTGGATGACTTTCTTACCGCTTCTTAAAACAATAGCTTTCTAGTATAATTTTTTTACTAAAAAATTGCTTAAAGAAGCTGTAAGAAAGTCATCCCAAATGAAATCTAAAGCTTTCTATCCACTGAGTTTGCTTTTTTGGTATGGCTTGGTTTGGGAAGATTTTTTTATTGCTTCTTAAAATAAAGTTTTAGTACAAAAACTTTAATTTTTAACTAAAACTCCGTTTTTAAAAGCAATAAAAAAGTCGTCCCAAACAACGCCTAAGGCTTCAGTTGAAAGAAGCTATATTTAAAATTATATTAATGGGTGCCATATTCTAAAGAGCTTAAGTTAGCTTAAACTTGTGTTAACTCCCCATCCAATAGCCCCGACAACTACTGTATAAGTCATTATAAAACTTCTAAATGGTGCAGTTTGATCCATTAATGCTTGGCGAAGTCAGTCTTCTTTACTTCACAAAATGGCCTCACCATTTCAAAACATTGACTTTAATTCAATTAATTGTCTTCATGTGGCTGTGGGAGTAGCGGTTTATTAATTTGACTAATCATAGCGCTTTCTACAACGCAAACATATTACTTTTCTCAACTACAGATATTTTAATAATTATATTGAAAGACAAGAAGTTGAATATTGACTGAAAATTCAACGATTTATGTTCTATTATTGCTTCCTTACAATGACTTCTTCTTTGGCAGCTGAAATATGAGTTGGATGGTGATGTCTGAATTCTAGTAAATTTAAATTTTGTTTGGGACAACTTTTTTACTGTTTTATAAAACAATTTTTTAGTATAAAATATTTTCATTTTAAAAAAATTTTATGCTAAAAAATTGATTTAAAAAGTAATAAAAAAGTTGTCTCTGATAAAGCCTAAGATAGTCCAAAGAGTAAGAAATGAAAATGATAGATACAAATGAATAATTCCACAATAGCATCTTTCATGATCTGCAAATTATCTTAGAGATACGTCTTCATAAGGAGCTACCAAACTGTAATTTTCTTCTATTATTGTGTAGAAATTATAGCATAAGAAGGACAAACAATAACATCTTTATAGACTTGTTGTGCTAAAAGAAAAGGAAACCAAGCAAAAAATTGAGGAAATTTTAATTAACAAGAATTAAACAACTTATTTTTTATGCATATGGCCATTTTGGTCCAAAAACATTATGTTGCTCTAATTTAGTCCATCGGCTATATAAAATTGATCCAAAATGGTTTGTTTCGGTCAAAATTGTGATTAATTTTATATCACAATTGTAATAGGAGGGGCTATTTTGAATCAATTTTGTATGGTCAAGAAGTTAAATTGGAACAATTTGATACATTAGCACTAAATTGGCCGTACACGAATAATCTGAGTCTTATTTTAAAATTTTTCTTTGTTTTAAAATAAGAAGCTCTTTGGGTGAATGATCTTCATATATATATATATATATATATATATATATATATATATATATATATATATATATATATATATATATATATATATATATATATATATATATAATTTCATGAGGAATCACACAAAGGACTCGCCAAAGATTGAGATTCCTATTATGAGCAAAGATCCATGTAGAGGCCAATCGACTAGGCCATGCATTTACAATAGTCTATAATAAGTCTTTTCATAGATTATACTTTGTACTATTTTTTACTTTCTAGGATTTAATCTTTGTTGTAGTTCTCCAAATCACATAGACAAAAGGTGAGAACATATTTTGGATATTGGATCTTTTTTGTTACTTTGAGAATATCTTGATCTTTTGGCATTTTATGTTACTAGTCCTCGTCAATTCTAAATTGCATATTTGCCACATACATATAACTCTAATTCCCTATTCTCACTCGAATCCTACTTGATCCCATAGCTCACAGCAAAAGGTTACAATTTAATAAGGCTATGGATAAATTTGAATCCAACAATTACATTTCCTGTTAAATTAACAATTAGGAAAATTATTGGAATGTAAAATCTTTTGAGGTAAAAGGACTGAGAAAAACAAGTTATATATATATATATATATATATATATATATATATATATATATATATATATATATATATATATATATATATATATATATATATATATATATATATATATATATATATATATATATATAGATAGATTGATATATATGAAAAAAAATGGTCAAAATTAGAGGCTGCCGCCTCGCCATTTCATTCTTTGATTTTCTTTTTAGATGGCTTCTTCTTATCTCCACCTAATAAAAGTATGAGTAATAAAAGCTAAAGAACAGTGATCTCACCTGTCCTCAAATGCAGCAAAGGAATTTTGATAATTTGTCAAAAGCAAGATAGCAAAAGCTTCCTTGCATGCATGTTTTCTTCGGCCAACTTTGACGAACTGTTTGGATTTGATTTTGGTTAAATGGATTGGAGAGATTCTTAGCTAAGAAACCAAGATCATTTTGTTTTCTAGCGAGAAAATAATTAGTTCTTGCAAGTTTTTTCTTCTTTTAATGTATGATAAGCAACTCATTTGGTCCTTTTATTTGAATTTCAGAAGATTTAATTTGATTCACTCTTTTAAGAGTCACAATTTTAGCTGTAATAAAAAAAAATTAACAGCATGATTAAAATTATGTGAATTAATAACAGAACAAAGTAGATTTCATTTATATTTTTAAAATTATGTATTCTTAAAGATAGTTATTTAATCATAAGGACAATTACTGCATAGAAAGCAACGTTAAAAAGATTTTAAGGGGTAATTTGTTGCAACTTAGTTTTTATAACCATGTTTTCATATCATTTGTATTTTTGATGATTCTAAATATTATTATTTTTATTACTGTTTCTCCTAACATATATTGGATATATTGCTTGTGTTGTTATGTGTATACTAACATTTCAAGGAAATCATACTCCAGACTGTTGAGGACTTCAACTCAAATTAGATTAGGGTTCATTGTAAATGAAGTTTGTATTTTACACTTTTATTGAGTCTAAGAGAGTGATTGTAATTAGGTAACCGTGCACACATACACTGGGGGAGAGTTAAAACTTGTAAAATTTTAAACTAATCGTACTGTATGATTTTTAATTGTACGGGATGATTTGTCCAGTTAGTTCCTCCAGGATGTTGCCTTCGTATAGACGACATCCAAAGTACAAAAAATATTGTGAACATTTTCGTCCATACAAATAGGTAAATTTTTTTAACTGTTCGTCTGGGACGATCTGGAGTTCGTACGAATGATATCCAGAGTATAAAAATGATGCAAACATTTTAGACCATACAAACAGGAAATTTTTTTAAACTGTTCGTCAGGGACGATCTTGAGTTCGTATAGATGACATCCAGAATACAAAATTATGGGGCATATTTTCATCAAGGAGAATAGGAAAATTTTTTATAACTATTCGTACTATACGATATACATATCATACTGTATGATATGCTTGTACGAAAATATTTCATACATGATCATACGAGCAATTTTAAACTATTTGTCCGGGACAATTATTGATCGTACTGTACGATCATGGATGCTCAAAATTGAAATTATTAATTTTCTATATGATTTATTATGTCTTTCATATATAAGGTCCTCAAATCTGTCTAAATAAGAATCCTTCTTTATTTTTCTTCAAAGAAAAAGTGTGAGAGTGTTTGGGAGTGTTTTAAGAGTGTAGAGAGAGATTTTTCAAATTGAAATTGTGAAGGGTTCATAAGTTTACTCAAAGGTGAGGATCCTTTATAAGTCTTATCAATTTTCTTCCCTACTTCTTTTGAGTTGTTTGTTAGAAGATCCGATTCTCTACTGACATTAGGAGGGCATGAAAGGACGCTGGTTCTCTGTCGACACCTGGAGGGTATGAAAGGACGACGATTCTCTACCTACACTTAGAAAAGTGTGAAAGGATGACGGTACTCTGCCGACACTTAGAGAATGTGAAAGGCTGACGGTACACTTCCATATTGGGGTTTAGCGTAAGAGAGGTTAATTATAAAGGCTTCTTTGCCTTACTGTGGCGGCAAAATGATAGTCACTTTGGTAATAGTGTAATACCTAAAGAAGGAGTCTTTAAGAAGTGGACACAGGCTTAGTTGGACCAAACCACTATAAATCTTTGTGTTCTTCTTATTTTTTGTAATTTTATTTACTGTACTTTTTATTTAAGTGATTGAAAAAGTTTTATTTTGTTTTTGGAAAAACTTAAATTGTGCAAATAAATTCATAAATGGTTTTTATTCTAGAGGAGATTTTTTAAATAACCAATTCACCCCCTCTTGGTTAACCTTAGGATAATTACATTATGCCTAACAACTTTTATGGACTTTCAAGTAGTATTAGAGCCTATTTCAAAATTTAAAGTTTAGATTACTTTTTGAAAAATGATTTTGGCTAATTTTGAAAATAGTAACACACCTGAAGGATATTCGATCGCTAGACCCCTATTATTTGATAACAACCCTTTTAACTTTTGGAAAACATGAATGTCTACTTTCTTCAATCACTTGACCATCGCATGTGAATATTAGTATAAGAAGGATACACTAGGCCAACTAGACTTGTAGATGAAATTAGAATTGAAACATCATGTACTGACTGGATTATAGAAGAATGAGACTTAGCTCAGTTATATGCTAAATGTTTGAATAAAATTTTTTGTGCACTTAAATCTAAATATTACATGCATATTTTTACCTATAAAAGTGGAAAAGAATTTTGGGATAGACTTTGTATCACATATGAAGGGATTGATGAAGTGAAATAATTTAGATTAAATATTTTATTATATAATTATGAACTATTTCGTATGAAACTAAATGAATAAATTTATGACATGTACACTCATTTCACTAAAATAGTCACTTCCTTGCATGCTTTAGCCATGGAATTAATAAATGCTAAAAAGCGAATAAAATACTTTATTTTTTGCCTACTTTTTATGATGATAAAATAAATATTATTATAGAGTTTAAAGATTTAAATATTTATTCTATTGATAATCTTCTTGAATCACTAATTGCTTACGAGAAGAAAGTTACTTAAAGACAGATTGATGAACCTGAGAAGTGAAAGGAGAATAATGTAGCATTGAAAGTGGATGACTCGAAGAGTGATCAGTTATAGCTTGAGGATGAAGATGACATTGCCTTGATGACAAGACAATTAAGGAATTTTTTAAAGAGAAAGAAAATGAGACACCAATAGTAGAATAAAGATAAGTTCCACAAAAATGTTAAGATTTTTAATGATGTTATTTACTATGAATGCAAGAAACCTAGACATATCAAATCAGATTGCCCGAATCTAAAAGTCAATCCGAGTAATGAGAAGGTGGAAGATAAAATAAATGTGATGAGGGATAAGAAGAGAATTCAAAAAGTTTTTAGGCGGACTCAGCTTCAGGTTCATTAGAAATAGAAGAAGAAGAAGAAGTCACCAATATGTACTTAATGGTCGTTAATCTTGATCAATCAGATCAAGTAGAGAAGCACTCTCATACAAGATCTCGTGAGAGCATTTAGTATATGGATAGCTACTGTTCAAAGTATATGACTAGAGATACAATTCATATCACTAAAAGATAGGAATGGAGACATGATTACACTGGAAGATAATACCATTAGGAAAGTGGTGGGCACATATATGATTTGAAACTTGAATAATTTTTTCATTGAGAATGTTTTACTTGTAGAAGACTTAAAGCATAATTTATTAAGTATTAGCCAGCTGTGTGATAAGGACTATAATATTAATTTTTTCCACTAACTACTTATCAAGACAAAATGGAAATGATGTACTACTTGTAACTAGGATAAATAATGTGTATATACTAGATTTAAATTATATTAAATCTCCTAATACTTTTTATTTGAAAATAATTTATGATGAATCATGGTTATGCATATGAGGATTTATCGCGCTAGCATGAAAAACCTTAGAAAAATTATCAAAAAAAAAAAAACCAGTTAGAGGAATACCAAAACTAGACTTTACTAAGGATCACCTGTGTGATGCATGTTAACTAGAAAAATGGGTGAAGTCCTCCTTTCATTCCATTAAATATCTTAGAACTAATAAACTATTAGAGATTATTCATATGAATTTTTTTGGATCGGTTAACACTATAAGTCTGAAGAGAAAGTATATCAATTTTTGATTTTTTATGATTTTTTTAGATTCACTTGTGTTAAATTTTTATTTTATAAGAGTGAATCATTTAAGGAATTTAAAATTTTTTGACCTGGATTCAGAAAAAACTAGGATGTGAATTCTTGCCAATTCAATGTGATCATGATGGTGAATTTGAAAATGAAAAATTTGAGGAGTTTTGTAAAGAGAAATGAATTGATCACAATTATTTAGCACCTAGGACCCCTCAATAGAATGGGGTTGTCGAAAGAAATAAAATAACATTAATTGAAGCTAATAGAGTCATGTTGGAAGAATATTTACTTCTTAAATATTTTTGAGCTGAAACAATCAGTATAACTTATTATATTCTAGATAGAGTGAATATTAGATCCAAATTAAATAAAGCACGCTATAAGCTTCTTAACGGTAGAATACTAAATTTATCACATTTGTATATTTTTAGATGTTAGGTGTTCATTCATAATAATGGAAAATTCTTTTTTTTTTAAAAAAAATTGATCCAAAATTTGATAACAAAAATTTTCTTGGATACTCTAGTGTTAAAAAATTATATAGAGTTTTTAATAAAAGAACTTTGATAGTTGAGAAGACCACACATATTGTATTTGATAAATATGACATTTCAAAAGAGCCAAGGTTGGAAGAAGATCATATTAAAAATAACTCCAAGGAATTGGAAAGCTAAATTTGGAAGAAAATGTGGAAAAAGAAAACCCTTTCCCTAGAGAATGGAAATTTTCTTAAAATCATCGTAAGAAATTGATTTTAGGAGAACCAAGTGAGGGTGTTAGGACTAGGCATGGACTTAGCAAAGATGTTAACCATTCTACCTTTATATCAATGATTGAATCCACAAATGCTAATCAAGCACTTTTAGATAAATTTTAAATTTTGGCCATGCAAGAAGAGTTGAATCAATTTATAAGAAATAATATTTGAGAATTGATAGAAAGGCCAAAAGATCTAAGTGTTGTCAGAACTAAGTGGGTGTTCAAAAATAAAATAAATGAATTAGGAGTTGTGATTAAAAATAAGGCTAGATTGGTGGCTAAGGGATATAATCAAATATAAGGGATTGATTTTGAGGAGACTTTTGCCTCTGTAGCAAGACCTGAAGCAATTAGAATTTTATTAGCTTTTAACTATTTTAAAGGATTTAAATTATATTAGATGTATACTAAGAGAGTTTTTTTGAATGGAAAGATATAAGAGAATATTTATATTAAGCAACCTCCAAAATTTTGAAAATTCTAAATTCCCTAATTATATTTAAATTAAAAAAGACATTATATGGATTGAAATATGAAAGTTCATTAGAGATGTTAAGCACTTAAGAACTAGCCCGAGACTAACCAAAAAGGGGGGGGGGGGGGGGGGTGAATTGGTATCTTTTTTTTAAAAAATTTCTTTAGGTAAAGCACAACAAAACTTAAAACCAAATCACCACAGAAATCAAAGTGCAGAAAAGTAAACGCGGAAGCAAAACAAAGAAAGATCAAACTAGATTTATAGTGGTTCGGACAATCCTTGACCTACGTCCACTCCTCGGAGGCACCCTCTGAGTATTGCACTAACTCCTTTAGCTCCCACAGCTAGGCGGAGAAGCCTTTAAAACAGACTCCTTTTCACCAACCCCGGTGAGGTAGAGAACCGACTCCTTTTGCTTCCTCCTGAAGCAGGCAGAGAACCCAGACCTTTTGCTGAAGTAGACCTCCCAAGAACCTCCCAAGGATGAGGGAAGAAGAATGGAGACGACGATTTGGAACCTTGCTTGGAGCAACCTTTGTGAACCCTCTCACAAACTCCCCTCACAAGTTCCTCTCTCACTCTCTCTCTCTCCTCTTCTCCCAAGGCTCTCTTAGGTCAAGAAAGCAGCATTCAAGGTCTTGTTGCATGAGAAAATTTGGGTCCTTTAAATAGAATTTCAAGAACCAACATTATCATCCAGGACGATATGAATATCGTTCTGGCCGATCTGTAAAAAATAAGCTCAATCAGCTAGGACGAATCATGATGATCAAAAGAAAGTTGGTTACATCATCCATGCCGATACAATATCGTCTTGGACATCATCCTGGCCGATTCTGCTATCGGCCCAGCCGATGTGATCATATTAATCAGCCTTAATTACTTTTCATAATTGCTAGATTAATTTAGGCATAATTATGCTATATCGTTCAAGCTGATGTATATATCATCCTAGCCGATAATTTAAAATAAAGAATGCCTAAATTGATCATGGCGGCTGATTCTTTCTGATTTAAGCCTATCGTCCTGACTGATACAAGTATCATCTAGGACGATTTGCTCAATGACGGCTGCTTAACCAGGATGCCCTAATTAGGGTTTCTATTTTTAGTTGAATCATCCTGGCCGATAGGAACATCGTCCAGGCCGATGTACTCAAAATAGAAAATTCAAAAAACCCCTCAAGTGTGTGTGCAAGATTACTTAGCATCAGGAACCACTTTTATAATTGACTCAAAAAAAGAAAAAAATATAGACTTGACTCAGCCTAAATCTACCCGATCTTGAGCTGGCTTGAGCTGCATTCGATCTTGTGGTCCTAAAAAGTTAGTAGGCAAAGCAGTCGTAGGAAATCATGAATGTTTGCTATCATCAAAAGTCTAATCCATAAACTCAAATTTGCAATAAAATAAGCATCTAGGGCATGGTATGTGAGATTAAACACTTTTTTATTAGATATATTATTTATAAAAGGAAGTATCGACAACACTCTCTTTTTAAAGAAATTAGTAGATGACATACTCATTATTCAGATATATGTTGATGATATTATTTTTGGATCTATAAATAAAAAACTTTGTGATGATTTTTTAAAAATAATGAGTAGTGAATTTGAGATGAATTTAATAGGAAATCTGAGTCATTTTCTTGGTTTTAACATTAAGCAAAATTAGAATGGAACTTTTCTTAGGCAGTCAAAGTATATTAAGGATATCCACAATAATGATGAAATGGATAATACTAAACTAAAAACTACACCAACGAGTTGCCCAATTCAGTTGGATAAGGACTTAAGAGAAAAATCTATTGATCAAAAGAAATTTAGAGGTATAATTAGATCATTATTTCATGTGACAGCTAGCAGACTGGATATAATATTTAGTATTTATTTATGTGCTAGATTTCAATCTGATCCAAAAAAATCATATTTGACAGCAATAAAAATAATTTTAAGACATCTTTTGGGAACTCAAAACTTAGTAATTTGATATCCTAAAAATAGCTCTTTATTTAAAATTATTGAATATTCTGATTCATACTTTACATGTTATAGGGTTGATTGAAAGAGTACACTGAAACTTACCAATTCATAAGAAATTCCTTAATTTCTTGGTCCAGTAGGAAAAATAATTCTGTAGCCCTATCTACTACTAAAGATGAATATATTTTCTTAGGACTTTGTGTGATATAAGTACTTTAGTTGAAATAATAATTGATTGATTTAAGATTTTCAATAGGCATAATTCCAATTTTTTGTAATAATACTAGTGCCATCTGCATTTTAAAGAATCACATCCAACATTCAAAAACAAAATATATATACATAAGATATCCCTTCATTAGAGATCATATAGTCAAAGGAGAGATTGAATTGAATTATTTTTCTACAAAAAAACAACTTGCAGATTTTCTTACAAAATCACTAGCCTTTGGCACTTTTAACAGATTTGATCAAATTGAGACTCATTTAAATTAGTCAGGTGCGAGATATTATAAGGGTATGGGTTGGATTCGTGGTCAATCTAACATAGTCAATATAAATGTAGCTACGATGAATAGCTTTTTTTTCATTGTTTAACTAGCCTTCTCCTCTAGATCAGGGCCCCTCCGAGTTCTTGATGTACTTTGTTGTTGTTGTTTCTATCAAGCTTTTACAAGTGATGTTATGATGTTTTTCTTTCATGTCCATAATGTTTGTTGTTTGTTGTTAAGTTTTTCTGTGATGATGATGTGTTTTGTTCTAGTTAATATCCATTAGATGAATATATATGATTCATTTGATATCAATGAAAATGTCATGTTTTGAAAACTTGTGTTTGTTTCTTACTTCTTGAAATGTTAGTATGCCTTATAAGAAAAATCATGAAATTTATTATTGAAATGGGTTATAAATTATTTTATTTTAAAAATTAATTTCCTTACAAAAATCTAATCTTTCAAAAATTTAAATTAGATTATAACTGTATTTAGATAAGGAAATCAATTTCATATTCTTTTAGGAAAATATAATTAGAATATCATTATTGCAATTTTGATGTCTTATTTTTTTATTTATTTTTCAATATACTTAATTTTGTTATTAGTGAAATTTGAATTAAGATTACTGATCTTGAAAACACCCAAAAAGTAAATCAAAAGAAAATGCACGATGTGTGCAAAAGTTGAAAGAATGTGCAATGCTTCGTAAAGTGAAAAGAGGCACAAAATTATCCCATATAGAAAGATGCACAAAGTGTACCACAAATATTTAAAAAGATACATAATGTTGTTAATTGAAATTATTTTTTAATTGTGTTCTTTCCACTATCATTTAATCTCTAATCCAAATCAATCTAATTAACAATTATATTCTATGTTGAATTTGAAGTTAACTAATTTTCATTTCATCATTTTTGCAATAATCATCTTTACTTATTTTGTCTAACATGAATCATGATATTGATTAACTATTCTTTTCTTAATTATTTTTAAATTTAAAATTTTGAATTTTTCCTTTTTAGTATTATAAAATTAATACTATAATTGCAATTGGTTTAAAAATATTTTCTTGATCAATTCTTTTGGTTTATCTATTGAGACCTTTTATTTCAAGTTCTACTTCACTTTTTGTTGTTGTCAAAAGGGGGAATAATATTGTTTGATTGATTGATGTTAGTTGTGTGATATGTGAAGTTTTTATATGGACAAGAGGGAGGGTGAATTGTGAAAACTTTTTGACAATAATTAAAACCTTAGCAGGAGTTATATTTTTTTTTTTATGCTTTTAAAATTTTAACATGGAAAAAAAAGATTTAAACAACTTTTCTTTCACAAATTTTCTCAAGCAAATATTATGAAATAAAATGCACGCAATAATAAAAAGACAATAAGGAAAAAGCACACCGAGATTTTTATAGTGGTTCGGTCAAACCATGACCTACGTCCACTCCCCGGAGTCCTCCGCTCCGGGTATTTCACTACAAGAAATAGCTCTCTTTTTGCCCCCCTTGGCAAGGCGGAGAAGCCCTTACAATACTCCCTTTCACCAACCCGGCGTGGCGGAGTGCCAAACTCTGTTTTCACCCTCCTGGCGACGGCAGAGAACCTTCTCGTTTTTCTCCCTCCTGTAGAAGGAAGCGTACCTCGAGGTCACATATGTAGAAGAGCCTTTCCCCTTGGAGATCCTCCCACAAATTCTTCTAGAGCCACAGGAGGAGCAAGATGCAACAAGTTCGGAGCAACCGTGTGATCTCCCTCACACCTCTTCTCCCTCACAATGCTCACTTTCTCCTTCCTCTCTCAAATCCTAAAGAATTTCTCAAGAGCTCTCTCCCTCGAAATCCCTCTCTAACCATGTTCTCCTCTCTGATTCACACCTCTAAAATATGACAAGTTTTACACATAAAAATGGGCTCCAAAATCCCTGAGATTTCAAAAGTAGCCGTTACTATCGTACTGTACGGTTTCTAATCGTATAGTACGATATATATAAACAGAATTTGTCCTGGTACGAAGTGGTACGAACAATTCAAAAACATTTGTACATTACGATATTAAATCTTACGGTACAATCCACAACAATTCTGTTCGTACAGGATGATAGTCGGGACGATCAAATATCGTCTCTATTCATCGTATGGTATGATGTACATCATACAGTACGATGAGACAAAACCCAAGAGATCATCCAGGATGATCTTCAAGATGATTATAATTCATCTCTGTTCATCGTATGGTACGAATGGGTTCGTACAGTACGATATTCAAATTATAATTAAGCCCGGATTTCTTGCACTAATACGGGTTAAATTAAGTAAGTATTTAAAATAAATCATACCGTACGAACGTGTTCATACAATACGAACAACACAAAATAACTTACTTAAGTTAAAATGATGGCTAGGGTTTTGGATTTGAACATATCGTACAGTACGATTACATTCGTATGGTACGATCTATTCACAGAATCGTCCTACAAAGCTCTGATCGTACGGTATGAAATAACATCGTACAGTACGATCTACAGAGAAAGAAAAACTCTAAAATTTTCATTTAAAAACACTCTCCCCCTGTGTGTGTGCATGGTTGCTCTGACTTTTATACATTTTGTGGCCAGACTCAAGAAAATAAAAATAAAATAAACATCAAAATACATTGTCAGACTCATACTCGTAATCTACCCATTTTTGAGTCTTCCTGTCGTCCTGAGTAGCTTTTGATCTTTCCTGAAATGTTAGTACTCACGGAAAATAGCAAATAATATTCAATGAATCTCAAGATAATTCAAACGACATTATTTGTCATCATCGAAATCTCAAACTCGGGGTCATGGGTTGCAACAGTATGTGTATGTTTGATTGATTGATGGTTGTTGTGTGTTGTGTGTATATTTTATTGATTGATGGTTATTGTGTGATGTGTGTATGTTTTATGTGTACGTTTTTGAGTGTTGGTTCGTGTTTATGTTTTGTGCTCATATTTTTATTTGAATTTGTGTCTTTTTTTTTTGGTTTAGGATTTTTTATCTTCATGGGAATCCCTAGGTTTATATTGGTCATTCATTTAAGGGGAGCTAAGGAGAAATTTTTGCTTAGAATATTAAATCAAATAATAATTATTTTATCATCATCAAAAAGGGGGAGATTATTTCAACTTAGTTTTATAACTATATTTTAATATCATGTGTATGTTTTATGGTTCCAAATATTATTGTTTTAATTACTTTTTCTCCTAACATATATTGGATATATTGCTTGTGTTATTTTATGTGTATCAAGGAAATCATACTCCAAACTGTTGCAGACTTCAAGTCAGATTAGATTAGGGTTCATTATAAATGGAGTATGTATTTTACACTTTTATTGAGTCTGAGAGAGTATGATTATAATTGGGTAACAATTTACATACACACAGGAGGAGAGTTTAAACTTATAAAATTTTAAACTAATCGTACTCTATAATTTTTAATCATACGGGATGATTTATCCAGTTAGTTCCTCCAACAAGTAGTTAATCAAATCCTAGACGGAAAAAATTCTAAGTATGATTCGTACAGAACGATGTTGCCTTCATATAGACGACGTCTAGAGTACAAAAATATTACAAACATTTTCATCTATATAAACAGGTAAATTTTTTGAACATTTCATCTAAGATGATATGGAGTTCATATAGACGACATCTATAGTATGAAAATGATGTGAACATTTTTGTCCATACGAACAGAAAAGTTTTTTGAACTGTTTGTCCAGGATGATTTGAAGTTCGGACAAACGATGTCCAGAGTACAAAATTATGGGGCATAATTTTGTCTAGATGAATAGGAAATTCTTTATAACTTTTTGTACTGTATGATATACATATCGTATTATACGATATACTTGTACGAAAAAATATTTCATACAGGATCGTACAAGCAAATTTTGAACTTTTCATCATGGATGATTGTCGATTATACTGTATGATCGTAGATGCTCAAAATTGAAATTTCCAATTTTTTGATAGTTTTTTGTGTCTTTTATGTATAAGGTCAATAAAACAGTCTAAAGAAGAATCCTTCTTCATTTTTTTGAGAACAAAAGTGTGAGAGTGTTTGAGAGAGTATTTTTAGAGTGTTGAGAGAGATTTTTCAAGTGGAAATTGTGAAGGATTCACAAATTTGCCCAAAGGTGAAGATCTCTTTGTAAGTCTTATCAATTCTCTTCCCTACTTCTTTGGAGTTCCTCATCAAAAGATATTTGAAGAAGATCTAGTTCTCTGCCGACACGAGAAGGGTGTGAAAGGACGCTGGTTCTCTGTCAACACCAGAAGGGTGTGAAAGGACGATGGTTCTCTGCCTACACTTGGAGAAGTATGAAAGGACAATGATACTATGCTGAGACTTGGAGGGTGTGAAAGGTTGATGGTACTCTGCTGCACCAGGGATTGTTTGAAGTGATGTTAATTGAAAAGGTTTCTCCACCTTATTGTGGGGGCAAAAGGTGAGTCACTTTGGTAATAGTGCAATACCTAAAGAAGGAGTCTTTAGAAAGTGGATGTAAGTCTAGTTGGACCGAACCACTATAAATCTTTGTGCTCTTCTTATTTTTCCATAATTTTATTTACTGCAATTTTTATTTAAATGTCTTTCCATAAAACTACGAATTGTTGATAGATGAAAGAAATCTATATATAAAACTACCAATTTTTGATAGACTAAATCAGAGGTGGAAATGGGGAGCATAAATGACAATCTTTATATAAAGAGAGGGATTGGAATAAGCCGCCTGTGTTGGGTACTTGAAGATGAGATAAGAGGGATCCAAATACTGTGATCAAAGAAGGGAAAAATGAGAAATAACAAAGTCTAGAGTAAAACACCAAACATTATTATAATGGCTTGTAAACATGAATGTGATTTTTTTCTTTTCACTATATAGAAAACTAAGAAAGAGATTCACATCTACTATGTTATTAGTGAAGTAAATCTTATTGTACAACACTATTCTAGTATATGTTACAAGCATTGTAAACATGGATGGAATGCTCTTACCATTCAAGCTACATGAGATTTCTTCACACACACACACACATTCTCTCTCTCTCTCTCTCTCTCTCTCTCTCTCTCTCTCTCTCTCTCTCTCTCTCTCTCTCTCTCTCTCTCTCTCTCTCTCTCTCTCTCTCCCCCCCACCTCTCTCTTTATACGTATACCCTTCTCCATCTTCCTATTTATACAACTCTTTAGATGTATCATGCTTGTTTAATCCCCACACCTACTCCTTTTCTCCCCTATTTCAACCAAGTATTTGTGCATGTGTGTTAAGTGTAAATTGTGTACTATTTATTATATTTAATTAAGTGAAAACATGTTGTTTTAGTGGTTTTAATTCAATGAATGTTCATTAGAAGGAAAATAGCTACAAGTATTGATCAACACAGTAGCACCATTAGAAGCATCCTAGCATATGCTGTCTTAGCAACTCGGTGCCAGATTGAAACATAACAACGATGGTTTCTCTATATATTTCCTAGCATTGCGGTGAAACCAAGGTTAGCACTAAAGCACAACACATCGCAGTTGTGCTAGAATTCAACACTACAACAGCACTAGAGCCTCAGGAAAATGAGTTTTGGAGCATCAAGCTATGTAACGCCTTAACGTCAAAATTCACATTCAAGCCCCGTAGTGCTCAACTTTTAGACTGTTAGGAAAGTTGCTATTTGAATGTTTACATTCTTGCAACTTGTATTATTTTGATGATTTCAAATATTATTGCTGTACATATATCTCCTAACACTATTTGGAACATTATTTCTTGGTCTAGTGTGTACTAACATTTCAGAAAAATCAACTCCAAGATATTGAAAACTTATAATCAAATTCAACATGTTTTACACACTTACGAATTTTTTTTTATCGTACAAGACGAACTTAGTTCGTATGGGACGATCATGTAAATTACTCCTAAGTAGAGCAATGGATCGAACAGGCGGAGAGAAATTTTTTCTAAGTCCTAATCGTCTAGGACGAATTTAATGTTCGTCCCGGGACGAACGTCTCTGTATTCTCAATATGGCCTGTTCGTCCAGACAAAATTTAATGTTCGTCCCAGGACAATCTTCTCTATCTCGAGGCTCGCTCCATTCGTCTAGAAAAAATTTAATGTTCGTCCAAGGACGATCTTCTCTGTCTTGAGGCTCGTTCCATTCGTCAAGACGAAACTCTATTCGTCCCAGGATGAACTGAACCAAAATACGTCAGTTGGTTACATCCTAGAAAATTTTGTAAACCGACTTATGTAATAACCATTTTGTACCGGACGAACTTGGTTCGTACGGGACGAATAGCGTGTACGAAAATATTTTGTACCAATATACATAAGGTTCGTTTCTGACCATTTAAGTAAAATTGTCCAGGACGATCCACGATCGTACGGGATAATCCAAAGCGTACAGAATTGATAACTTGCAGTTTTTGGACGGTTTTTCTTGTCTTTTGTATAAAAAGTCTAAATTAGACTTTCACCAAATCTTTTTGTCATTTTGATTTTCATGCCTTTTGAGAGAAAAGTCAAGGAGAGAGTATGAGAGAGTATTCAAAGGACGATTCCTACCACTGGAGTGTGAAGGCTTCATTTGGATTTTAAAGGTAAGAATCTTTACTTGTGAATTGGGATTACTTCACTCTTTTCTTTCTCCCTTTTAAATTTTTGTAAGAAAATCTATCAAGGAGATCCTGTTCACTGCCGACACTTAGAGAGTGTGAACAGCCGAAGGGTTCGCTGTCGACACTTGGAGAGTGTGAACAGCCGAAGGGTTTGCTACCTACACCTAGAGAGTGTGAACAGCCGAAGGGTTCTCTGCCCATACTAGGAGAGTGTGAAAGGACGGAAGGTTCTCTATCAATACTGGGGATTGTGTAAAAGGATGACGGTTCTCTGCCGCACCGGGTAGTGGTGAAAAGAGTATTTTGTAAAGGCTTCTCCGCCTTGTTGTGGGTGCAAAAGGAAAGTCACTATTGGTATTATTGCAATACTCAGAGGGTGCCTCTGAGGAGTGGATGTAGGTCTGGTTTAGACCGAACCACTATAAATCTTGTGTCATTTACTTTACTGTCTTTTATTTTCCGCATTTTCTTTTGTTTAAAAACTCTGTGGTTAAAAACATTTTCTATAAAAACTTAATAAAAATTTCATTTCGGTTCAACACAAATTCAAAGAGGGTTTAAATTTTAAAATACCAATTCACCCCCCCCCCTTCTTGGTAGCTTTGGGACATTAACTTAGGTCTAACAACCTATTTACTAGACTCAACAAGTGGTATCAGAGCATTGTTTCAAAATCATAAGTTTAAACAACTTTTTGATTAACGTAGATGGCTACATTCGGAAACCAAAATACACCTGAGGGTTACTCTATTACTAGACCTCCACTGTTTGATAATATACCTTTTGATTTTTGGAAAACACGCATGTCTACTTTCTTACAGTCACTTGATTATCGTAAGTGGATCCTAGTCCAGGAAGATTATACAAAACTAACTAGATTAGTTGATGGAGTTAGAGTAGAAACGCCTTTTGCAGATTGGACTATAGAAGAATGTGACTTAGCACAATTAAATGCCAAATGTTTAAATAGTTTCTTTTGTGCTTTAAAATTTGAAGACTACATGAGAGTTTCCACTTGTAAAAGTGGAAAGGACATATGGGATAGACTTTGTATAACTTATGAAGGGACTAATGAGGTTAAGCAATCAAGACTCAATATCTTGTTACATGACTATGAGTTATTTCGCTTGAAACCAAATGAATCTATTTCTGACATGTACACAAGATTCACACAAATTGTCACTTCTTTGCATGCACTTGGTAGGGATTTAACTAATGCTTAAATGGTTAATAAGATTCTTCGTTGTTTACCTACTACTTATGATGCTAAAATTACTACAATTATAGAGTCTAAAGATCTAAGCATTTATTCTATTGAAAATATTCTTGGTTCACTCATTGCTTATAAGCAAGGAGTAAGTCAAAGAAAGATTGATGCAGGTGAACCACGAAAGGAAAAGAATATTGCACTAAAAGTGGAAGAGTCAGAAAGTGAACACTCACAATCTGAGGATGAAGATGATATTGCATTAATGACTAGACAATTCAGAAGCTTTTTAAAGAGGAAGCAGAAGAGACGCCAACAATGAAATAGAGGTAAGTTTAACAGAAATAGTAAGGTTTCTAATGAAGTGATTTATTATGAATGCAGGAAACCAGGTCATATCAAGATTGAATGCCTAAAACTCAAAGCCACTCCTAGCAAGGAGAAGGTAGAGGAGAAACCAATTGTAAAGAAGGGCAAGAAGAAGTTTCAAAGAGCTTTCTGGGCAGACTCAGCTTCAGACTCATCTGAGACTGAAAAAGAAGAAGAAGTCACTAATCTTTGCTTGATGGCAGATAATGTTGATCAATCAAATCAAGAAGAGGTATGTGACTTAACCTATGATGAATTGTTTGAAGTTTCTGAACACATGCATGATGCATATAGAAAAATAAAAAAGATGCATGCTAGTGTAAGTTTAGAACTAGAAGAGCTTAAGAAGGAACATGAAATCCTTAGGAAAGATCATGCATTAATAGATGACAACCACATGAAACTACTTGATGAATATGATGACTTGAATAAGAATTTTGAGAATTTAAAATTATCCTATGCTGGTCTTGAAAGAAATTTTAAAATATTTAAGGATGTATCTGAGAGCAAAACATATCGAATCAACTATACAAATCAAATCTTGGAAGATATGAATTCATTTTATAAATTGATAATAAGAGCTCTTGAGGATAATAGGATACCTCCCAAACTTGAAGATTTTACAAATCCTAAATATTATCTTAAATATATGAAATTCCTTAGAAGATAAATAAATGGAAGAAAACTTAGGAATATTTTTCTCAATGTTAAATGTAATAATTATGGATTTTTGGGACATATTGCTCACACCTGTACTTTGAAGATGAAATCTAATTTGGTGTGGAGATCTAAGATACATAAACTTAGACATATCATACATGCATCTGATTATAAATTGCTAAAAGGTGAACCCAAACTTATTTGGGTTCCCAGGTCTAACATTTTATATTTTTGCAGGGTTGCTCTCACACAAGACCTCGTGAGAGCACA
Organism: Dendrobium huoshanense; assembly: GCA_016618105.1. Lineage (NCBI taxonomy): Eukaryota > Viridiplantae > Streptophyta > Magnoliopsida > Asparagales > Orchidaceae > Dendrobium > Dendrobium huoshanense. The sequence continues at coordinate 31,916,070 of CM028345.1, forward strand.
TGGTACCTGGACAGCGGATGTTCAAAGCATATGACTGAAGATACTGCTCAATTCATAACGCTGGAAGCCAGGAGTGGAGGCAATGTTACACTTGGAGATAATACCACAAAGAAAGTGGTTGGATCAGGTATGATTGGAAATTTAAAAAACTTTTTCATAGACAATGTGTTATTAGTTGAAGGCTTAAAATATAATTTGTTAAGCATAAGTCAGCTATGTGATAAGGGCTATAATGTAAAATTTTTACCTACTAGCTGCATATTAAGCCTAAATGGGAAAGAAGTTTTAAATGGAAAAAGGATAAACAATGTTTACATGCTAGATTTAAATTATATTCAATCTCTTACTGCTTTTTATTTGAAAACTATTTCTGATGAATCATGACTTTGGCATAGGAGACTTTGTCATTTTAGTATGAAAAACCTTAGGAGTAATACCCAAAAGAACTTAGTGAGAGGTATATCAAAACTTGACTTTACTAAGGACCATCTTTGTGATGCATGTCAATTAGGAAAACTAGTGAAGTCCTCTTTTAAGTCCAATAAGGATCTTAGGACTAGTAAACCATTGGAAATTCTTCACATGGATCTTTTTGGACCAGTAGGAACTGTAAGTCTAGGAGGGAAAGTATACGGATTTGTTATAGTAGATGATTTCTCAAGATTCACTTGCGTTAGATTTCTATTTCATAAGAGTGAATCGTTTGAGGAATTTAGAATTTTTTTGACTTGGATTTAAAGAAAATTAAGGTGTGAAATCATTTCTATACAAAGTGATCATGGAGGAGAATTTGAAAATGAAAGATTTGAAATTTTTTATAAAGAAAAAGGGATTGATCACAATTTTTCTCCACCTAGAACCCCTCAACAAAATGGAGTAATCGAAAGGAAAAACAAAATATTAATAGAAGCCGCCCGAGCAATGTTAGCAGAATACTCACTTCCTAGATATTTTGCGGCTGAGGCGGTTAGCACTGCATTTTAAGTTCTGAATAGGGTGAATGTGAGATCAAATTTAAATTAAACATCCTATGAGTTGCTAAAAGGTAAAACACCAAATTTTTCTCATTTGCATAATTTTGGTTGCAAGGTGTTCATTCATAATAATGGAAAATCTGCCTTAGGAAAATTTGATCCAAAATCAGATGAAGGAATTTTTGTTGGATATTCAAGTGTTGAAAAATCGTATAGGGTATTCAACAAAAGAACTTTGGTCATTGAAGAAACCACACATGTTGTATTTGATGAATCTGGAAATTTGGAAGAGCCAAATATTGTTGAAGATGAGATTGAAGAAAACTCCCAAAAGATTGATAAAATAAATTTGGAAGAAAATGTGGAAGAGAATTTGGAAACAGAAAACACTTTGCCTAGAGATTTGAGATTTTCTAAAAATCACCCAAGGAAATTGATTATTGGTGAACCTAGTGAGGGTGTTAGAACTAGGCGTGGATTAAACAAGAAAGTCAATCATTCAGCCTTTATTTCAACTATAGAACCCACTAATGTTGATCAAGCACTTTCTGATGAATTTTGGATATTGGCCATGCAAGAAGAGTTGAATTAATTTGTAAGAAATAAAGTTTGGGAATTAACTTCAAGGCCAAAAGATCAAAGTGTTGTTGGAACCAAGTGGGTGTTCAAAAATAAAATGAATGACTCAGGAGTAGTCATTATAAATAAGGCTAGATTAGTTGCTAAGGGGTATAATCAAATTGAAGGAATTGATTTTGAAGAGACTTTTGCCCCTGTAGCTAGACTTGAAGCAATTAGAGTTTTACTTGCCTTTGCCTGTTTTAAAGGATTTAAATTATTTCAAATGGATGTCAAAAGTGCCTTTTTAAATGGGGTAATTGAAGAAGATGTTTTTGTAGAACAACCTCTAGGTTTTGAAAATTCTAAATACCCAAATCATGTTTTCAAGTTAAAAAAGGCATTATATGGATTGAAATAGGCACCCAGGGCTTGGTATGAGAGGTTGAGCACCTTCCTGCTTGAAAGATCTTTTGAAAAAGGAAGTATGGATACAACTCTTTTTTTTAAAGAAATGTGGAAAGGCTATACACATTGTTCAAATTTATGTGGATGATATCATTTTTGGATCTTCAAATAAAAATCTTTGTGATGATTTTTCTAAAACAATGAGTATTGAATTTGAAATGAGTCTAATGAGAGATTTAAATTACTTTCTAGGTTTTAGCATTAAGCAATTTGAGGAAGGTACATTTCTTAGTCAAACTAAATATGTTAAGGACATCCTCAAAAAATATGAATTGGACAATGCTAAACCAGTTAGTACACCAATGAGTTCCTCAGTTCAGTTGGATAAGGACCTTAAGGGAAAATCTGTTGATCAAAAAAAATATAGAGGGATTTTTGGATCTTTACTTTACTTGACTTCTAGCTGACCAGATATTATGATTAGTGTTTTCTTATGTGCTAGATTTCAATCAGATCCAAAAGAATCACATTTAGCAGCAGTGAAAAAGATTTTAAGATACTTAATAGGAACTCAGAACTTAGGAATTTGGTATCCTAAGTTTAGCTCTTCATTTAAAATTATTGGTTATTCAGATTCTGACTTTGCAGGCTGTAGAGTGGATAGGAAAAGTACTTCTGGAATATGTCAATTCATTGAAATTCACTAGTCTCATGGTCTAGTAGAAAAAAAAATTCAGTGGCCCTATCTACTGTAGAACCTGAATACTTTGCATTAGGAAGTTGTGTGGCACAAGTACTTTGGTTAAAATAACAGTTGATTGATTTAGGATTAACTATAGGTACTATTCCATTTTATTGTGATAATACTAGTGCTATTTGCATTTCCAAAAATCCTATTCAACATTCTAGAACCAAACACATTGACATAAGGCATCATTTCATAAGGGATCATGTATCCAAGAGAGAAATTGAACTTACTCATGTTTTAACTGAAAATTAACTTGCAGACATTTTTATAAAACCTTTAGCCTTTGATACTTTCAGTACATTAAGAACAAGGCTTGGTGTAATTGATTTAAATTCTTAAATAAAAATGTTTTATTTTGCAATATTGATGTTTCTATTTTCGTAGTTTATTTTTTTTATTTTTTTTTATTTTGTATTTGTGATTTTTTATTTGTTTTGAGTGCTTTTTATTTTAGAGTATGTGTATTTGTCATTATCAATTGTGTTTTGTGTGTTTTGTTTGATTTTTTTTGATAAAAATTCAAAAATCCAAAAATTTGTGGTAATCGTCCGAGATGAAAAATTTTCGTACGGGACGATGTGTGTAAAATTCAGTTTGCGCAGAGTTCTAACCATCTAAAGAGCAGTTTTTTTTAATGACGTTCGTCTGTACGATCTACAAGATCGTCCAGGATGAAATTTTCTTTTTTCTCAAACGACGGGAAGATTGATTTCAGCAGTTGAACGGTTTAGGCAATTTTAATTATGAATTTCGTCCGTACGAACCTTTAGTTCATCCAGACGAATAGATGTTGGTTCATAGCGAGGGACGGTTTCAACTGCCATTAAAACGAGTTAACTTTTGATTGTCTGTATGAACCCGTGTTCGTCTGTACGATCCTTTTGGTCAAAAGTCTATACGAAAGGAGGCTTCGTAACTTGTGTAATTACAAAAAGCCGTTATTATTTTAACTCACTCGATCGTCTATATGAAATGTTTTCATACTGAGACGAATCTAATTCATACAGGATGAATAAAATTTTGTCTGGTACGAACGGTCGTAATTCTTTTAATTAATGGCATTTTTTTTATTGATCAGTCACTCTCACACATCACTTTCAAAGACTTCTTCCTTTCAAATCATTCAATGGCTAGTTCAAACAAACGTCAAAATATTTTGGCTAAGGGCCCTCCTAGAAACACTTCAGAAAATTTTTTGTCTAAAGCAAATAAAGTGTCTTTTCCTAGATTTGCCTCCACTAAAGTCACTCCTTCTAGAGTCCTTCTTCAGGAACACTTGACCTTTAAGGTAATGCCCCTTTTTGCTTCAACTCAATTTGGATTGATTCTCACCTTAGTCCATCTCTACAATAAGGAAACCTTCCAGTATTTCCTCGCAAACATGTCCTTTAATTCCGACCATTCTGTTATCAGTTCCTTTGTGTTCAAAAAGAAAATAGAAATCACCAAAGCTGACTTTGGTATTTTCTTAAATTTAAGGACTGAAGGGATTAGAGCATACACTTTTATCACTACTAGCTTTGACTGGACTGAAGTTAACAATATTCATAAAGGAATAAAAGTTAAGGACCATTTGCCAAAAGTAGTCACTTTAAATCTCAATGCCCGAATCATCCAGCATGTTCTTAGATCTTCTATTATACCTAAAGCTGGTGATAGAGTCAACATAACTCCACTTCTCTCTACAGTCACCTACCTGATAATGACTAGGCAACCCATAGATGAGGCCCAACTCATAATCGATTATATTTATGGTCTCTCTGAAATTGGTCATGCAGACCATAAAAGGAAAAAGAACATTGCCTTAGGCCATCTGATTGCCTACATTTTAGAGAAGAAGTATGCTTTAATACACCCAATTGAAGACTTTGAAGAAACTCTTTACTACAACGACGGTTCATTTAGGGCATTCTTCAACAAGGATGACCGAAGTAAACCTCATGTAGTATTGAGTGAAACAGAAGAAGAGGGTGAACCATCACATGCTGCTGAACCAAATTATCAGGATTTGGTTCAAAGATTTAACAACTTAGCGGCTCACTTTTGTTGACCTCATTTTTGTATGAGGTCTTTAACCAGATCCTAAACCAGAACTAGACTCAAATCAATACAAACCCAATCAATTCTAGACCCAGATCTCAGGTCCTAAGGCTTTGTCCTAAAGGCCGCTTTCAGCAAATCTTTGGATACTTCAATACCCAGTCAAATGGATTCTGATTCAGGCTCTGTCAGTTTCATACTGATGGGGTGTGTCTTTAGTATCAAGCCTCCAAATATGAGCTCATTCTGAAACCTCTAACCCCATTAACTAAATCAAAATCCAAAGGCTGTAAAACCTTCAAATATTTACAGCCTATGCCACTGGACCTATCACTTTGAAGATTTTAATCTTAGAGACCTCTCCAAAGCCTGCAATCACTTCAAGACCATTAATCCTGACATGTTGATCAATAAATTACATTTTTCTGGGCTCATTTCAGCCCCCAGTGGTCATGAGCCCAAAATGACCATAATACCCTTAAGGGGGCTCAAAAAGTGATTTCAAACCAAATGACCTCCAAATCAAATGCAACTACCTCCAGCAGATTTCAAATGCCAAACCAAACCTTTTAGACCTATTCCCACACTCTGGGTCAACCTGGTTGACCAAGTCAACAAGGTTGACCTAAGAGGCCCATTAGGGTCCAAACAGGTGATTCTATTGGAATGACCTATTTGAGCATTGGAACTACATCTATCAGACTCCAAATACAATTTCAAATTTGTCCAGTACAGACCCCCACCCTGAGTCAATCTGGTTGACCCAGATGTCCCTTAAAGCCCTTAATGGGTTAAGGCAACCTATTCAACATATCTAACCCTTTCGATCTCTCAAACTAATATCAAGCTTGAGTCAAATTTGTTCAAGCTTACTTGAAGTCAAATCACATCAAGTTTGACTTGGTCAAACTTCAATTCTTGATCAAATCCTCCTTAAATTCCATTTTTACACACTTAATGTTTGAAGTAATGGTGTAAGACTCCCTCCAAACCAATTCACTAGACTCCTTCACTGCCCCCTCAGCTTCCATTGACCCATTGACTGGTCAAACTGTCAATGGGAGCTAAAAAAAAAGGGTCAAACATGGTCAAGTACCATGCCAAATTTAATCCATTTCATTTGGGACTAATCCAACTGTCCAAACACATTCCAGAAGTCTCCTAGAATCCTCCTCATCAGGTTGAACTCATTGACTGGTCAAACCAGTCAATGAAAATATCCAAAACCATTTTAAATGGTCAACCCATTCAACCTAAACTCCCCAGCCTAAACTCGGTTTGCCTAGCCTCTGAACCCAACTCTAGAAGTTTCCTAGGAGCTAACCTGACCTAACCCGGCCTTGGTTCAAGCCTAGCCAGCTCGGATGGTCCCCTCCCATGTGAGGACAAATGAGGGGGTGGCCAGCTCAGCCTGCCCCGTACAGTCCTTCCCTCTGCTCCTCTAACGGCCAGGGACATTTGTCCTCCATCCCAGCAATCCATCTGATCGATCCAGACCGCTCATTTTGGCTCCAAATGGCTGAATAGAGCAAAACAATGAGGGGAGTTTATTCTACACTACTCTTGCTTCCAGTGATTCCCAGAGCTCACTTGAGTTTCATTTCAACTCCTCTAAGCTCGACCTCCATTCCCTCGTTGCTCCCTAGTGTTTGAAGCTTGCCGGCGACGAGATCAACCTTGAACTGAGAGGGTACCCGTTTTAACTCTCTCAACTCTCTTTCCAATGGTCCTCCAAGCTCGAAGCCTGAAGGAAATCAACACGTGGACAATCTACAAGTTTAGCCGTGTTAAAATCATCCAAATCCATCATCTCTAGCTCGGTAAATCCTAAACCCTAGATAATACTTAGGTTACTAAATAGGCTTCTAAGGAATGCATTTTAAGCTATAAAAACTATTCCCCAATGATCTTTGATTAAACTATCATTTAGATCTCAGTGATCATGCCGTTTAATGGTCCATAAATAGAGTTTAAAAAAATTTTTGCATTTAGGGTTTTCGGATTCCTGAGCTTAGTGACGAAATCGGGACTGTCCGTTCCCTCTGTTTAGTTCGGACGGTAAGGATTTCGTTCAGATCAACGCTCGATCCCGATCTTTGATGATCAAGGGATGATCAGATCTTGTCCGTCGGATCATAATCCGTGGGATCTATTATACGCCGTCCGATCTCTGAACTGAGATCAAAACCACGGGATTCGATGGATCACGACCACGGAAATTGGACGGTGCCGCAACCGCGCTGACTCATTTAAGTGAGTTGGCCCACTTGACCGCCGCCTTCTTCCTGAACCAATCAGCCGCCGCCGCGTGTAAATCCCATTTTAAGGTTTTATTTTAATTACATTTAATATCAGAACTTCAAAAAATCATATAAAATAAAATATTAAGCCAAAATTTTTGTACAACCACTCGTTTTTCTCGGAATAAAATTTCCTATTTTCTAAAAATAAAATCATAGCTTATTTTTTACTATTTTAAAACTTATATTTTAAACACTAAAATTTTAGTTAATTTCTTTTTATATCTTACTTAAATATTTGATAAATAAAAAAAAAAAATTAAATGGCATGATATCTGAAGTCTAACAGATATAGGTTCTCTAATTTTTGAGGGAATTTTCAAAGTTTGATTTCAATCCCAAGTGAATTTTAAAGGTTTATTCCATTTATTGGATTAAATATTTGAAATTCCACTTACAAACTCAATAATCATTCAATTCATGCATGTTAGATTTCTATGGGACCAGTGAAAGGTCATCCTTTCGCTGAAAATAAGTTTAGATCTTAATCATGTGTATTTAGCTTAATAATTAGCAAACTATACATGATCACATAACGAAATTAGATTGACTTTGATTAGGGCACATTGGCATGTATCCCTAAATAACTTCAATTCAATTTGGTATATCTATTCCCTTATAATGGATTATGTAAGTCTATGAGTTATCATATAACTTATAGCTATAATAATCTATTATAAAACTATTCCATAGAATATTAGGAGCACTTTTATTGTACATGATTGCTTTGGTATGTTTGTAATTAGTGTCCAAAAGGTTAGAAAATATTATTTGCTTTACTACAACTTAGTGACATTTAGGAACAAGAATTAAGGATTTGTGTTTTAGCAAATTTAGATCAATTTAGGTGAACTACACACCATTCCTTTTGGAATGAAACTCAAACTTAGAGAACTAGTGTCATGTACTCAATGATCTAAAACACCTTGATTGGACATTAATTAATCTTATAATAACTAGTAGATTTAGGATGATCCTTCATTAAGGATCTTTTTCTTTTGTTTTAATGAACTCCTAATAAATCAAAATAAAATACCTAAACATCCTAATCAATCATAATCAACTCTAATCAACCCTAAAACAAACTCACAACCTTCCAAAATTAAAACCAAAGCTTAAATCCCACTAAATTCAATTAATCCTTAATTAAACATTAAACCTTCTAGAAAATATAATAAATGTATTTTAACTCCAAAAAATATAAATAAGATCTTTAACTGACCAAAATTAAACCCTTAACCAATGAAAAATAAAACCAAAGTGATTTGACAGCAAATTAAAGATTAAATTAATTCTAAGTAAAATTCAATATTTAATTCTTTTAATTAATTAATAATTATTTTAAAAAATCCAATAACTTCCCAAACATTTAGAAATCCCTCTTTAGGTCATTCCTGACCTTTAGAGCTGATTTCAAGGAGTTAGGAACTTATTTGGAGTAAAATCATAAAAAGGTCCTCTAATTAAACAATTTAAAAAATTCAATAAATAGCTCAAATTTTAAAAATTCATAACTAATTCAAGAAAAATCTAAATCAATCAAACTCAGTTGCATTAAACTCATAATAAAGCCTAATATTTATTAAAAATCTAAGAATTCCAGAAAATCATCAAATCTAAAAAAGTCAATAAAATGGTCAACTGTTAGTAAAAAATGAGTTCAAAACTTCAAACCTTCATAATAAAATGTAGAAAAATCCAATTTCAGCAAACTTACATTATAACTGATCATCTTAAGGTCTAATATTTTAATAAAATGATAACTTTATATAAAACACTTTTAATTGAAAAGTCATTTTTTGATCCCTTAATCAATGTAATTAAAATAATCCAAAAACTCTTAAAAGTCCATATTTATTCCTAAAATTCCAGAAATGGTTCATTAACCTTTAAAATCAGTAATCAAGCACTCATTAATAAAATTCATTAACTTTTAAGTCTTAATCAAACCTTAAATCACTTAACTATACCGGATACCACTGGGTAACTCAGGCCTACGAGGCTATTAATTTAGCCCTAAGGAAGGTGAAATAAACTTCACAGCCTCGGTGTGAAACAAAGGTGGTATCCAACCAATCATTAAAAATCAAATCTCTTAGTCAATTTCAAATTCTTAATAATCCAATAAACCTCCAATTCTTAATAATTTCTGAATTTTATTAATTAAAATCCATTAATAATTAAATTAAATTCTAAATTCATTCAACTTAAATTAATTTGATGATTTGATTGATTAAGATTTTTCTTAATCAATCAGATTTGATGATTAATTTAAATTAAATAAATCCGGGTCTTCTATGCCTAAAAAGTTTGATTCCACTTGGAGGACTTTGGGCATTTTGACTTTTAAAGACCCTTAAAATATTTAAATAACGAAAGATCTATTATGGGTTGTGCATGACTCCTTTTAGGAAGGCACTAATCTATTTGGATTTGGAGATCTCCGAACAAAAATAATAAACTACCGACCTTATACAACGTGCTAGATTCCTTTGGGAGGGCACGTTGTATTACATTTGTAAGGTCCCTTTCTCTCTCCTTAATAAATTTTAAGGACTCTCAAAATAAATACCTATCTTCTGTCTAAGATGGGTATTTATTCTGGAAGTCCTAGGATTTATAAATTGATGATTTCCTGCACTTAGGGAATTATCAATCTATAAATTCTTTATAACTAAATTAAATAACTCCAACATTTAAAATTGGAATAATTCTTAATAAATTCAAATATACTTTACTTAAACTTTAACCAAGTTCCTTTGACCTATAATAAATCAATCCTAATAATACATACAATTTGAATAAATAAACCCATTAGGACTTACCCAAGCCACACAGCTTTCTTCACACACTTAGATGCTTGCTAGGACAACCAACTCTAGCCTAAGTTAGGCCGATGGTTTGTTTTGTTTTGCTTGCGGATGTCTTGCCTAGAGGGCACCTATGTGTGATTGCTTACCTTTCTGTACTGCATATCATAGCATATTTCTTTCTTGTCTGTACACCAGAGAGCGGAGTGAACAAAGTGAGGACCGTGTACTTACTTTTCTGTCTTTACTTTCATGCATTTATAACTGTACACAACGCACTCATAACATGCATCATTATATAACTGCTTTATTTCCTGTCTTTTATATTACTGCAATAGTATAATGTTACTAGAATTTGATGTACTTCTTGTTATTTCCTAGAATTGTTGTATATAGATTGAGTCTGTACAGCGTCTAGAGTCTGTAAAAGAATTAAAGACAACTGCTTATAAACATACAAATGGGGCTCCAAAAAGTAATGTCCTCCTTCAGAAGGACGTTCTTTTTTGGAATTCCATAGAAGACCCGGAGCCCGAAGACCATAAGCAGTTAAATTTAATTCTATTTTTTTCGTAGGCTTAGAACCCAGGTTTGTTGTCGGTGGGTCCTGGCCACCATTACTTTACTGCAAATTCTGGGGTGTAACCGATGAAAATTATATAAATAAAATTAGCTCTTTTACATATAATTGCTTCATACATCATTCACATACGAGTAGATTTTTGGTTTTTGTAAGCATATCTCTCTGCATTTATTTTCAGATTCTTTAATAAACTCCTTGATTCCTAGGATAGAGCTACCTTAATTCTTGCATCATCGGCGAATTGTTGTGATTAGGATTGTGAGATGGTATCCCACTCTAGGCAGGTGGTAAGTCCAGATTGTATACACTTCTCTCTGCACATTCCTCATTCTAATCAATTCTAACTCTTCTAAATTTAACTCTATAATCTAAAGCCTGATCGTGAAAATTTAATTGCCAAAATATTTAATTAAATACATATATATAATTTTGGAAACCATTTAGTCTTCATTTAAATCGAGAGTGTTCTTTTAGGAGATGTAATTAACTACAGGGGCTTGCCCCTGTAGGGAGTCTAGATCCCAGAATAATCTAAACCCTACCTTAATTCTTTTCTGAGGTAGGGGAAAGATCTGTGTGCGTAGATTAAGTCTTATTCGTGTTTAGGAGTTATTTCTACAATTAATAATAGATAGATAGTTAATTTGTTTTCACAAACAAATCAAATGTCTTCTATGTTTAATTGTAGAAATAAGTTTACAATTCATTAATCTAATTGGGTCAATTAGGGAATGTACTCGTCATCCCTTCAGGATGATTTGAATATTCCTTATATTACACCTGATTAGCAGAATGAATTGTACCCCTCTTCTTTTCAAACCAATAGAAGAATATTAGATTACCCTTTGGGACGGTATAATATTCGACTATGTGGATTTAACCGGAAGAAAATATTCTGAACATAAATAAAACAAATCGTGTGAGAGAATAAAAATACATTTTAAAGAAAACCCTATTTCATTTAAATTTTGTTTAAATTCATTCCCTTAATCAAGAAATAGGTAGATATTTGGCTTGCTTTCACGAGCAAGTTAAATATCGTCTAAATACTTGATTGTGGGAATAAATTAACGATTCATTAGACTAAATTGGTAGATAGAGAATGCATTGATTATCCTCTAGGATAATTCATATATTCTTTATCCCGTACCTGATTAGAAGAATGAATCGTCGTTCTCTTTCTTTAGAATCCATAGACGAATATTAGTTTGCCTTTCGGAGCGGTCTAATATTTGACAATACGGATTCAATTGAAAGAGAATATTCAAAATAAATGAAATAGACTATTTTTAAATTTTTAAATAAATAAATATATATAGCTTATTTTTAATGAAATAGATTATTCTTTCTTTCCTCCCCTCTCTTATATATGAATAAATATATTTTAAAAATTAAAATAATAATATATTTAAACTTTTGAAAATAAATGATGATATTTTCAATATTAAAAATAAAAGAAAATTTTATATACCTATTAAATCTAAATTAAATATTATATTATATATATTTATATTTTAAAATAAAGTTAGAGATTTTATTTTCTCACAGATTTTTCTGGCGACTCAACTGGGGAAATACTTCTCTCTCCATTTCAAATGGAGACTAAATTCTTTCTAAAAATTATATATAATTTAATTAAATATTTGGGCAATTAAATTTTCATCTAAATTTTTGTTCCTCGGTGTTTGTCACTGTCTTTGTGGATACTTTTTGTACTTCTGTGATGTTGTTATGACGAGTGTTTTATACCTGGTTCTCTCGCCGCGATCTGATTTTTTGAATCTTTTATTTTTTTTTTAATTTATTTTGTCAATAGTCGTAGTCTCCTTAGCCTTTCCTATAAGGCTGAGCAATTGAGTTAACAGTCAACACCGGTGTGGGCCCCATAGCCTGCCGAAGTGCTGCTCGTTTCTCTTCTGATTTTTCAGTAGCTTTAGCGAGTCTACAGTCTTTCAGACTTCACCTTTATAGATCTGGGTCTTTTCGGTCCGCTTTTCTTTTTCTACTACGATTCATTTTGTAAGATCTTTCTGATTTATTTTGACTTTGCTGTTTTCGAGCCGTATTTTTTTTTTCAGCCTGATTGAGATCTATACCTGAACTATGAAACTATAGAATTCCAAGTAAATTGAGTCAGCCCAGCCTGTTTGTCATTTGTATGACATCTGCATGTTTACTTTACACTGTTTGCATGTTTATGGCCACGCGAGTGGCCATCACCCATGGTTACCAGAGCTTCTCCTAAAAGCCTGGCGGACGTCCACCCGAAAATGGACGTTTGGTCCTAAGTCTGGTAGGGGTTATGTCGTCCGTTTGTTGTCTCACATTTGTGTGCCATTTGTATGGTTTTTAGTGTCAGAGTTCTTTCTTAAGTCTTTCTGAAATCTATTCTGAGTTTTTTTAAATTTATTATAAATTTTTCTACGCTCATTTTTACTGTTAGATTTTTGTTTTGTGGCTTTGATTTGCAAAGTGCCATTGATTTGATTTTTTTTGTCTTTTATTTTTAAACTGCATAACTGTTAGAATTCCAAGTAAATTGAGTCAGCCCAGCCTGTTTGTCATTTGTATGACATTTGCATGTTTACTTTACACTGTTTGCATGTTTATGGCCACGCGAGTGGCCATCACCCATGGTTACCAGAGCTTCTCCTAAAAGCCTGGCGGACGTCCACCCGGAAACGGAGGTTTGGTCCTAGGTCTGGTAGGGGTTATGCCGCCTGTTTGTTTTCTTGCATTTGCATGTCAGTTGTATGTCATTTGTGTACCTTTAGATTCTTCTTTTCCATTCGTATCGGTTTTTGGTTTTATTTAATGCGCTGAGATCAGGCTTTAAATTATAAATTTTTATTCTTTCCCCATTCTTAATTTCATATATTCGTGTTTGTTTATATATTCGAAATTCGTAAGGACAAGGGTCCTTACAGAATGTTTTCTTACTCTAAATGTCTGATCTCTTTCCAATCAAATATCGATCCACTCTAAATCTTCACTGTGTGATTATATCCCTTTGGTGTGGGTCCTTAAACGGACCATCTCCTATCAAATCTTCAATCTTTTCTATCTTTATCATAAATTACAACTATACTTCAATCAGTACAACTATCAATAGCTAGATTATTTGCGGACAGTACCAAATGTCAGTTTCTGATTGGAATTACCCTTATACTACAGAAAATGTCTGGAAAGCTGATTTTCAACCTCAATATCACTGCTGCCTAGTCTGCTGAGGGCAACCAGATTCATTTTGGGTCTGGATTTGAGAATCTGCAAGTGACTTTTGGAGCACCACGTCCTGAGATGGTGGCTCATACTATTGAGTCAGTGCAATCAATTCCGGTACAAATCAATATTGAGGGTAGGTCTGCACCTACCCCTCCAACTGCCAAATCTTTTGTTTTTACTCGTCTGACCTACCCTCAGTCAACTTCCATGGCTAAGGGAAAGTCTCCTATTGTGGTTGATTCTCCAACTTTTGAAAACTTTGAACTGGGATCTTCCTCCGCTGTGCCTGGGATCACTAAATCTCAGCGCCGCAACATGATCCGTCGTGCAAGGTGAAGGGTCAAAAGAGCAGAAGCATCAAAGAATAATCTTGTTGTTGTTGCCCCGACTGAGGTGTCGAAGAACATAACTCCTGAATTTACTGAAGTATTTTTCAATTCCCCTCAGTTGGCTGGAAGCAGGTTTCACCCATTGTCTGCTGCTGCTGGAGAAGAAAGTGTGGCACGTATAGCACATTCTCTGCCAACACCATTCCGGGATGATCCCATCGTCCCTTCCCTGCACGAGAAAAAGAGAAAATTTAAGAATTTGTTGAATGGACTGATCCAGGACTGTGCTATTGATTATGGCCAGTCAAAGACTGAATTTCTGAAAAGTGTGAAGGATGTCATCTATACTGAAGTACATCCTCAAGTAAGAGGGAGGAGAGGAGATTCCCCTCCTACGAAGAGAAGAGTACAATTTCAAGAAGCAGGTCCGAGTCGACCAGCGGCTATATCAGATCATCGCACAGAACTGAAGAGCCTTCCTTCCCGAGACCAATATCAAAACTCTGGTTATCAAGATAGCTAACAGACTCCTTTTAAATCTCTGGGATACGGAGCATTAGCCCGAAGAGGGTATAATCCCATATCCCCACCTTCCCCACGTCAGTCTAGAAATCGTCCTCTTAGGATTTATGATAATCCATCTGTTCGACACTATTCAAGAATTGATTCTCATCGTCACCAGGGTAGCGAACCTTCTTCTGGTTTTGATAGGAAGAGACTGAAGTTTCCAAATCAGTCTTCCTCCTTATCTAACCAAGAGAGAGTTTGGCGGCCCAAGATGACTCCGACCCCTACTGTGTTGATGAAGAAGAAGAAAGACATGGTAGAAGAAAGAGTGAGAAGAGGAAAGTTCATTATAGAACCTTCCCCGTCCATAGAATACACTCCTGTCGACCCACACGATGTGGGAGGCAAAACTATAGAAGAGATGGTCAATCATTTGAAAGAGAGTATTCATCAGATTGATGAAGAAGAAGGAAATACAGATCAAGAAATGTCCGGAAGTGTTAATATGGTTGACACTCGTTCTTCTTTGCAAAGAGAAAAGGAAAAGGGTAGAGGGGAAACAGGACTAGCTGAAGCCGAGGATGATGAAGAAGATACTGCATATTCTACTCATCGTCTTCGAGAACAGCTAAGTCAGAAAGATGAGCAAATACTCAGAATGGAAAAGAAGCTCGAGGAAATGAATCGATTATTTCGGTCATGCAAGGTAAAAATCCACCTACTCCTCAAGCACAAGTCCAATCATCTCCTGAGGAATCAGTACAGCTGAATGTTAAGAACAAGGCAGCCAGGATTGAAGAACCTGAGAAACCTGTACAGAAATTGATAAGAGTAGAATATCCGTCGATACAATTAGTAGATATTAAACAGATGGTCGAACAACAAGTCAAGGATGCTTTGGCTAAAGCTCATAGTACATCATCTATTTCAAAGGGTAGGCCCTATCCAGAGGAATTTGATTCGGTTCCCTACACGAAAGGATTCGTTCCTCCTTCCTTCAAGAATTTCGATGGTACGGGAAATCCCAAACAACACTTAGCTCACTTCAGAGCTAGTTATTGTAATGCATGAGGTAGTGATGCTCTACTGTTTAGACAATTTATTAGCAGTCTATATGGAATTGCATTTGATTGGTATGCTGAACTGTCTAATGGGTCTGTCCATACCTTCAATGATTTAGAAGCAATGTTTGTCAAGAGGTTCGCCGGTGCAAAGCATCATATCACAGTTGGTGACCTAGTGGTGGAAACCCAGAAGCCAGGAGAGAACCTTGTGGATTATATTCTGAGATGGAGAAATCTTAGCATGCGATGTGAGCCTCAATTGCAAGAACAACATGCTATAGAGATTCTCCTGAAAAATATTCATGGACCAGTTGCTTTCCTACTCAAGAGTTTTACAATCAAAACTTTTGAAAAACTATTAAACAAAGCCTCTAATCTTCAAGAGGAAGCATCCCAACTTCCGTTTGCCAAAGATTCAATTTCTTTAGAAATAAAGAAGTTGAAACCTCAGAAGGTTTTAGAGAAGAGATCATGAACAGTGTCTGCAGTGGATAAGGGGAAGCAACTGATGCAGATTCAGGCAGAGAATCCTAATCGACCACCTCAATATCAGCAGTATAACAGACCTCAGGGTGATCAGCAGATCAGACCTCAACCTTATCTAACTCCAGAACAACGTAAAGAGAAATTTGACTTCTTTGTGAACAAAGTTTATCCTTTTAAGCGAGAAGTAATAAAAAAGATGTTCAAGAGCTTAGTCAAGAAACCAGGGTTCAAACTTCCTGAATCCAAAAGGCCAGAAGAAGCTGTTAAAGCAGGACAACCCAACTTTTGTCCATATCACCGAATATCAGGACATGAGATAGAGGATTGCATTACCTTCAAAGAATGGCTAGACAGAAATCATAAGGATCGTACAGTTGTGATACCCAAAGAATACTTGGTAGATCCGAGCTAGGGATCGGCTAAGTGTATATTTGGTGAGCCTTCTGCACCTCCTTCCACTTTGAAATTTGATAACAAATGGGATATGGTTCTATCTCATTCTTCTAAAAAGATTCTTAATAAACTATATCATTCTTCTTTCCAGGAACCCCCAAGAATTTAGAATCCCATCCAGGTTTATTTGATAGCTCGAAAGCAGGAGAAGAATAAGGCTCCAATCATAGAGCCAAAAGAAATACAAGCTGATCAAGCTCCACTAGTCCTGGAGAAGGAGTAGAAGAAAAAGGCAGAGTTATGTTCTGATAAGTTAGTTGTTTCTAAAAATGGTGAGCATGTGTCGCTCAAACCATTAACTCTGTATGACTTTTATTTTGTCCCTCTTGGGACTAAGAAAATAATGAAAAAAGATTTCGCGTATATCATGTTTGTTTCTGCTGATGAATACTCCAATCATAACTTAAACAATAATGAAAACAATTCCCAAGACATAAATACCAATGAAACAGACGAACAGTTTCAATACTATTATGATAGTGACTCCCCCTATTCTCGATGTCGAGGGTGATCCTATTAATATAGAATTGGAACTATCAGATTCAGATACACTGCCAGAAGAAGTTCAGACAACAATCAATGATCAACAGATAAAGATAACTAAAAAGGCTTTATCCGAAGAAATAGTGCAAGTCAATCTCCGTAGTGGTAAAGTTTTACCTCCACGACTTGCATCTACTGAGAAGGAGAAGCAAGTTACAGATAATCCTGAAATTTCTAATCAACCACAACTAGTGCAAGGGCCAGATTTACAGAATACCAAGATTTCAAAGGTCGATTACAACATTTTAGCGCATCTTAGGAAACTGCCGACTCAATTGAGTATATACGACGCTCTGGTTCTTTCCAAAGAGATGAGAGAAGCTTTAATTAAAGCTTTACTCGATCCAGAGATCTGTATGGCTCAATTAGCTTCAACGCAGTCTGACAAAGAGGCGGTATACTTCAAAGAGGTTCCCGGTGTTACGTTTTCAGATGAAGATCTGTTATTAGGGACAGCGGATCACAATCGTCTGTTGTATATATCAGTTAATATTGACAACTTGAAGGTATCTTGTGTGCTCGTCGATCCAGGTGCATCAGTCAACATCATGGCGCTCAAAACTCTTGCATACTTGAGGGTTGATACTCGTAAGCTCAGTTCTGATAGAATGATGCTACGGGGATTCAACGAGAAGGGAGAGAGAGCCCTAGGTTCAATAACCCTACTGTTAGATTTAGAAACTTTAAAAACCAAAGCCAAATTCCATATAATAGATTCCGAAACTTCTTTTAACGCTCTCCTGGGTAGACCCTGGCTCCATGAATATAAAATGGTGCCTTCCTCCTTACATCAGTGTATCAAATTCTCCCGAGATGAAGTAGAGCACTATATCAAAGGCGACTTGCAACCATTCTCGATTCACGAAGTCGGTATATACGAAGATGCTTCATACTATATGCCTAAGAAGCAGACAGCGTTCTCTAAAAATCTCAAATTGACTGAAATAGAAATACAAGAAGTGAAAGAAAGAAAGGAAAAAGAGAAAGAATAAGAAAAGGAAAAGGAAAAAGAAAAAGAAGAAGAAAAGCATCCCGACCTCGAACATGATGTTCGTTGGACACCTGCTCCTCCCTTACAAAGAGGTGGTAGAATGTCACAATGGTCTAGAGGGAGAGGTCGAGGATGGCAAAATAGAGGAATTTATGAAAATACGATGCAAAATATACAAATAAGGGAACCTGCAATACATATTGATTTGGAATCCAGTTCGGAGGATGAATCATATATGCTTGAGAAAGACCCACAGGTTGTAGAATATAGGAAATTTCTAAATCAGCCAAAATTTGAGATTTCTATAGAATCTGATAGTGACGAGGACAGGGTCCAAGTCACTAGGGAAGATAATTCAGACTTATCTATTATGGAGAGATTAAAGAAATATGTGGAAAATATTACCCTAACTCCTTTGTCCCAAAGTGATGTAAAGAGGTTGGAAGTGAAAGCCTCTCTTCCTCTAAACCCCGAAACCAAAGCCAATAATTTTATACCTTCTACCAGCAAACCCCCAGAGACCGATGTAACCCTTGACGATCCTTTTATGGATGAGATAATAAAGCTACCTTTTGATTGGTATTCGAACTCTGCAAATAGATTTGCTAATTAAGGTTTAACATCGTTGAAATGGACTAGAGGCAAAGCCCAATAATTTGAACAATTGTGGAATAGAAAATACCATAAACAACTTTCAAAACATGGTATTGGTTTTGCTACTCTATGTTCGTTCGACGATGATGAATATTGTTTAGTAATTTCTAATAATTTTGAATCTGATAGTCTCTTTTAAGTGAATGTTAAATCTTTTAACGAACTCTGGTTAGAAACTTCAGATGATCTCAATGATTTTCAAGTTCGAGATGCACCTCTAGAACTCGAAGAAGAAATCAGATCTACAATTAACGATCTTAGAGAAATAAATCTGGGTACTGAGGGAGATCCTCGTCCGACTTTCATCAGTTCTCTATTGAATGAGGATGAGGCAAATGATATGATCCAACTTTTATCTGAATTCAAAGATTGTTTTGCTTGAAGCTACGAAGAGATGCCCGGATTATCCCCAGATGTAGTAGTGCACAAGTTAGCAATTCAACCAGAAGCATTTCCAGTAAAACAAGTGCCCTGACGAATGCGACTCGACATCGAGCAGCAGGTCATCATTGAAGTGAAGAAACTAATCGATGCAGGCTTTATTAGGGAGGAGAAATATCTGACCTGGTTAGCTAGCGTCGTGCCAGTCAAGAAGAAGAATGGTCAAATATGTGTTTGTATCAATTTCAGAGATCTGAATAAAGCATGTCATAAAGATGAGTTTCCACTCCCTATACCTGAACTCATGGTAGATATCGCTTCCTCTCACGCGATATTCTTCTTTATGGACGGCTCATTCGGATATACTTAAATTAGGATGGATCCCGAAGATGAGAAGTATACCGTATTTCGAACACCGATAGGAGTTTACTGTTACAAAGTCACGCCTTTCGGTCTAAAGAATGCGGGAGCAACTTATCAAAGGGCAATGACGAAGATTTTTGATGAACTTATCCATAATCAAGTGGAATGTTATGTCGATGATCTTGTCGTTAAGAGTGTTGAAAGGAATGATCATTTATATGATCTGAGGATCGTATTTCAAAGAATACGAGAATATGATCTGAAAATGAATCCTTTGAAATGCGCTTTCAGCGTCACTTCAGGGAAATTCTTTGGTTTCGTAGTTCAACATCGTGGAATCGAGATTGATCTGACTAAGATTAAAGCAATATTAGAAATGCCACATCCTAAGACACTCACCCAACTGAGATCTTTTCAAGGCCGATTAGCATACCTTAGGAGATTTATATCAAATCTTTCGGGCAGATGCCAGCCATTCGCAGCATTATGCAAGAAAGATGCTCTGTTCAAATGGGATCAGAATTGCTAGAAGCCCTTCGATAGCATCAAACAATATTTTATGAATCCTTCAGTGCTTGCAGCTCCTATACCAGGGAAACCTCTGATTTTGTATACAACATCTCTAAGTGAATCTCTTGGCGCTTTATTAGCCCAATCTAATGAAGAAGGAAGAGAGAATGCACTATATTATATGAGTAGACGTTTACTTCCCACCGAAGTAAATTATCCTCCGATCGAGAAACATTGTCTGGCTTTAATCTTCGCCGCGCAGAAGTTAAGGCACTATATGCTTTCTCACAAAGTAAATCTCATATTCAGAATAAATCCTTTGCAGTATTTGATGACTCGACCAACATTATTAGGGAGATTAGCCCGTTGGTCAATGATATTATCACAATTTGATATCACATTTACTCCTTTACGAGCAGTCAAAGGACAAGCAGTAGCAGATTTCTTAGCAGCTCATCCTATTGAGGATGATTACCCGATAAATGATGAACTACCGGATGAACAAGTCATGGAACTCGAGACGAATGAAAAGTTCACCTGGGAATTCTATTTTGACGGTGCTGCTTCTATTCAGCAAGGAGAATCAGATGAAATTTTGCCCGGTCAGGCAGGAACCGGTATTGTATTTGTTACACCTGATAGAGGTATCATGTATTACTCCTATCACCTGTCAGAACCACGTACCAATAACGAAGCTGAATACGAAGCATTAATAACTGGCTTCGAATTGACTATCTTGAATGGGATCAAAGAAATCAAGATCTTTGGAGATTCACAGCTTATTATCAATCAAATTGCGGGAATCTTTAAAGTATTAAAAGACACCTTGATCCCTTACCATCAGTATGCGATGCATCTTTTAGAACAAATTCCAAATGTCACATTGTATCGAATTCCTCGAGGGAAGAATTCCACAGCCGATGCTCTTGCCAAACTGGCTAAAGCACTGGCATGCCCCGAAGAAGATTCAATCCCGATAGAAGTGCAAGGCCGACAAGTCCTTTCTCCTATAGACCTCGAACACATAAATAGAGAATCTTCGACTAAGGTGAAAATTATTTCGGCAGTAAATGACGAAGGTTTAGATTGGAGAAAACCGTTCATCGAATACTTGCAAGAAAACAAGCTCCCTTAGGAGAAATCAGCAGCAGATCAGATCAAGAGAAGATAACTATCCTACAGTTTGATTAATAATACCCTCTATAGAAGATCATTCGATCAAATGTGTTTGCGATGTTTGAATAAATCAGAAGCACAGAAGATCGTAGTGTTGAGTTTAATAAATAGGTTGTTAGACCTAAGTTAATTTCCTAAGGCTACCAAGAGGGGGGGTGAATTGGTATTTTAAAAATTTAAACCCTCTTTGAAAATGTGTTAAACTGAAATGAAATTTTTATTAAGTTTTTATAGAAAACATTTTTCAACCACAGAGTTTTTCAACCACAAAGTTTTTAAACCAAAAAATAAAAATGCGAAAAAGTAAAAACAGTAAAGTAAATGACACTAGATTTATAGTGGTTCGGTCTAAACCAGACCTACATCCACTCCCCAGAGGCACCCTATGAGTATTGCAATAATACCAATAGTGACTCTCCTTTTGCACCCACAGCAAGGCGGAGAAGCCTTTACAAAACACTATTTTCACTACTACCCGGTGCGGCAGAGAACCGTCGTCCTTTTACACAATCCCTAGTGTTGGCAGAGAACCGTCCGTCCTTTCACACTCTCCTAGTGTGGGTAGAGAACCCTTCATCCTTTTACACTCTCCAAGTGTGGGTAGAGAACCCTTCGGCTGTTCACACTCTCCAAGTATCGGCAGCGAACCCTTCGGCCTTTCACACTCTCCTAGTGTGGGCAGAGAACCCTTCGTCCTTTCACACTCTCGTAGTGTGGGCAGAGAACCCTTCGTCCTTTTATACTCTCCAAGTGTGGGCAGAGAACCCTTCGGCTGTTCACACTCTCCAAGTGTCGGCAGCGAACCCTTCGGCCTTTCACACTCTCCTAGTGTGGGTAGAGAACCCTTCGTCCTTTCACACTCTCCTAGTGTGGGCAGAGAATCCTTCGACTGTTCACACTCTCCAAGTGTCGGCAGCGAACCAAATCTCCTTGACAGATCTTCTCACAAGAAATCTAGAAGGAAGAAAGAAAAGAGTGAAGTAATCACAATTCACAAGTAGATATTCTTACCTTTAAACTCCAAGTGAAGCCTTCACACTCCAGTGGTAGGAATCCTCCTTTGAATGCACTCTTACACTCTCTCCTTGGCTATTCTCTCAAGAGGCACAAAGATCAAATGACAAAAAGATTGGGTGGTAGTTTAATTTGGACTATATATACAAAAGACAAGAAAAACCGCCCAAAAACTGCAAGTTTTCAATTCTGTACGCAGTTGATTGTCCCGTATGATTGTGGATCGTCCTGGACGATATTACTTAAAAGCTTTGAAATGAACCTATTTGTATATGTGTACGAAATGTTTTCGTACAAGCTGATCATCCCGTACGAACAAAGTTCATCCGGTACAAACGGTTATTACAAGGTCGGTTCTAAAAACTACAGAAAAAAAACCGTTCTAAGTTAGTTGTATCGTCTAGACGAAAATTGATTCGTCCAGACAAAATTTTTACAGAGATCAGATCGTCCTGGACGATATTTAATTTCGTCTGGACAAAATTCTTACAGAGAGCAGATCGTCCTGGACGATAATTAATTTTGTCTGGATGAAAATTCTACATAGAGCAGATCGTCCTGAACGATATTTAATTTTGTCTGGACAAAAATTTTACAGAGAGAAGATTTTCCTGGATGATATTTAATTTTGTATGGACGAAAATTCTACTGAGAGCAGATCGTCCTGGACGATATTTAATTTTGTCCTGGACGAATAGGACTTAGAAAATTTTTTTTGCTCAATTCCTATTTGTTCCATGTGATCTTAATAGGAGATAACTGTCTGATCGTCCCGTACGAACTGATATCGTCCCGTACGATCAGTATAAATTTTATATGATCTCCTTATATGTGTGTGCATGTTTTTATTCACTCAAATACAGTCACTGCCTTTCAAGTTTATTTCAAAGAAAAATACAAGCTTCAAATTCACAAAGTATCTCATGCTGAATTTAGATTTGAAGTCTTCGTAGTCTGGAGTTAGATTTTCCTGAAATGTTAGTACACACAAGAGCAAATACAAATCTTCTAAAATTGTTAGGAGATAACTACACATTTGACAATAATGTTTGGAATCATCAAAACTATACAAGTTGCAAAAATGTAAACCATACAAATAGCAACTATCTTAACAATCTCCCCCTTTTTGATGATGACAAAACAATTATTATTTGTATTATCTCAAATTAAAAAAAAAATCTCCTAAACTCCCCCTGAATTGATGAATACATGAAAATAAGGAGGCATTTTGAACTAAAGAACAATAGTTTTGTTTTTTTTTTTTATTTTAACAACAACAAAATTAAAAAAAGATAAAATAAAATAAAATAATAATAATAAAAAAAAATAACACAAGCTAAATGACACAAAATCAATATACCAACAAACACAACACAATAATTTCTCCCCCTTTTTGACAACAACAAAAAGTGAAGAAGAAATAGACAAGAAATGTATGTAATGATATGAAATCCATTTGAAAATTTAATCTAAAAAGTGATTGACATAAGGTATGCAATCTAAAACTAATAACATTAGGTAAATCATAGAAATTCATAGAATTTAAGAAGTGATATAACAGTGTCAGTAAGAAGAATTTATCAAAGACATGATTCAATTTAGACATTTGAGATATAGAAAATCATTACAAGAGATATGAATAAAAATTCTATATTTCAAAGTTCAATAGAAATATAAATGAACATAAGATTAATTTGAATTAAGAGATTGAAAGAATCTGGAAAGAAGAGAATTACCACATGTGATGATTTGCGCATCTTTTTCAAAATTTTGGCACATTTTTGTGCATCTTTTTACATTGGGCTAATTTTATGCATCTTTTTCACATTTGCGAACTTTGCACATTCCTTTTGATTTTTGAACTCTTTGTACAATTTTTCAAGAGTAATTGAAACCAATTCTTTCCAAGATCAAAAATCTAAAATTTCAAAATTTTCTAAGTAAATAAATATCACTTGAGCAATGAAATACATAATAAGAACACATCTAAATTGCAATAATAATATTAATTTTTATGTAGTTTAAATGAATAGATATGAAATTAAAAATTCTAATTATAACAAATTATAAACAAATTTTAAATTTAGAAAGACTAGATTTTCTAATGAAATTAATCTTAAATTACAATTTAATTTAAGCACAATTAAGATTAAAAAGACTAATGAAATTCATAAAAACTAATCACATTTCAAAAACAAACCAAATTTAAATCAACTACAACAAACATTGATATTGATGAAAAAGATTACAAGATCATTTCATAATATCAATAATAAAAAAAAAACTAAAAGAAAAATACACTGAACCTTTTTAAAAAAAATAACACAAACAAACACAACTAAAACAAACACTAGAACAAACACTAATACAAACACAAATACAACAAACATAAAGAAATTCATCACTCATATCTCTATTCTTCTGGAGGAGGAGGAATGTCACCAAATAGGTTGAAGTAGGAAGTCATCAACATAACATTGATATTGATTTCATGAACTTCATTTCTGATACTACCAATATCCTATTGCTGCTGCAGAAGTTGAGCATCAATTTGATCAAATCTTTGATCAAAATGAGTCTCAAGTCTATCAAATTTCTTAATCAAATTCTGATATTTTGATTGAGGTGCAGAAGTGTCCTTTCCTTCTTCTTCTTCTTCAGAAGCACTGTCATGTGCTTTCCCTTTTTCCTCTTTGAAAATTGCTCTGAAAGAAGCATCATTGTAGTAGACCGGCTCTTCATATTCATCATCAGGATGCACTAAATTATATTTCTTTTCCAAAACATAGGTAACTAAGTGTCCTAATGAAATATTCCTTTTTCTTTTCTGTTATGCATGCCCAATTTCTGAAAGTCCATAAAGATGGTCTAAGATAAGTTGGGCTTCATCGATAGGTTTACCACTCATAATCAAAAAAGTCACAACAGAAAAGAGTGGGGTAATATTGATCATATCACCAGCTTTTGGAATAATAGAAGATCTAGGAATGTGCTGGATTATTCGAGCATTTTTCGTCATTCCAGAAACTCTAGCAATATGATAAGTTAAGTCATTTCCTCTAATCACCCTATTGATTTCATACCACTTGAAGGTGTTATCGTTCATAAGGGTGTGGGCTCTAAGACCTTCAGTTCTTAAGTTAAGAAAGGCACCTAAGTCATGCTTAGTGATTTCAACTTTTTGTTTGAAAACAAAAGAACTTATAGAGGAGTGGTCGGAATTGAAACTCATATTGGCTAGGAAATAGAGAAAGGTTTGTTTGTTGTAGAGGTGGACGAGAGAAAGAATAAATCCAAACTGAGTAGAAGCAAAAAGGTGCATTACCTTGAAGTTAATCTCGCTTTGAATCAGAATGCGAGAAGGTGTGATTTTAGCAGAGGCAAAACGAGGAAAAGATTCCTCATTTGCTTTTGAAAGGAAGTTTTCAGAGGAATTCCTGTGGGGTTTCTTCACTAACACCTTTTATCTCTTGGTTGAGGAGGCCATTGTCGATTTGAAGTTGAAAGGGATTGAAAGTGAAGTTTGGAGATGTGATTGTTGAGTTAGAAAGCCTTCTTATTTAAAGAAAACGATACGTTCGTCCTGGACGAAAACAGTTCGTCCTGGACGAAAACAGTTCGTCCTGGACGAAAACAGTTCGTCCTGGACAATAAATTATCGTACAGACGATCAAATTCATCCAAAATGTAACGGCTTTTCGTAATCAACTCAATTTATGATGCGTCCTTTCGTACAGACTTTTTGACTTGACCGATCGTACAGACGAAAAAATTTCGTACGGACGAACTTCATAATAAAAACTGCCTTATCCACTCAACTGCTGCATTCAATCGTCCCGACGTTTTAAAAAAAAAATATTTCGTCCTGGATGATCATCAGATCGTACAGAAGAACTACATTAAAAACTGTTCTCAAGACGTTTCATTTCACGCAAATTGAATTTTACAAACATCATCCCGTACGAAAACTTTCGTCCTGGACGATTTTCATATTTTTGGATTCTTGAATTTTTATTAAAACAAACCCACAAATCAAACTACACTATGACAAAAGCACAAACTCTAAAAATAAAATAACTCAAAACACACAAAAATAAAATCACAAAAACAAAAATCATAAAGACATAAACTACTAAAACATAAATATCAATATTGCAAAAACATTTTTATTTAAGCATTTAAATCAATCACACCAAATCTTATTCTTAATGTACTGAAAGTATCAAAGGCTAAAGGTTTTATAAAAATGTCTGGAAGTTGATTTTCAGTTGAAACATGAGTAAGTTCAATTTCTCCCTTGGATACATGATCCCTTTTGAAATAATGCCTTATGTCAATGTGTTTGGTTCTAGAATGTTGAATAGGATTTTTGGAAATGCAAATAGCACTAGTATTGTTACAATAAATTGGAATAGTGCCTATAGTTAATCCTAAATAAATTAACTGTTGTTTTAACCAAAGTACTTTTGCCACACAACTTCCTAATGCAATGTATTCTGCTTCTGTAGTAGATAGGGCCACTGAATTTTATTTTCTACTAGACCATGAAACTAATGAATTTCTAATGAATTGACATGTTCCAGAAGTGCTTTTCCTATCCACTCTACAACCTGCAAAGTCAGAATCTGAGTAACCAATAATTTCAAATGAAGAGCTAAACTTAGGATACCAAATTCCTAAGTTCTGAGTTCCTAGTAAGTATCTTAAAATCCTTTTCACTGGTGTCAAATGTGATTCTTTTGGATCTGATTGAAATCTAGCACATAAGCAAACATTGAACATAATATCTGGTCGGCTAGCAGTCGAATAAAGTAAAGATCCAATTATCCCTCTAAATTTCTTTTGATCAACAGATTTTCCCTTAAGGTCCTTATCCAACTGAACTGAGGAACTCATTGGTGTACTAACAGGTTTAGCATTATCCAATTCATATTTTTTGAGGATGTCCTTAACACATTTAGTTTGACTAAGAAATGTTCCTTCCTCAAGTTGCTTAATGCTAAAGTCTAGAAAATAATTTAAATCTCCCATTAGACTCATTTCAAATTCACTACTCATTATTTTAGAAAAATCATCACAAAGATTTTTATTTGAAGATCCAAAAATGATATCATCCACATAAATTTTAACAATGAGTCTATCCTTTCCAATTTTCTTTAAAAAGAGAGTTGTAACCACACTTCCTTTTTCAAAAGATCTTTCAAGTAGGAAGGTGCTCAACCTCTCATACCAAGCCCTAGGTGCCTGTTTCAATCCATATAATGCCTTTTTTAACTTGAAAATATGATTTGGGTATTTAGAATTTTCAAAACCTGGAGGTTGTTCTATAAAAACATCTTCCTCAATTACCCCATTTAAAAAGGCACTTTTGACGTCCATTTGAAACTATTTAAAACCTTTAAAACAGGCAAAGACAAGTAAAACCCTAATTGCTTCAAGTCTAGCTACAGGGGCAAAAGTTTCCTCAAAATCAATTCCTTCAATTTGATTATACCCCTTAGCAACTAATCTAGCCTTATTTCTAATGACTACTCCTAAGTCATTCATTTTATTTTTGAACACCCACTTGGTTCCAATAACACTTTGATCTTTTGGCCTTGAAGTTAACTCCGAAACTTCATTTCTTATAAATTGATTCAACTCTTCTTGCATGGCCAATATCCAAAATTCATCAGAAAGTGCTTGATCAATGTTAGTGGGTTCAATAGTTGAAATAAAGGCTGAATGATTGACTTCCTTGTTTAGTCCACGCCTAATTCTAACACCCTTACTCGGTTCACCTATAATCAATTCCCTTGGGTGGTTTTTAGAAAATCTCAAATCTCTAGGCATAGGGTTTTCTCTTTCCAAATTCTCTTCTACATTTTCTTCCAAATTTATTCTATCTATCTTTTGAGAGTTTTCCTCAATCTCATCTTCAACAACGTTCGGCTCTTTCAAATATCCAGATTCATCAAATACAACATGTGTGGTTTCTTCAATGACCAAAGTTCTTTTGTTGAATACCCTATAAGATTTTCCAACACTTGAATATCCAACAAAAATTTCTTCATCTGATTTTGGATCAAATTTTCCTAAGGCAGATTTTCCATTATTATGAATGAACACCTTGCAACCAAAAACATGCAAATGAGACAAATTAGGTGTTCTACCTTTTAACAACTCATAGGGTGTTTTATTCAAATTTGATCTCACATTCACCCTATTCAGAACATAGCATGCAGTGCTAACCGCCTCAGCCCAAAAATATCTAGGAAGTGAATATTCTGCCAACATTGCTCGGGCGGCTTCTATTAATGTTCTATTTTTTTCTCTCAACTACCCCATTTTGTTGAGGGGTTCTAGGTGCAGAAAAATTGTGATCAATCCCTTTTTGTTTACAGAAATTTTCAAATCTTTCATTTTCAAATTCTCCTTCATGATCACTTTGTATATAAATTATTTCACTCCCTAGTTTCCTTTGAATCCAAGTAGAAAAATTTCTGAATTCCTCAAACGATTCACTCTTATGAAAAAGAAATATAACCCAAGTGAATCTTGTGAAATCATCCACTATAACAAATCCGTATACCTTCCCTCCTAGACTTACAGGTCCAAAAAGATCCATGTGAAGAATTTCCAATGGTTTACTAGTTCTAAGATCCTTATTAGACTTAAAAGAGGACTTCACTTATTTTCCTAATTGACATGCATCACAAAGGTGGTCCTTAGTAAAGTCTAGTTTTGGTATACCTCTCACTAAGTTCTTTTGGGTAATTCTCCTAAAGTTTTTCATACTAGAATGACAAAGTCTCCTATGCCAAAGCCATGATTCATCAGAAACAATTTTCAAACAAAAATCAGTAGGAGATTGAATACAATTTAAATCTAGCATATAAACATTGTTTACCCTTTTTCCATTTAAAACATTTTTTCCATTTAGGCTTATTATGCAGCTAGTAGGTAAAAATTTTATATTATAGCCCTTATCACATAACTTACTTATGCTTAACAAATTATGTTTTAAGCCTTCAACTAATAACACATTGTCTATGAAACTATGAAATTTTTTTTCAAATTTCTAATCATACCTGATCCAATCACTTTCTTTATAGTATTATCTCCAAGTGTAACATTGCATGCACTCCTGGCTTCCAGCGTTATGAATTGAGAATTATCTCCAGTCATATGCTCTGAACATCCGCTGTCCAGGTACCATATGCTCTCACGAGATCTTGTATGAGAGCAATCCTGCAAAAATATCAAATGTTAGACCTGGGAACCCAAACAAGTTTGGGTTCACCTTTTAGTAATTTATAATCAGATGCATGTATGATATGTCTAAGTTTATGCATCTTAGATCTCCATACCAAATTAGTTTTCATCTTCAAAGTGCAGGTGTGAGATATATGTCCCAAAAATCCATAATTATTGCATTTAATATTAGGAAAAGTATTCCTAAGTTTTCTTCCATTTGATTATCTTTTAAGGGATTTCATGTATTTAGGATAATATTTAGGATTTGTAAAATCTTCAAGTTTTGGGGGTTTCCTATTATCCTCAAGAGCTCTTATTGTTAGTTTATAAAATGAATTCATATCTTCCGAGATTCGATTTGTATAATTGATTCGATATGTTTTGCTCTCAGATTCATCCTTAAAATTTTTAAATTCTTTTTCAAGATCAGCATAGGATGATTTTAAATTCTCAAAATTCTTATTCAAGTCATTATATTCGTCAAGAAGTTTCATGTGGTTGTTATCTATTAATGCATGATCTTTCCTAAGGATTTCATGTTCTTTCTTAAGCTCTTCCAATTTAAAACTTAAACTAGCATGCATCTTTTTTATTTTCCTATATGCATCATGTATGTGTTCAGAAACTTCAAATAATTCATCATAGGTTAAGTCACATATCTCTTCTTGATCTAATTGTTCAACATTATCTGCTATCAAGCAAAGGTTTGTGACTTCTTCTTCTTTTTCAGTCTCAGATGAGTCTGAAGCTGAGTCCGCCCAGAAAGCTCTTAGAAACTTCTTTTTGCCCTTCTTTACAATTGATTTCTCCTCAACCTTCTCCTTGCTAGGACTGGCTTTAAGTTTTGGGCATTCAGTCTTGATATGACCTGGTTTCCTATTTTCATAACAAATCACTTCATTAGAAACCTTGCCATTTCTGTTATACTTACCTTTATTCCATTGCTGGCTTCTCTTCTGCTTCCTCTTTAAAAAGCTTCTGAATTGTTTAGTCATCAAGGCAATATCGTCTTCATCCTCAGGTTGTGAGTGTTCACTCTCTGACTCTTCCACTTTCAATGCAATATTCTTCTCCTTTCGTGGTTCACCTGCATCAATCTTTCTTTGACTTACTCCTTGCTCATAAGTAATGGGTAAACCAAGAAGATTGTCAATAGAATAAATGTTTAGATCTTTAGACTCTATAATTGCAGTAATTTTAGCATCATAAGCAGTAGGTAAATAATAAAGAATTTTATTAACTATTTCAGCATTAGTTAATTCCCTACCAAGTGCATGCAAAGAAGTGACTATTTGTGTGAGTCTCGTGTACATGCCAGAAATAGATTCATTTGGTTTCATGCGAAACAATTCATAGTCATGTAACAAGATATTGAGTCTTGATTGCTTAACCTCATTAGTCCCTTCATAAGTTATACAAAGTCTATCCCATATGTCCTTTCCACTTTTGCAAGTGGAAACCCGCATGTAGTCTTCAGATTTTAAAGCACAAAAGAAGCTATTTAAACATTTGGCATTTAGTTGTGCTAAGTCATGTTCTATTATAGTCCAATCTGCAAAAGGTATTTCTACCCTAACTCTATCAACTAATCTAGTTGGTTTTGTGTAACCTTCCCGGACTAGAATCCACATACGGTAATCAAGTGACTGTAAGAAAGTAGACATGCGTGTTTTCCAAAAATCAAAAGGTATATTGTCAAACAGTGGAGGTCTAATTATAGAGTAACCTTCAGGTGTGTTTCGGTTTCCGAATGTAACCATCTACGTTAATCAAAAAGTAGTTTAAACTTATGATTTTGAAACAAAGCTCTGATACTACTTATTGAGTCTAATAAATAGGTTGTTATACCTAAGTTAATGTCCCAATGCTACCAAGAGGGGGGGGGGGGGTGAATTGGTATTTTAAAAATTTAAACCCTCTTTGAAAATGTGTTAAACCAAAATGAAATTTTTATTAAGTTTTTATAAAAAACATTTTTCAACCACAGAGTTTTTAAACCAAAAAATAAAAATGTGAAAAAGTAAAAACAGTAAAGTAAATGACACCAGATTTATAGTGGTTCGGTCTAAACCAGACCTACATCCACTCCCCAGAGGCACCCTCTGAGTATTGCACTAATACCAATAGTGACTCTCCTTTTGCACCCACAGCAAAGCGGAGAAGCCTTTACAAAACACTCTTTTCACTACTACCCGGTACGGCAGAGAACCGTCGTCCTTTTACACAATCCCTAGTGTTGGCAGAGAACCGTCCGTCCTTTCACACTCTCATAGTGTGGGCAGAGAACCCTTCATCCTTTTACACTCTCCAAGTGTGGGCAGAGAACCTTTCGGCTTTTCACACTCTCCAAGTATCGGCAGCGAACCCTTTGGCCTTTCACACTCTCCTAGTGTGGGCAGAGAACCCTTCGTTCTTTCACAATCTCCTAGTGTGGGCAGAGAACCCTTCATCCTTTTACACTCTCCAAGTGTGGGCAGAGAACCCTTCGGCTGTTCACACTCTCCAAGTGTCGGCAGTGAACCCTTCGGCCTTTCACACTCTCTTAGTGTGGGCAGAGAACCCTTCGTCCTTTCACACTCTCCTAGTGTGGGCAGAGAACCCTTCAACTGTTCACACTCTCCAAATGTCGGCAACAAATCGGATCTCATTGACAGATCTTCTCACAATAAATCTAGAAGGAAGAAAGAAAAGAGTGAAGTAATCCCAATTCACAAGTAGATATTCTTACCTTTAAACTCCAAGTGAAGCCTTCACACTCCAATGGTAGGAATCTTCCTTTGAATGCACTCTTACACTCTCTCCTTGGCTATTCTCTTAAGAGGCACGAAGATCAAATGACAAAAAGATTAGGTGGCAGTCTAATTTGGACTATATATACAAAAGACAAGAAAAACCGCCCAAAAACTGTAAGTTTTCAATTCTTTTCGCAGTTGATCGTCCCGTACGATCGTGGATCATCCTGGACGATATTACTTAAAAGCCTTGAAACGAACCTGTTTGTATATGTGTATGAAATATTTTCGTACAAGCTGATCGTCCCGTACGAACAAAATTCATCCGGTACGAATGGTTATTACAAGGTCGGTTCTAAAAACTACAGAAAAAAAACCATTCTAAGTTAGTTGTATCGTCTAGACGAAAATTAATTCATCCGGATGAAATTTTTACAGAGACCAGATCATCTTGGATGATATTTAATTTTGTCTGGACAAAATTCTTATAGAGAGCAGATCGTCCTGGACGATATTTAATTTCGTCTGGACAAAAATTCTACAGAGAGCAGATCATCCTGTGTTTGAATAGTTTCTATTTGAATGATTTATATTTGTGCAACTTATGTAGTTTTGATGATTCCAAACATTATTGTTCAGATGTATAGTTATCTCCTAACAATTTTAGAAGATTTGCACTTGCTCTTGTGTGTACTAACATTTCAGGAAAATCAGACTCCAGACTACGAAAACTTCAAATCAAATTCAACATATGATATTTTGTTTATTTGAAGTTTGTCTTTTCTTTGAATTAATTTTGAAAGGGAGTGATTGTAATTGAGTGAATAAAATCTCACACACACAAATTAGGAGATCGTGAAATTCAATACTGATCGTACAGGACGATATGTATCGTACTGGACGATCTGTCAGTTATCTCCTATAGAGCACTTGGAACGAATTGGAACTTGCTTGGAAAAATTTTTCTAAGTCCTATTCGTCCAGGACGACTTTTAATATCGTCCCGGACGATGGGTTCTCTGTCAAATTTTCGTCCAGACGAATTTTACCATCGTACGAGGCGACCAGTGCTCTGGAAAATTTTCGTCCAGACGAAAATAATTATCGTACCGGACGATCAGCTCTCTGGAAAATTTTCGTCTAGACGAAAGCAAATTATCGTCCGCGGCGATGGGTGCTCTGGAAAATTTTCGTCCAGACGAAATAAATAATCGTCCAGGACGATCGACTCTCTGGAAAAATTTCGTCCAGACGAACATATTTTCGTCCAAACAATAAACCGACTTAGAACAGTTTTCAGCAGTTTCCAGAACCGACCTTGTAATAACCGTTCGTACTGGACGAACCTAGTTCGTACAGGACGATCAGTTGTACGAAGTCATTTCGTACACATATACAAATTGGGTCGTTTCAGATCGTTTAAGTAAAATCGTCCAGGACGATCCACTGCGTACAGAATTGAAAACTTACAGTTTTTGGGCGGTTTTTCATGTCTTTTGTATAAATAGTCCAAATTAGACTGCCACCCAATCTTTTTGTCATTTGATCTTCGTGCCTATTGAGAGAATAGCCAAGGAGAGAGTGGAAGAGAGCTTTCAAAGGAGGATTCCTACCATTGGAGCGAGAAGGCTTCACTTGGATTGCTAAGGTAAGAATCTCTACTTGTGAAATTGGATTTCTTCACTCTTTTCTTTCTTCCTTCTAGATTCTTGTGAGAAGATCATTCAAGAAGATCCGGTTCTCTGCCGACACTTGGAGAGTGTGAACAGACGTCGGTTCTCTGCATACACTAGGAGAGTGTAAAAGGAAGAAGGTTCTCTGCCTACACTAGGAGAGTGTAAAAGGAAGAAGGTTATCTGCCTACACTTGGAGAGTGTGAACAGCCGTAGGGTTCTCTGCCCACACTAGGAGAGTGTGAAAGGACGACGGTTCTCTGCCAGCACTGTGGATTGTGTAAAAGGACGACGGTTCTCTGCCGCACCGGGTAGTGGTGAAAAGAGGGTTTTGTACAGGCTTCTCCGCCTTGCTGTGGGTGCTAAAGGAGAGTCACTTTGTGGTATTAGTGCAATACTCAGAGGGTGCCTCTGAGGAGTGGATGTAGGTCTGGTTATAGACCGAACCACTATAAATCTGGTGTCATTTACTTTATTGCTTTTACGTTTCCGCACTTTGAATTTCAGTTTTAACAACTCTGTGGTTGAAAAACATTTTTCTACAAACTTTAAAAGAAAATTTTATTTCGGTTCAACTTTATTATTAAGAGGGTTTAAAATTTTTAAAACTACCAATTCACCCCCCTCTTGGTAGCCGTGGGACATTTACTTAGGCTTAACAACCTAATTACTGGACTCAACAAGTGGTATCAGAGCATTGTTTCAAAATCATAAGTTTGAACTACTTTTTGATTAACGTAGATGGCTACATTTGGAAACCGAAACACACCTGAGGGTTACTCTATCACTAGACCTCCACTGTTTGACAATATTCCTTTTGATTTTTGGAAAACACGCATGTCTACTTTCTTACAGTCACTTGATTATCGCATGTGGATGTTAGTCCAGGAAGGTTACACAAAACCAACTAGATTAGTTGATGGAATTAGGGTAGATACACCCTATGCAGATTGGACTATAGAAGAACGTGACTTAGCACAATTAAATGCGAAATGTTTAAATAGTTTCTTTTGTGCTTTAAAATCTGAAGACTACATGCGAGTTTCCACTTGTAAAAGCGGAAAAGACATATGGGATAGACTTTGTATTACTTATGAAGGGACAAATGAGGTTAAGCAATCAAGACTCAATATCTTGTTACATGACTACGAATTATTTCGCATGAAACCTAATGAATCTATATCTGACATGTACACAAGATTCACTCAAATTGTCACCTCTTTGCATGCACTTGGTAGGGAATTAACTAATGCTGAAATGGTTAATAAGATTCTTCGTTGTTTACCTACTGCATACGATGCTAAAATTACTGCAATTACAGAGTCAAAAGATCTGAACATTTATTCTATTGACAATCTTCTTGGTTCACTCATTGCTTACGAGCAAGGAGTAAGTCAAAGAAAGATTGATGCAGGTGAACCAAGAAAGGACAAGAATATTGCACTAAATGTGGAAGAGTCAGAAAGTGAACACTCACAACCTGAGGATGAAGATGATATAGCACTGATGACTAGACAATTCAAAAGCTTTTTAAAGAGGAAGCAGAAGAGACGCCAGCAATGGAATAGAGGTAAGTATAACAGAAATGGCAAGGTTTCTAATGAAGTGATTTGTTATGAATGCAGGAAACCAGGTCATATAAAGACTGATTGTCCAAAACTCAAAGCCACTCCTAGCAAGGAGAAGGTAGAGGAGAAACCAATGGTAAAGAAGGGCAAGAAGAAGTTTCAAAAGGCTTTTTGGGCGGACTCAGCTTCAGACTCATCTGAGACTGAAAAAGAAGAAGAAGTCACCAACCTTTGCTTGATGGCAGATAAAGCTGAACAATCAGATCAAGAAGAGGTATGTGATTTAACTTATAATGAATTGTTTGAAGTTTCTGAACACATGCATGATGCATATAGGAAAACGAAAAAGATGCATGCTAGTTTAGTTTTAGAATTGGAAGAGCTTAATAAGGAACACGAAATCCTTAGGAAAGATCATGCTTTAATTGATAGCAACCACATGAAACTACTTGATGAATATGATGACTTGAATAAAAATTTTGAGAATTTAAAATCATCCTATGCTGAACTTGAAAAAGAATTTGAGAAATTTAAGGATGAATCTGAGCACAAGACATATAGAGTCAATTATACAAATCGAATCTTGGAGGAAATGAATTCATTTTACAAACTTACTATAAGAGCTCTCGAGGATAATAGGAACCCCCCTAAACTTGAAGATTTTACAAATCCTAAGTATTATCCTAAATTCATGAAATCCCTTAGAAGACAATCATATGAGAGAAAACATAGGAATATTTTTCCTAATGTTAAATGTAACAATTGTGGATTTTTGGGACATATATCTCACACCTGCACTTTAAAGATGAAACCTAATTTGGTGTGGAGAACTAAGATGCATAAACCTAGACATATCACACATGCATCTGATTATAAATTTCATAAAGGTGAACCCAAACTAGTTTGGGTTCCCAGGTCTAACATTTGAGAATTTTGCAGGTATACTCTCACACAAGACCTCGTGAGAGTATATGGTACCTGGACAGCGGATGTTCTAAGCACATGACTGGAGATACTGCTCAATTCATAACGCTGGAAGCCAGGAGTGGAGGCAAGGTTACACTTGGAGATAATACCACAAAGAAAGTGGTTGGATCAGGTATGATTGGAAATTTGAAAAACTTTTTCATAGACAATGTTTTATTAGTTGAAGGCTTAAAACATAATTTGCTTAGCATAAGTCAGCTATGTGATAAGGGCTATAATGTAAAATTTTTACCTACTAGCTGCATAATTAGCCTAAATGGGAAAATTGTTTTAAATGAAAAAAGGGTGAACAATGTTTACATGCTAGATTTAAATTGTATTCAATCTCCTACTGCTTTTTGTTTGAAAACTGTTTCTGATGAATCATGGCTTTGGCATAGGAGACTTTGTCATTCTAGTATGAAAAATCTTAGAAAAATTACCCAAAAGAATTTGGTGAGAGGAATACCTAAACTAGACTTTACTAAGGACCATCTGTGTGATGCATGTCAATTAGGAAAACAAGTGAAGTCCTCTTTTAAGTCCATTAAAGATCTTAGGACCAGTAAACCTTTAGAAATTCTACACATGGATCTTTTTGGACCAGTAAG
The DNA here is from genome assembly GCA_016618105.1 of Dendrobium huoshanense. Classification (NCBI taxonomy): domain Eukaryota; kingdom Viridiplantae; phylum Streptophyta; class Magnoliopsida; order Asparagales; family Orchidaceae; genus Dendrobium; species Dendrobium huoshanense. The sequence continues at coordinate 31,952,973 of CM028345.1, forward strand.
CACTGTTAGTCTAGGAGGAAAGGTATATGGATTTGTTATAGTAGATGATTTTTCAAGATTCACCTGGGTTAAATTTCTTTTTCATAAGAGTGAATCATTTGAGGAATTCAGAAATTTTTCAACTTGGATACAAAGAAAACTAGGATGTGAAATAATTTCTATACAAAGTGATCATGGAGGAGAATTTGAAAATGAAAGATTTGAAGATTTCTGTAAAGAAAAGGGGATTGATCACAATTTTTCTGCACCTAGAACTCCTCAACAAAATGGAGTAGTTGAAAGAAAGAACAGAACATTAATAGAAGCCGCCCGAGCAATGTTAGCAGAATACTCACTTCCTAGATATTTTTGGGCTGAGGCGGTTAGCACTGCATGCTATGTTCTGAATAGGGTGAATGTGAGATCAAATTTGAATAAAACACCCTATGAGTTGCTAAAAGGAAGAACACCAAATTTGTCTCATTTGCATGTATTTGGTTGCAAGGTGTTCATACATAATAATGGAAAATCTGCCTTAGGAAAATTTGATCCAAAATCAGATGAAGGAATTTTTGTTGGATATTCAAGTGTTGGAAAATCTTATAGAGTATTCAACAAAAGAACTTTAGTCATTGAAGAAACCACACATGTTGTTTTTGATGAAAATGGAAACATGGAAGAGCCAAAAGTTGTTGAAGAAGAAATTGAAGAAAACTCCCAAAAGATTGATAGATTAAATTTGGAAGAAAATGTGGAAGAAAATTTAGAAAGAGAAGACCCTTTGCCTAGAGATTTGAGATTTTCTAAAAACCACCCAAAGGAATTAATCATAGGTGAACCAAGTGAGGGTGTTAGAACTAGGCGTGGATTAAACAAGGAAGTCAATCATTCAGCCTTTATTTCAACTGTTGAACCCACTAACATTGATCAAGCACTTTCAGATGAATTTTGGATATTGGCCATGCAAGAAGAGTTGAATCAATTTGTAAGAAATAAAGTTTGGGAACTAACTACAAGGCCAAAAGATCAAAGTGTTGTTGGAACCAAGTGGGTGTTCAAAAATAAAATGAATGACTCAGGAGTAGTCATTAGAAATAAGGCTAGATTAGTAGCTAAGGGGTATAATCAAATTGAAGGAATTGATTTTGAGGAAACTTTTGCCCCTGTAGCTAGACTTGAAGCAATTAGGGTTTTACTAGCCTTTGCCTGTTTTAAAGGTTTTAAATTGTTTCAAATGGATGTCAAAAGTGCCTTTTTAAATGGAGTAATTGAAGAAGATGTTTTTGTAGAACAACCTCCAGGTTTTGAAAATTCTAAATTTCCAAATCATGTTTTCAAATTAAAAAAGGCATTATATGGATTGAAACAGGCACCTAGGGCTTGGTATGAGAGGTTAAGCACCTTCCTACTTGAAAGATCTTTTGAAAAAGGAAGTGTGGATACAACTCTCTTTTTAAGGAAAATTGGAAAGGATATACTTATTGTTCAAATTTATGTGGATGACATCATCTTTGGATCTTCAAATAAACATCTTTGTGATGATTTTTCTAAAACAATGAGTAGTGAATTTGAAATGAGTCTAATGGGAGATTTAAATTACTTTCTAGGATTTAGCATTAAGCAACTTGAGGAAGGTACTTTTCTTAGTCAAACCAAATATATTAAGGACATCCTCAAAAAATATGAAATGGACAATGCTAAACCTGTTAGTACACCAATGAGTTCTTCAGTTCAGTTGGATAAAGACCTTAAGGGAAAATCTGTTGATCAAAAGAAATTTAGAGGGATAATTGGATCTTTACTTTACTTGACTGCTAGCCGACCAGATATTATGTTTAGTGTTTGCTTATGTGCTAGATTTCAATCAGATCCAAAAGAATCACATTTGACAGCAGTGAAAAGGATTTTAAGATATCTACTAGGAACTCAAAACTTAGGAATTTGGTATCCTAAGTTTAGCTCTTCATTTGAAATTATTGGTTACTCAGATTCTGACTTTGCAGGCTGTAGAGTGGATAGGAAAAGCACTTCTGGAACATGTCAATTCATTGGAAATTCATTAGTTTCATGGTCTAGTAGAAAACAAAATTCAGTGGCACTATCTACTGCAGAAGCAGAATACATTGCATTAGGAAGTTGTGTGGCACAAGTACTTTGGTTAAAACAACAGTTGATTGACTTAGGATTAACTATAGGCACTATTCCAATTTATTGTGACAATACTAGTGCTATTTGCATTTCCAAAAATCCTATTCAACATTCTAGAACCAAACACATTGATATAAGGCATCATTTCATAAGGGATCATGTATCCAAAGGAGAAATTGAACTCATACATGTTTCAACTGAAAATCAACTTGCAGACATTTTTACAAAACCTTTAGCCTTTGATACCTTCAGTACTTTAAGAACAAGGCTTGGTGTTATTGATTTGAATGCTTAAATAAAATGTCTTTGCAACATTGATACTTGTTGTGTTTTGTTTTTGTAATTTTGTGAATTTTGTGTTTTTAATGAATTGTTTTTGGATTTATGATTTTGTTTTATGTTTTCTGTGTTTTTGATTGTTTTTGTTGATTTTGTTAATTTAAAAAAAATTTCAAAATTAAAATTTTTTTTGGAGGAAATCGTCCAGGACGAAATATTTTCGTACGGGACGATGTGTAAAGAACAGTTTGCGCGAATTTAAACCGTTTTGAGAGCAGTTTTTTATTGGATCGTCTGTACGATCTTGATCGTCCAGTACGAATTTTTTCTTTTTCTCAAACGTCGGGACGATTGAATGCAGCGGTTGAGTGGATAAGACAGTTTTTAATACGAACTTCGTCTGTACGAAATTTTTTCGTCTGTACGAACATGTGTCGGTTCATTGTAGGGGACGGTTTTCAAGAGTCATTAAAACGAAACACTTTTTGATCGTCTGTACGAAATTTTTTTCGTATGTACGATCGGTCAAGTCAAAAAGCCTGTACGAAGGGACGCATCGTAAGTTGTGTTGAATACGAAAAGCCGTTACATTTTGGACGAATTGGATCGTCTGTACGAAATTACTTCGTCCAGACGAACGATAATTTTTCGTCCAGGACGAATATTTTCGTCCAGGACGAACGTATCGTTTTTCTTTAAATATGAAGGCTTTCAAACTTGACAATCACACTTTCAAACATCTTTTTCAATCCCTTTCTACATCAAATCAACTATGGCCTCCTCTAGCAAAAGACAAAAAGTTTTGGTGAAGAAACCTAACAGGAATGCCCCAGACAACTTTCTTTCCAAGGCAAATGAGGAATCTTTTCCTCGTTTTGCATCTGCAAAAATCACTCCGTCTCGCATTCTTATCCAAACAGAGTTGAAATTTCGGGTATTACACCTCTTCGCCTCAACCCAATTTCAGTTCATTCTTTCTCTTGTCCACTTCTACAATAAGCAAACCTACCATTACTTCCTAGCCAACATGAGTTTCAATTCTGACCACTCTATCATTAGTTCTTTTGTTTTTAAGAAAAAAGTTGAGATCACCAAGCACGACCTTGGTGCATTTTTAAACTTAAGAACTGAAGGATATAGAGCCCACACCCTAATGTCAAAAACACCTTCAAATGGTATGAAATCAATAGGGTGATTAGAGAGAAGGCATAACCTATCATGTTGCTAGAGTATCCGGTATGACCCAAGATGCCCGAATCATCCAGCATATCCTTAGATCCTCAATTATTCCTAAAGCTGGTGATAGGATTAACATTACTCCTCTCCTTTCTGTTCTAACCTTTTTAATCATGCAAAGACATCCTATTGATGAAGCCCAACTCATCCTAGATCATATCTATGGGCTTTCAGAAATAGGACATCCTGATCAGAAGAGGAAAAAGAACATTTCATTAGGGCACTTAATTACTTATATTTTGGAGAAGAAGTACAATATAGTGCATCCTGATGAAGAATATGAAGAGCCAGTTTACTATAACGATGCATCATTCAGACTGCTCTTCAAGGAGGAAAAAGAAAAAGGAAAAGCACATGGCAGTGCTTCAGAAGAAGAAGAAGAAGAAGGAGTGCAAGGTTCTGCTTCTCAATCAGATTACCAGAATCTGATTGAGAGATTTGATAGACTAGAGACTCACGTTGATCAAAGATTTGATCAATTTGATGCTCAACTTACTCAGCAGCAACATGACATTGGTAATATTAGAGATGAAGTTCATGAAATAAATACCAATGTAATGTTGATGGCCTCCTACTTCAACCTCTTTGGCGGCATTCCTCCTCCTCCTCCTCCAGAACAGTAGAAGTGTTTTTTATGTGTGTCTGTTGTATTTTTTTTGTTTGTTGTTTTGTTTTTTATCTTATATGTGTTATTGTGACTGTTGTTATGTTTTTGTTCAATGTTCTTTTTTGTAATTTTTTTTTAATCAATGAAAGTTTGTTTGTTTTAGATTTGTTTTGAAATGTGGCTAATCTTTATGAATTTCATTAATATTGTTTTTAATCTACATTGTGCTTAAATTCGATTGTAATGTGAGATTATCTATATTAGAAAATCTAGACTTTCTAAATTTATAATTTGTTTATAACTTGTTGTAATTAGAATTTTTAAATTCATGTCTATTCATTTAGACTACATAAAAGTTAATATTGTTATTGCAATTTTGATGTTTTCTTATTTTGTATTTCTATGCTCAAATGATATTTATGCACCTAAAAATATTTGAAATCTTAGATTATAGATTTTGGAAAGAATTGGTCAAATTACTCTTGAACATTGTACAAATGTACAAAAATCAAAAGGGATTCGCAAAAATTTGCAAAGTGAAAAAGAGGCACAAAATAAGCCCAACCAAAGAAAAATGCACAAAAATGTGCTCCAAAACTTTGAAAAGATGTGCAAAGCACCACATGAGGTAATTCTCTTCTTTCCAAATTCGTTTAATCTCTTAATTCAAGTTGATCTAATGTTCATTTATATTCTATTGAACTTTGAAATATAGAATTTTTTTTACATCTCACTTGTAATGATTTTCAATAATCAAAATGTCTAAATTGAATCATGTCTTTGATAAATTCTTCTTACTTACAATGTTATATCATTTCATAAATTTTATGAATTTCTATGATTGACCTAATATCTTTAGTTTAAAATTGCATACCCTATGTCAAATCACAATTTAGATTAAATTTTAACAATGAATTTCATATAATTATTTACATTTCTTGTCTTTTTCTTCTTCACTTTTTGTTGCTGTCAAAAAGGGGGAGAAATTATTATGTTTGTGTTTGTATGTTTGTGGCTTGTGTTTTCTTTTTTAATTGTTCTGTTTGCAAGTTTTTTTTTTTGTGTTAAAATTTTTGAAAAAAAAAATATTGTTCTTTAATGCCTCCTTATTTTAATGTACTCATAAATTCAGGGGGAGTTTAGGAGATAAGAGATTTGTTTTAACTTGAAACCATACAAATAATAATTGTTTTGCCATCATCAAAAAGGGGGAGATTGTTTGAATAGTTGCTATTTGAATGATTTATATTTGTGCAACTTATGTAGTTTTGATGATTCCAAACATTATTGTTCAGATGTATAGTTATCTCCTAACAATTTTAGAAGATTTGCACTTGCTCTTGTGTGTACTAACATTTCAGGAAAATCAGACTCCAGACTACGAAAACTTCAAATCAAATTCAACATATGATATTTTGTTTATTTGAAGTTTGTCTTTTCTTTGAATTAATTTTGAAAGGGAGTGATTGTAATTGAGTGAATAAAATCTCACACACACAAATAAGGAGATCTTGAAATTCTATACTGATCGTACAGGACGATATTTATCGTACTGGACGATCTGTCAGTTATCTCCTATAGAGCACTTGGAACGAATAGGAACTTGCTTGGAAAAATTTTTCTAAGTCCTATTCGTCCAGGACGAAATTTAATATCGTCCCGGACGATGGGTTCTCTGTAAAATTTTCGTCCAGACGAATTTTACCATCGTACGAGGCGACCAGTGCTCTGGAAAATTTTCGTCCAGACGAAAATAATTATCGTACCGGACGATCAGCTCTCTGGAAAATTTTCGTCTAGACGAAAGCAAATTATCGTCCGCGGCGATGGGTGCTCTGGAAAATTTTCGTCCAGACGAAATAAATAATCGTCCAGGACGATCGACTCTCTGGAAAATTTCGTCCAGACGAACATATTTTCGTCCAAACAATAAACCGACTTAGAACAGTTTTCAGCAGTTTCTAGAACCGACCTTGTAATAACCGTTCGTACTGGACGAACCTAGTTCGTACAGGACGATCAGCTGTACGAAGTCATTTCGTACACATATACAAATTGGGTCGTTTCAGATCGTTTAAGTAAAATCGTCCAGGACGATCCAGGATCATACGGGACGATCCACTGCGTACAGAATTGAAAACTTGCCGTTTTTGGGCGGTTTTTCATGTCTTTTGTATAAATAGTCCAAATTAGACTGCCACCCAATCTTTTTGTCATTTGATCTTCGTGCCTATTGAGAGAATAGCCAATGAGAGAGTGGAAGAGAGCTTTCAAAGGAGGATTCCTACCATTGGAGCGAGAAGGCTTCACTTGGATTGCTAAGGTAAGAATCTCTACTTGTGAAATTGGATTTCTTCACTCTTTTCTTTCTTCCTTCTAGATTCTTGTGAGAAGATCATTCAAGAAGGTCCGGTTCTCTGCCGACACTTGGAGAGTGTGAACAGACGTCGGTTCTCTGCCTACACTAGGAGAGTGTAAAAGGAAGAAGGTTCTCTGCCTACACTAGGAGAGTGTAAAAGGAAGAAGGTTCTCTGCCTACACTTGGAGAGTGTGAACAGCCGTAGGGTTCTCTGCCCACACTAGGAGAGTGTGAAAGGACGACGGTTCTCTGCCAGCACTGTGGATTGTGTAAAAGGACGACGGTTCTCTGCCGCACCGGGTAGTGGTGAAAAGAGGGTTTTGTACAGGCTTCTCCGCCTTGCTGTGGGTGCTAAAGGAGAGTCACTTTGTGGTATTAGTGCAATACTCAGAGGGTGCCTCTGAGGAGTGGATGTAGGTCTGGTTATAGACCGAACCACTATAAATCTGGTGTCTTTTACTTTATTGCTTTTACGTTTCCGCACTTTGAATTTCAGTTTTAACAACTCTGTGGTTGAAAAACATTTTTCTACTAACTTTAAAAGAAAATTTTATTTCGGTTCAACTTTATTATTAAGAGGGTTTAAAATTTTTAAAACTACCAATTCACCCCCCTCTTGGTAGCCGTGGGACATTAACTTAGGCTTAACAACCTAATTACTGGACTCAATTTTCCTGGACGATATTTAATTTCATCTGAATGAAAATTCTACAGAGAGAAGATCGTCCTGAACGATATTTAATTTCGTCTGGACGAAAATTCTATAGAGAGCAGATCGTCCTGGACGATATTTAATTTCGTCCTGCACGAATAGGACTTAGGAAAATTTTTCTGCTCAGTTCCTATTCGTTCCATGTGATCTTAATAGGAGATAACTATCTGATCGTCCCGTACGAACTGATATCATCCCGTATGATCAGTATAAATTTTATATGATCTCCTTATGTGTGTGTGCATGTTTTTATTCACTCAAATACAGTCACTCCCTTTCAAGTTTATTTCAAACAAAAATACAAGCTTCAAATTCACAAAGTATCTCATGCTGAATTTAGATTTGAAGTCTTCGTAGTCTGGAGTTAGATTTTCCTGAAATGTTAGTACACACAAGAGCAAATATAAATCTTCTAAAATTGTTAGGAGATAACTACACATTTGAACAATAATGTTTGGAATCATCAAAACTATACAAGTTGCAAAAATGTAAAGCATGCAAATAGCAACTATCTTAACACGTAGAAGAAGTGCATGCTGGTTTATGTGGTGCACATCAATCCGGTCCAAAAATGAAAATGAAAATCAAACGGATGGGATACTATTGGCCATCAATGATAGATGACTGCATGAAAATTGCACGTCACTGTCATCAATGCCAGGTGCACGGTGTAGTCCTTCATCAACCTCCGAATGTTCTACATCCAACTATTACTTCTTGGCCTTTCGAAAGCTGGGGTACCAATATCATTGGTCCGATAGATCCCCCGCCCTCCAGAGGTCATAGATTCATTCTAGAAGCTACGGATTACTTTTCCAAATGAGCAGAAGCTGTTCCACTGAGAGAAGACAAAGCTCAACAAATTCTAAAATTTTTCAAAGAGAATGTCGTGTACCAATTCGGTGTCCCTCGTCGGATCATCTCGGATAACGGTCCTTCATTCAGGAGTACTAAAATTAACAGCTTTGCCAGACAACATAACATCGATTGGAGATATTCCACCATCTATTACCCTCGGGCGAATGGATTGGCGGAGGACTTCAATCAGACTTTGATTCAGATCTTAAAGAAGACTCTAGACGACAATAAGCGTCAATGGCATGAGAAGTTGGTTGAGGCTTTATGGGCATATCGTACCACATACAGAACTCCAACGCAATCTACGCCATTTGCTTTAGTCTTTGGTTCAGAAGCGGTCATTCCTTTAGAAGTCCAACTGCCCTCGCTCAGAGTTGCAATGAACTACCAGATCACTACAGAACAGAATACAAAACTTAGATTGGAAGAACTCAAAGGTTTAGAAGAGAAGCGTTTGCAGGCTCAACAGAACCTCGAGTTATACAAAGCTAAGATGATACAATCTCACGACAAATTAGTTCGTCCCAGAACTTTTCAAGTAGGAGATTTGGTGTTAGTTCTTCGAAGACCTATCCTATCTCATCGGAAGATAGGAGGAAAATTCAAACCGACATGGGAAGGCCCTTTTGTGGTGGAGAAAGCCTATCAAGGAGGATCTTATCAGCTAATAGATTGTAGAGGCAATCATCCTATGTTGCCTATCAATGGACGATATCTTAAGAGATATTATGATAGATAATGTATTTGATAAACATTGCAAAGAAATAAAATTATGAAATTTGAAGTTTCTAATGCTGATATCTTCTTTTGAACGAGATAATTCAAACTTCTCATATTTCTTTAATGGTTTGATTTCTAAATCCGCTCATTCGAGAATCGATCTCTCGTTTGAGTATCCAGTTTTTCTGGAAATTGATCTTCCAGTTAAAGTTTAAATTTCATCGACATATCGGTTAGGTTCTAAATCCGCTCATTCGAGAATCGCTCTCTCGTCTGAGTATCCGCTTTTTCTGGAAATCGATTTTCCAGTAAAAGTTTAAATTTCACCTTTCCGGTAATCGATCTATCGGTCAGGTTCTAAATTCTATCATTCGAGAATCGATCTCTCGTCTGGGTATCCACTTTTTCTGGAAATCGATCTTCCAGTTAAAGTTTAAATTTCACCTTTATAATAATCGATCTATCGGTCAGGTTCTAAATCCGCTCATTCGAGAATCGCTCTCTCGTTTGAGTATCCGCTTTTTCGGGAAATCGATCTTCCAGTCAAAGTTTAAATTTCACCTTTCCGATAATTGATCTATCGGTCAGGTTCTAAATTCGCTCATTCGAGAATCGATCTCTCGTCTGGGTATCCGCTTTTTCTGGAAATCAATCTTCCAGTTAAGGTTTAAATTTTACCTTTTTGATAATCGATTTATCGGTCAGGTTCTAAATCCGCTCATTCGAGAACCGATTTCTCGTTTGGGTATTCGCTTTGTCTGGAAATCGTTCTTTCAGTCAAAGTTTTAAAATTTCATCTTTCTGATAATCGATCTATCGGTCAGGTTCCAAATATTTTCATTCGGGAATCAATCACCCGTCTGAATACCCACTTTTTATTTGGAAATCAATCTCCCATTTAAAACATAATTTTCATCCCTCTTAGAATCGATCTCCCAGTCGGGTCCAGGTTTGTATTTGATGAAAAATTGAATTTTAATCAAATCTCTAGCTCTCAAATCTTATTGATCAACTTCAGTCAATGCCAACATATGTGATTTATTCTTCGAATTCATCACACATGTTGAGGGTCCATTTGTTGACCTCGTTTTTGTATGAGATCTTTAACCAGATCCTAAACCTAATCAAGACTCAAATCAATACAAACCCAATCAATTCTAGACCCAGATCTCAGGTCCTAAGGCTTTGTCTTAAAGGCCTCTTTCAGTAAATCTTTGGATACTTCAAAACCCAGTCAAATGGATTTTGATTCAGGCTCTATCAGTTTCATACTGATGGGGTGTATCTTTAATATCAAGCCTCCAAATCTGAGCTCATTCTGAAACCTCTAACCACATTAACTAAATCAAAATCCAAAGGCTATAAAACCTTCAAATATTTACAGCCCATGCCACTGGACCTATCACTTTGAAGATTTTAATCTTAGAGACCTCTCCAAAGCCTGCAATCACTTCCAGACCATTAATCCTGACATGTTGATCAATAAACTGCATTTTTTTGGGTTCATTTAATCCCCCAGTGGTCATGAGCCCAAAATGACCAAAATACCCCTAAGGGGGCTCAAAAAGTGATTTCAAACCAAATGACCTCCAAATCAAATGCAACTACCTCCAACAGATTTCAAATGCCAAACCAAACCTGTTAGACCTATTCCCACACTCTAGGTCAACCTGGTTGACCAAGTCAACAAGGTTGACCTAAGAGGCCCATTAGGGTCAAAATAGGTGATTATATTGGAATGACCTATTTGAGCATTGAAACTACATCTATCAGACTCCAAATACAATTTCAAATTTGTCCAGTACAGACCCCCACCCTGAGTCAATCTGGTTGACTTAGTCAACTTAGGTTGACCCAGATGTCCCTTAAAGCCCTTAATGGGTTAAGGCAACCTATTCAACATATCTAACCCTTTCGATCTCTCAAACCAATATCAAGCTTGAGTCAAATCTATTCAAGCTTACTTGAAGTCAAATCACATCAAGTTTGACTTGGTCAAACTTCAATTCTTGGTCAAATCCTCCCTAAATTCCATTTTTACACACTTAATGTTTGAAGTAATGGTGTACGACTCCCTCCAAACCAATTCACTAGACTCCTTCACTACCACCTCAGCTTCCATTGACCCATTGACTGGTCAAACTGTCAATGGGAGCTTAAAAAAAAGGGTCAAACATGGTCAAGTACCCTCCAAAATTTAATCCATTTCATTTGGGACAAATCCAACTGTCCAAACACATTCCAGAAGTCTCCTAGAATCCTCCTCATCAGGTTGAACTCATTGAATGGTCAAATCAGTCAATGAAAATATCCAAAACCATTTCAAATGGTCAACCCGTTCAACCTAAAATCCCCAGCCTAAACCCGATTTGCCTAGCCTCTGAACCCAACTCTAGAAGTTTCATAGGAGCTAACCTGACCTAACCCGGCCTTGGTTCAAGCCTAGCCAGCTCGGATGGTCCCCTCCCATGTGAAGACAAACGAGGGGGTGGCCAGCTCAGCCTGCCCCATACAGTCCTTCCCTCTGCTCCTCCAACGGCCATGGACAAGTGTCTTCCATCCCAGCAATCCACCTGATCGATCCAGACCGCTCATTTTGGCTCCAAACGACTGAATAGAGCAAAACAACGAGGGGAGTTTATTCTACACTACTCTTGCTTCCAGAGATTCCCAGAGCTCAATTGAGTTTCATTTCAACTCCTCTAATCTCGACCTCCATTCCCTCATTGCTCTCTGGTGTTTGAAGCTTGCCGGCGACGAGATCAAGCTTGAACCGAGAGGGTACCTGTCCAAACTCTCTCAACTCTCTTTCCAGTGGTCCTCCAAGATCAAAGCCTGAAGGACATCAACACATGGACAATCTACAAGTTCAGCCTTGTTAAAATCATCCAAATCCATCATCTCTAGCTCGGTAAATCCTAAACCCTAGATAATACTTAGGTTACTAAATAGACTTCTAAGGAATGCATTTTAAGCTCTAAAACCTATTCCCCAATGATCTTTGATTCAACTGTCATTTAGATCTCAGTGATTATGCCGTTTAATGGTCCATAATGGAGTTTAAAACAATTTTTGCATTTAGGGTTTTCGGATCCCTGAGCTTAGTGACGAAATCGGGACCGTCCATTCCCTCTGTTTAGTTCGGACGGTCAGGATTTCATTCAGATCAACGCTCGATCCCGATCTTTGATGATCAAGGGATGATCAGATCTTGCCCGTCGGATCATAATCCGCAGGATCTATTATACGTCGTCCGATCTCTGAACTGAGATCAAAACCACGGAATTCGATATCGTTCGTTGGATCACGACCACGGAAATCGGACAGTGCCGCATCCGCGCTGACTCATTTAAGTGAGTTGGCCCACTTGACCGCCAACTTCTGCCTAAACCAATCAGCCGCCGCCGCGTGTAAATCCCATTTTAAGGTTTTATTTTAATTACATTTAATACCAGAACTTCAAAAAATCATATAAAATAAAATATTAAGCCAAAATTTTTGTACAACCACTCGTTTTTCTTGGAATAAAATTTCCTATTTTCTAAAAATAAAATCAGAGCTTATTTTTCACTATTTTAAAACTTATATTTTAAACAATAAAATTTTACTTAATTTCTTTTTATATCTTATTTAAATATTTGATAAATAATAATAAAAAAATTAAATGGCATGATATCTGAAGTCTAACAGATATAGGTTCTCTGATTTTTGAGGGAATTTTCAGAGTTTGATTTCAATCCCAAGTGAATTTTAAAGGTTTAATCCATTTCTTGAATTAAATTTTTGAAATTCCACTTACAAACTCAATAATCATTCAATTCATGCATGTTACATTTCTATGGGACCAGTGAAAGGTCATCCTTTCGCTGAAAATAAGTTTAGATCTTGATCATGTGTAGATTAATTTAAAATTTTACTATCAATGTCATGTTAATTTAGCTTAATAATTAGCAAACTATACATGATCATATAACAAAATTAGATTGACTTTGATTAGGGCACATTGGCATGTATCCCTAAATAACTTCAATTCAATTTGGTATATCTATTCCATTATAATGGATGATGTAAGTCTATGAGTTATCATATAACTTATAGCTATAATAATCTATTATAAAACTATTCCATAGAATATTTGGAGCACTTTTATTGTACATGATTGCTTTGGTATGTTTGTAATTAGTGTCCAAAGGGTTAGAAAATATTATTTGCTTTACTACAACTTAGTGACATTTAGGAACAAGAATTAAGGATTTGTGTTTTAGCGAATTTAGATCAATTTAGGTGAACTACACACCATTCCTTTTGGAATGAAACTCAAACTTAGAGAACTAGTGTCATGTACTCAATGATCTAAAACACCTTGATTGGACATTAATAAATCTTATAATAACTAGTAGATTTAGGATGATCCTTCATTAAGGATCTTTTTCTTTTGTTTTAATGAACTCATAATAAATCAAAATAAAATACCTAAGCATCCTAATCAATCATAATCAGCTCTAATCAACCCTAAAACAAACTCACAACCTTCCAAAATTAAAACCAAAGCTTAAATCCCACTAAATTCAATTAATCCTTAATTAAACATTAAACATTCCAGAAAATGTAATAAATCTATTTTAACTCCACAAAATATAAATAAGACCTCTAACTTACCAAAATATAACCCTTAACCAATGAAAAATAAAACCAAAGTGATTTGACAGCAAATTAAAGATTATAATAATTCTAAGTAAAATTCAATATTTAATTCTTTAATTAATTAATAATTATTTAAAAAAATCGAATAACTTCCCAAATAGTTAGAAATCCCTCTTTAGGTCATTCCTGACCTTTAGAGCTGATTTCAAGGAGTTAGGAACTTATTTGGAGTAAAATCATAAAAAGGTCCTCTAATTAAACAATTTAAAAAATCCAATAAATAGCACAAACTTTAAAAATTCATAACTAATTCAAAAAAAATCCAAATCAATCAAACTCAGTTGCATTCAACTCATAATAAAGCCTAATATTTATTAAAAATCTAGGAATTCCAGAAAATCATCAAATCTAAAAAAGTCAACAAAATGGTCAACTATTAGTCAAAAATGAGTTCAAAACTTCAAACCTTTATAATAAAATGTAGAAAAATCCAATTTCAGCAAACTTACCTTCTAACTGGTCGTCTTAAGGTCTTATATTTTAATAAAATGTTAACTTTATATAAAACACTTTCAATTGAAAAGTCACTTTTTGATCCCTTAATCAATGTAATTAAAATAATCAAAAAACTCTTAAAATTCCATATTTATTCCTAAAATTCCAGAAATGGTTCATTAACCTTTAAAATCAGTAATCAAGCACTCATTAATAAAATTCATTAACTTTTAAGTCCTAATCAAACCTTAAATCACTTAACTATACCGTATACCACTAGGTAACCCAGGCCTACGAGGCTATTAATTTAGCCCCAACGAAGGTGAAATAAACTTCACGGCCTCGGTGTGAAACAAAGGTGGTATCCAACCAATCATTAAAAATCAAATCTCTTAGTCAATTTCAAATCCTTAATAATCCAATAAACCTCCAATTCTTAATAATTTCTGAATTTTATTAATTAAAATCCATTAATAATTCAATTAAATTCTAAATTCATTTAACTTAAATTAATTTGATGATTTGATTGATTAAGATTTTTCTTAATCAATAAGATTTGATGATTAATTTAAATTAAATAAATCCGGGTCTTCTATGCCTAAAAAGTTTGATTCCACTTGGAGGACTTTGGGCATTTTGACTTTTAAAGACCCTTAAAATATTTAAATAACAAAAGATCTCCTATGGGTTGTGCATGACTCCTTTTAGGAAGGCACTAATCCATTTGGATTTGGAGATCTCCAAACAAAAATAATAAACTACCGACCTTATACAACATGCTAGATTCCTTTGGGAGGGCACGTTATATTACATTTGTAAGGTCCCTTTCTCTCTCCTTAATAAATTTTAAGGACTCTCAAAATAAATACCTATCTTCTGTCTAAGATGGGTATTTATTCTGGAAGTCCTAGGATTTATAAATTGATGATTTCCTGCTCTTAGGGAATTATCAATCTATAAATTCTTTATAACTAAATTAAATAACTCCAACATTTAAAATTGGAATAATTCTTAATAAATTCAAATATACTTTACTTAAACTTTAACCAAATAACTTTGACCTATAATAAATCAATCTTAATAATACATGCAATTTGAACAAATAAACCCATTAGGACTTACCCAAGCCACACAGCTTTCTTCACACACTTAGATGCTTGCTAGGACAACCAACTCTAGCCTAAGTTAGGCCGATGGTTTGTTTTGTTTTGCTTGCGGGTGTCTTGCCTAGAGGGCACCTATGTGTGATTGCTTACCTTTCTGTACTGCATATCATAGCATTTTTCATTCATGTCTGTACACCAGAGAGCGGAGTGAACAAAGTGTGGACCGTGTACTTACTTTTCTGTCTTTACTTTCCTGCATTTATAACTGTACACAACGCACTCATAACATGCATCATTATATAACTGCTTTATTTCCTGTCTTTTATATTACTGCAATAGTAGAATGTTCCTAGAATTTGATGTACTTCTTGTTATTTCCTAGAATTGTTGTATATAGATTGAGTCTGTACAGCGTCTGGAGTCTGTAAAAGAATTAAAGATAACTGCTTATAAACATACAAATGGGGCTCCAAAAAGTAATGTCTTCCTTCAGAAGGACATTCCTTTTTGGAATTCCATAGAAGACCCGGAGCCCGAAGACCATAAGCAGTTATATTTAATTCTATTTTTTTCGTAGGCTTAGAACCCAGGTTTGTTGTCGGTGGGTCCTGGCCACCATTACTTTACTGCAAATTCTGGGGTATAACCGATGAAAACTATATAAATAAAATCAGCTCTTTTACATATAATTGCTTCATACATCATTCACATAAGAGTAGATTTTTGGTTTTTGTAAGCATATCTCTCTGCATTTATTTTCAGATTCTTTAATAAACTCCTTAATTCCTAGGATAGAGCTACCTTAATTTTTGCATCATCGATAAATTAATGTGATTAGGATTGTTAGTTGGCAGCCCACTCTAGGCAGGTGGTAAGTCCAGATTGTATACACTTCTCTCTGCACATTCCTCATTCTAATCAATTCTAACTCTTCTAAATTTAACTCTATAATCTAAAGCCTGATCGTGAAAATTTAATTGCCCAAATATTTAATTAAATACATATATATAATTTTGGAAACCATTTAATCTTCATTTAAATCGAGAGTGTTCTTTTAGGAGATATAATTAACTACAGGGGCTTGCCCCTGTAGGGAGTCTAGATCCTAGAATAATCTAAACCCTGCCTTAATTCTTTTCTGAGGTAGGGGAAAGATCTCTGTGTGTAGATTAAGTCTTATTCTTATTTAGGAGTTATTTCTACAATTAATAATAGATAGATAGTTGATTTGTTTTCACAAACAAATCAAATGTCTTCTATGTTTAATTGTAGAAATAAGTTTACAATTCATTAATCTAATTGGGTCAATTAGGGAATATACTCGTCATCCCTTCAGGATGATTTGAATATTCCTTATATTAAACCTGATTAGCATAATGAATTGTACCCCTCTTCCTTTCAAACCAATAGAAGAATATTAGATTACCCTTTGGGACGGTATAATATTCGACTATGTGGATTTAACCGGAAGAAAATATTCTGAACATAAATAAAACAAATCGTGTGAGAGAATAAAAATACATTTTAAAGAAAACCCTATTTCATTTAAATTTTGTTTAAATTCATTCCCTTAATCAAGAAATAGGTAGATATTTGGCTTGCTTTCACGAGCAAGTTAAATATCGTCTAAATACTTGATTGTGGGAATAAATTAACGATTCATTAGACTAAATTGGTAGATAGAGAATGCATTGATTATCGTCTAGGATAATTCATATATTCTTTATCCCGTACCTGATTAGAAGAATGAATCGTCGTTCTCTTTCTTTAGAATCCATAGACGAATATTAGTTTGCCTTTCAGAGCGGTCTAATATTTGACTATACAGATTCAATTGAAAGAGAATATTCAAAATATATGAAATAGACTATTTTTAAATTTTTAAATAAATAAATATATATAGCTTATTTTTAATGAAATAGATTCTTCTTTCTTTCCTCCCCTCTCTTATATATGAATAAATATATTTTAAAAATTAAAATAATAATATATTTAAACTTTTGAAAATAAATGATGATATTTTCTATATTAAAAATAAAAGAGAATTTTATATACCTATTAAATCTAAATTAAATATTATATTATATATATTTATATTTTAAAATAAAGTTAGAGATTTTATTTTCTCACAACTTTGATCAAAGATTTGATCAAATTGAAACTCATCTACAGCAGCAAGACCTTCAGTACAATCAAGACATGGGATTCATGCGTGAACAGATTAATTCTATAAATTCCAATATGTTTGTGATGAGCAGTTATTTCAACTTTTTCAATGCTGCACCTCCTCCTCCTCCAGATCAGGGTCCTTCAGAGTGATTGTAGTATTTGTTTTAGTATCTCTTATTTAGTTGATGTGATTGTTATGTGTTTTAGTTTATTGTCTCTTTCCTAAGTATCATGTATTTGTTATGTGTTTGTACTGTTTTTTATTTTTATTTATTTTTTTTTTTTTATTGATATCATGTACCTTAGATTGTAAAATCTTCAATTGATATCAATAAATATTGCAATGTTTTGTTGTCAAATGTTTTGTGAAATGTGTGTTAGACTTATGACTTTCAATTTTGTTTTAATTTTATTAGTGCCTTATTTAAATTGTAAATTAAAATTAATTTCATTAGGAAATGTGTTTATTATAAAATTAAGAAATGCTTATAACTTGATATTACTAGAATCTTCAATTCCATGTCTCTTATTTAGACTACAATAGTACTAATATTATTATTGCATTTTAGATATTTTTTTATTTTGTATTTCTCTTTTCAAATAGTATTTATGCACTTAGAAAAATTTGAAATCTTAGATTATTGACTTTGGAAAGAATTTAATTACTCTTGAAAAGTGTACAAATGTACAAAAATCAAAAGAGTTATGCAAAAAATTTGCAATGAAAAAAAGAGGCATAAAATTAGCCCACAGTAAACAAGTGCACTAAAATGTGCCAAAGAAAAATAACTATGAACAAGATGCGTAAAGCGCCACTTGTGATAATTCTTTCTTTCCAAATTCTTTCGATCTGCTAATTCAAATTGATCTTATGTTCATTTATACTTGATATTGAAATCTGAAATATAAAATTTTTTATTCATCCCTTGTGCAATGATTTTCTTTATCTTAATGTCTAAACTGACACATGCTTTTGATAAATTCTTTTTATTGTCTATGTTATAACCCTTCTTCAATTATATGATTCTCTATAATTTCTCTAATGACTTAATTTAATTTGCATATCTTATTTCAATCACTTTCAAGATTAAATTATAAACTGAATTTCATACTTCTACCTATATTTCTTTCTTTTCTTCTTCACTTTTTGATGTTGTCAAAAAGGGGGAGAAATTATTTGTGGTGTTTTGGCGTATTTTTATTTTTTATTTTATCGTTTGTTTTCGTATGTGTGTTTGATTGTTTTTGTTTTATCTTTTGTATTGTTTTATAGTGTATAAAAATTTGAAAAACAATTTTTTTTTTAATTCAAATGCCTCCTTATTTTCATGAGTTCATCATTTTAGGGGGAGTTTAGGAGATTCTAAGAATTTCAAATTATACAAACAATAATTATTTTGCCATCATCAAAAAGGGGGAGATTGTTAGGAAAGTTGCTATTTGCATGTTTACATTCTTGCAACTTGTATAATTTTGATGATTTCAAATATTATTGTTGTACATATATCTCCTAACACTATTTGGAACATTATTTCTTAGTCTAGTGTGTACTAACATTTAAGGAAAATCAACTCCAAGATATTGAAGACTTATAATCAAATTCAACATGTTTTACACACTTAGGAATTTTTTTTATCGTACAGGACGAACTTAGTTCGTACGGGACGATCATGTAAATTACTCCTAAGTAGAGCAATGGATCGAACAGGCGGAGAGAAATTTTTTCTAAGTCCTAATCATCTAGGAGGAATTTAATGTTCGTACCGGGACGAACGTCTCTGTATTCTCAATATGGCCTGTTCGTCCAAACAAAATTTAATGTTCATCCTAGGATGATCTTCTCTGTCTTGAGGCTCGCTCCATTCGTCCAGACGAAATTTAATGTTCGTCCTAGGACAATCTTCTATGTCTTGAGGCTCGCTCCATTCGTCCAGACGAAACTCTATTCGTCCCTGGATGAACTGAACCAAAATACGTCAGTTAGTTACATCTTAGAAAATTTCGTAAACCGACTTATGTAATAACCATTTCGTACTGGATGAACTTGGTTCGTACGGGACGAATAGCGTGTATGAAAATATTTCGTACCAATATACATAAGGTTCGTTTCTGACCATTTAAGTAAAATCGTCCAGGACGATCCACGATCGTACGGGACGATCCAAAGCGTACAAAATTGATAACTTGTAGTTTTTGGGTGGTTTTTCTTGTCTTTTATATAAAACGTCCAAATTAGACTGCCACCAAATCTTTTTGTCATTTTGATCTTCGTGCCTATTGAGAGAAAAGTCAAGGAGAGAGTGTGAAAGAGTATTCAAAGGAGGACTCCTACCATTGGAGCGTGAAGGCTTCATTTGGATTTTAAAGGTAAGAATCTTTACTTGTGAATTGGGATTACTTCACTCTTTTCTTTCTTCCTTTTAGATTTCTTGTAAGAAGATCTGTCAAGGAGATCCGGTTCGCTGCCGACACTTGGAGAGAGTGAACAGCCGAAGGGTTCACTGCCGACACTTGGAGAGTGTGAACAGCCGAAGGGTTCGCTACCTACACCTGGAGAGTGTGAACAGCCGAAGGGTTCTCTGCCCACACTAGGAGAGTGTGAAAAGACGGAAGGTTCTCTGCCAACACTGGGGATTGTGTAAAAGGACGACGATTCTCTGCCGCACTGGGTAGTGGTGAAAAGAGTGTTTTGTAAAGGCTTCTCCACCTTGCTGTGGGTGCAAAAGGAGAGTCACTATTGGTATTAGTGAAATACTCATAGGGTGCCTCTGGAGAGTGGATTTAGGTCTGGTTTAGACCGAACCACTATAAATCTTGTGTCATTTACTTTACTGCCTTTTATTTTCCGCATTTTTTCTTTTGTTTAAAAACTCTGTGGTTGAAAAATGTTTTCTATAAAAACTTAATAAAAATTTTGATTTCGGTTCAACACAAATTCAAAGAGCGTTTAAATTTTAAAATACCAATTCACCCCCCCCCCCCCCCCCCCTCTTGGTAGCTTTGGGACATTAACTTAAGTCTAATAACCTATTTACTAGACTCAACATAGACCTCAACAACGAAGCAGTTTCCAACATGAGGAACCATGCCAACTCATCCAAAAATGCATTGTTTTAATCATTATCCTTGCCAAGTTAGTCAACATTGTAATAGAGACAACATTACAACGTTGAGGCGCTAGTTCATTTTATACGTCCGCGGTGCCACCTTGTCAAACATTGCAGTGCTTGAACCATCCTTATACATACTATAAATTATTTTTCATGTTTGCTATTTAGTAAAAAGAAAAAATTATTATTTAGTGAGTTCTATCACTTAAGTAAAATTCTATAATTTTAAGTTTGTTTCTTTAGGGCCTCCTTAGAGTAAAGTCTAAGGTAAGCTAGGGAAGTGCAATATACTTTCAATGTAGAGATCTTAGCCTATTTATGTATGCTACTCTGGGGTTTGAGAAATAATTTAAGTGTGGAAAAGATCATTTAATCCTTCTAGTGATATTTTTCTTATTACTTCTCTTGTTTCTCTTCTTTTAATGAATAAAATGAAAATGAATTTGCTTATTGAATCTTTCATGTTTAACTAATTCTATAATTTGGAGCTGATGATATAAAAAGTATAGCAAGTACAAATATAAACTCAATCTTGTGCCTTGAATGATATATTAATGTTTTCAATATCTCCCATTCTTCACTTAATGCATACAATGATCACGTGTGTAGTTAATAATTAATATGATTTGTTTCTTCGATGGAGGAATGTTGGAATAATTAGGAGTATTGAAATGGAATGTACAGTTATGTCTAGACATATGATATTTAATATTCCAGATTCTATGGAGATAGAAAAATAGTAGGAATGCCATAAACCTTTTTTTTCACCTCTGCAAGTACGTTAGAGATCTTAGAATGTATATGTTTTGATCCACATCTAAAAATTAAGTGTTTTATTAGGAAAACTATATTATTTACATTCATTAGTCAAAAATACTTTATTTTCATAAGTACCAAAATTTTCTTGCATGTTTTTATTTAAGTGAAAAAAAAAAATCAAAAACAACATTTTTATTTCTAGCAAGATAATTTATGCACTTAGATTAAATAGTAGTAGTTTAATTAAAATTAAGCAAAATCCTTCTCATGGGATCGACACTCTATTCTATCAGTTTGTTACTTAGTTTGACACATGAACTTGCATATTTTAGCAGACATTTATTAATTTATATTAAAGAAAATCGAAGCATATTTTAACTCCACAAGTCACTTCCTAACCCACTCCATCAAGTTTTTGGCGTCATTGTTAGGAAAGTAACGTGTGTATTGCAATTTTCATTATATTATTAAATAAAATGCTTATTTCAACATACTTATATCATGTATATTTATCTTCACTTTATTTGCTAAAATTTTAAAAAAGTTAGAAAACCATATTATTTATTATTTATTATATATATTTTTTATTTTTAGGTTATTCATCATTGTTGCATGCTTGATAGATCTAGTAAGGAGCATTTATTATTTGACCCTAAGAAAGAAAGGACCTTAACAAAAATTTGAAAAAATAAAAAAATTAGAAATGTTTGACCCAGCACAAGATTATGACCATTCCAGATCTCTTAGAGAGTGTATTAATCCTATAGCAGAAGGAAGCCATTAGTATATCAATAGACCTACCATCCAGGCTAATAACTTTGAATTAAAACCTGTCATAATTCAAATGGTTCAATTTTTTTAGTATGAGGAACTCTTGTTTAAGATTCTAACTTATACTTAGCTAGCTTCTTAAAAATCTATGCAACATTTATGTATAATGGTGTTAGTGATGATGCTATTAGACTTAGATTGTTGTCATTTTCTCTAAGAGATAAAGCTAAGATGTGGTTAAATTCTTTGCCCTTAGGCTCTATGACCACTTCGAGTGAGTTGGCTAATAGATTTCTAGGTATGCATTTTCTATCTTGAAAAACTATAAAACTTAAGAATGATATCACATCTTTCACCCAATTTGAGGGAGAATCAATATATGAAAGTTGGGAGAGATTTAAAGAAATGCTTAGGAAATGCCCTCACCATATTTACCCGATTGGGTAGCTATTCAAACTTTTACAATAAGTTTTAGGATCCCTTAGATCAATCATAAATGTTGCAGCTTAAAAATCTTTAATATCTAAGTTATTTGAGAAAGTGTATGATTTAATAGAGAAAATAACTACAAATAATTTTTTGTGGCATGTTGATAGGGTGAATCCTAAGAGAATAGCTAGAGTTTATGAATGAGATGCTTTGTCAATTTTTACTGCTCAAGTAACTGTAATTTTAAAGATATTGGATACTGTTGAGTTAATTCAGGATCAAGATTAGGATCATTTATGCAATTGGAAGAGCAAATATGAATTCTATTGATGATAATAGTGTTCTACGGATTAAAAATATGAATTTAATTGGAAGGTAAAATAATTTTTATTGCAATACATATAATCCATGTTGAAGGAACCATCCTAATTTTTTTTGGTCTAATAACAATATTTGTGATAATAATCAATGGAATGTAGTTAAATCAAATAAAGAAGAAAATTAAAATAATCTTCAATAACCTATTGTAAATCCTAGTCCTTCTTATCTCCCAAAATTAAATTAAAAAAAAAATAGTTTGGGAATAGGAAGACACCTGTAGAAGAGATAGGGATTCAATTGGAAAATAAATTGCAATGTTAAGCTGCTTCTATAAAAAAATTGGAAAATTAATTATAAAAACTTGCATTCTCTTTTAGTAGTATATCCCTTGGATCATTGCCTAGTAATACTAAAGTTAACACTAAAGAACAAGGAAAGGATCTTAGTGGAGATCACTTAAAGAGTAGAAGTGATGCACCCTAACCAAGTATGGATAAAGAGTATAAACTTAACGTTGCTTGGGAGGCAACCTACTTCTTGTTTTACTATCCATTATATTTTGTTTCGATATTTAAGTTTTGTTATTTTTTATTGTTTGTAATTATTATGGTAAGTTTTCTAAGAAAAAAGTTGTTGTGTTAAAATTAAACTAGCGCCACTGCACAAGGGTTTGAAGTGCCATAATATCTACTTGTTAAGTGTTGTTGCATTCAAAACTAGTACCACAACACTGAGATCTCATAAAAACTCACTGGATTTTAATTACTATAGCAGTGATGTGTTCTTGAACACATAACACTTTAATACCTTCACGGGCGTCTTGATGCTACCTTTTCAAGTGTTGCGGTATTAGGTCTATTATTTCTATAATTTTTGTGGTTGTTTAAAAAATTAATCATACTACCATAACTTTTTCATTATAACACTTTAGTGAGTACTGTTGTAGTTCTATTACTAGCACCATAATATTAAGTCAAAATTATTTTTAGTTGAGTTAAAGCACCGCAGTGTGGTCTTTGGTAATACCATGATGCTCATATGTATCAAATGCTACAATAGTTGCCCAATCAAAAAGCCGACAATTAAATTTCCATGTGAGCACCGTAGTGTCATGTATCCTACACCACCATAGTGATTGCCAATCATACTTTTTTTTTTTTCATTTTGTGTTTTTAAGCACTGTAATGCTCAATTTTTTTTATAAATAGAAACTGGTGATTTTCAGTTGTTTCACTACATTTTCACTTTTCTTATATCCTGAAGCTATTCATTTTTAGTATTTACTAATGTGCAATGGCCCCTAAGATGTTTGGTAAGAAGAAATCTTCCTCTTTTTATGATAAGACAAAACTCATATTTGTTGAGGATGACCAGAGACTTGCTAAGTTGGGAGTGAATAAATAGTTAATCCCTCTTAAAGGTTTTCAAAACCCAAGTATTTCAGTTATGTAAACCATTATAAGTTGGGCTTGGGAGATTTTCTGTAAGGAACATTTTGCTTCCATAGTTAATATTGTGTGTGAGTTTTTTGCTAATGGGAAGGAAGCAGAAGAAAATATGTGTTATGTTAGAGTAAGTGGGTCCCATTCAAATTTATTTCTATCAATCACCACTTTTACCTTAAAGATTTTAAATTTGATGATTACACCTTTTTCTCTGGAGTTCTTATTAATCTTGACGAAATCTTGAGAGTGTTGCGTAGACCCAATATTAGAGTGAGTTAGAAGAAGAGAAAAAAAATTATGAATTTTCCTGCATCCTTTTTCACCCAAAGTTCTAAGATTTGCATTATTCATTTCTACTCATTTTTTTAGAAACATTAGTGAAGTAACCCAAAACCGTTCTTTGCATAACTATATTATTTAGATGAGTTATTTGATAGACGCACGAAAGCTTATCTTCTCTTTTTTTTTTTGGCTTATATCATCAGGGTACTACTTTAGTGGATTTTAGGTGGGGGGCAGGGGGCAAACTGAGAAACAACCTTTTCCTATTTTACATTTACTAGAAGGAAAGTTTTGAGTTTTAAGAAGTTAGAAGGAGGTGATGATGAGGGAGGTCCCAGTGAGCCCATGTTATTTAGCTGGCACAATCATAGTAGAGGTAGGTGTTCTAGGACTCCTAAATCATTAGGAGAATAGGTGGTTGAATTGAGAGAGAGGATGGACTTGGTTACTAACCCTTGTGAGAAGAGTAAGGGGTGGCAGGCTGATTAATCTAGTATTTAGGAAAAGTAGTATCACTACCTAGCTGAATTCATTAAGGCTTTGGTAGGGGTGTTTAAGATGAGCCCCTTTATTGAGAATCCTGGCCAGTTGCAGTTCCCTACTGCTCAAGAATACCAATCCATTATATGGATATGGCCTGATGATGAGAGGGGAGGGGGATATTAGTTTTGTTGTGTTGATATTGTCAGTGTGATATGGTAGGATGGCCATGAGAGCTGTGATGGGCGTTGATCAAAGAATGGTGCTTTAGGCACTAGTTATCTTTATTATTTTAGTAGACTACATTTATTTCCTTGAGCTTTATAATTTTCATAAAAAGGCATTTTTTACCTCATATTAACTTTTATTTATTCTAGTGCAATGTAGTTTTATTATTTATATTTAATTAAATTCCTTTAACTTAAACAATTATACATTGTCCTCTATAGATACTTGCCCTTTAATTTTTTATTTTGCCAAAATAAAATTGATAATTAATGATTATGTAAAATTAATATAATAATAAAACCCTAGATGATAGTTTGAATGAACATCATATAATAATTCATAACTTCAAAAGCTAACTATTATTGATCACTTAAGCTATTAACTTGATTTGAATTTAGAAGCTCTACACTAATGCATTGACCATTGAATTAAAAAATGAATACTTAAGTTAAAAAAAAAAAGATATGGGTTGCTTAAATTAGAAAGATCATACTAAAATTGAAAATAGAATTATTGATCTTATTGAATCCTTGTATCAAATTAATTTAGGGTTGTAACAGGATAAAAGTAATATTGATATTCAAAATCATTAAATATGCACTCCATAAGTATGAAATGATGAAAAATGTAAAAAAAAAAAATTATAAAGCAAAATATGAGCACATTACAAAATTGGTATTAGTTAAAGCTTAAGTTCAAATGCATATTAATACTTAAAATTAACTAGGATAAGGTAAATGAATTAGTACATGTGATTGTGCACTAATGAACTTCTTATTTAACTATAAGCACAATTAATCCTTAAGTTACATTATTCATATCTACATTGATAAGTTAATTTTACACTTGCATATATAGTGGATATATTCAAATCATGTAAAAATAAGGGTGAATGGTTGGGGTAATTTGTATGACCTTTCAAATTAGAAGTATAACTTTGATCATTCCGAATTACTTCTTGATTGTGATGCATTATCTTATATTTTAGTAATTTTAAATATCAATTTTTACTTTAGCAATTAAGTGATCAAAAGGTGATTTTAACTATTGCTTAAGGATAAGCACGAGTTTAAGTTGGCAGTATAAATTATGCACTTTTTAAAACATATTATCTTAGTGGTGCAAGTAGGACAAATTCATGAGAAGGAAAAAAGTCTAAAGTGTTGAATTGATTGGGTTGTAGCACCATCACGAGAAGCGCTGTAGAGTAAACTTTCACAACATCCAGATGCTAGATTCAGATATGGTAACATCGGGTTCTCTATTCCCAACATCGTAGTTACGCCAAGGTTAGCGTAATAGCACAAAACATCATTGTTATACTTGAATTCAGCACTACAACATTGGAGCCTCAAGAAAATGAGTGCCAGAGCATCGAGCTATGCAACACCTCAACACCAAAATTCACCTTCAAGTACCATAACACTCAACTTTTGGAGCACTGCGGTGGAGCAATTGCTAACATGAGGAGCTACACCAACCCACCCAAAAAATGTGCTATTTAATCATTAACCATGTCAGGCCACGTAGCACCATAGTGAAGCCAACATTATAGTGTCAAGGTGTTTGTTCATTTTATACTATCTTGGTGACACCTTATCGAGCGTCATGGTGCTCTGATCTATTACAAATATGGACCCAACTCTTATGATTTTGATGATAACATATATTATTGAATTCTTTATTATGCTATCTCCTATTATTTACTATGATTACATATTTATATTTCTCTTGTGCACTAATATTTTAGGTCTACCATACACAATATAAAATTGATCAGCTCAAGACTAGGTATAATAGGGTTAAGTGTCTGGAAGAGTATATAATTTTACATTTTATTTTTTTTATATTTCTTGAGTCAAATTATGTATTTGGTGGATACTAAATTTTGTGGTAGTGCACACTCACACTCAAGTGAGTGAGATAGTGAAAAAATTATAAGGTCCATTTTTTGAACAAATTATAATGTACAATCCATATCGTACTATACAATATGCTAATAAAAAAATCATCAAAATGGTTTACTATAATAATTAAAGTCATTTGGACTAATTATATTGTATGATATAGATCATATAGGATGATAAATTAAAATCAGGATCCCAGTCCGTAATCATTTATGCAATATTTTGAAATTCAAAATTTTTACTAATCATAATATATGATATATATCATATTGTTTGATAGGTATCATACTATACGATATAATTAAATTTTACCTAAATTAATCCTAAAATTAGGGAATTTTTTTTGATTAATTGATAATGTCAAATAATACAGGATGATTAGAGCAAATTGTACTGTATGATCTGATCCTTGCATGGGATGATATTTATCCGTCAGCAATCATACTGGATGATAAATAAGTAATTTCAACTAATCATACTAGATGATACTCTATATCATACTAGACAATCAGTTCATTGAGCTAAACTAATTATACAACACCTTGCACTTAGTACAGTATTAACAGGGTTATATGAACTAATCTTACCGTATGATATTGGATTGTATTGTATGATAAGAGTTGCCATTATTGAATTCTAGGAATTTTTGTGAAGCCTTGTATTTAATCTCTATTAATAGAATTATTTCAAGTCTTTGGCTGCTGAGGGTTCTTGAGAGAGAGCTTTGAGAAGAAATCTAGGAGAGCTTTAGGAAGAAGAAAGGAAGAGCTTGTGTGACTTTAATTATTATAAGTCTTTGGCTGCTGAGGGGTTTATGCAGTTGCTCCGAGCAAGTATCTTATCATATTTTCTCTAAGTTTATAGCTATGTTTTTCGGGTTGCTATGGGATAAAATCTATAGTCCAAAGACCGTTGAGTTTCTCCTGCTTCACCAAGAGGGTTAAAAAGAAGTTCATGGTTCTCTACCATCACCAGGAGGGTAAAAAAAGAGGTCATGGTTCTCTGCCTTCACCAAGAGTGTATGAAAGGAGGTTAAGGTTCTTTGCCTCACCAGGTTGATTAAAATATTGTAAGGGCTTCTCTGTCTAGTTGAGGGGACTAAAAGAGATACACTAATAGTTTAGTGTAATACTCTGAGAGGGGGACTCTAAGGAGTTGACGTAGGTCATTGTTTGACCGAACCACTATAAATTTATGGTGTGCTAATTTTAATTTCTTATTTTAGCACTTTACTTTTTCTGCATTTCATTTCTGTGATAATTACTTGCTAAAAATTAGTGATTAATGATTCATTTTATTGATTAAAATTTCATCATCATTATTTTAACTTTTGATAAAATTATTTTCTTTTGCATCAAATGATAGTTGTTGCTTGCTTTTTATAATTATTAAAAAAATAAAAAATAAATATGTTGTAACTTTAAATGGGCAATTATGTTTTTTCTAAATTCACCTATTCACCCCCCTCTTGATGTTCATAGAGATAGTTTACTCAAGCTTAACATCCTACATCAAAATTTCAATTTGTATCAAAGTGATACACATAAATAGTATTTTAGAAAACCTAGAGAAAAATGATACATGACACATTTCAAAAATAGAAACACTGTTGAAGTTTACACTATAACTCGTCCACCTTTATTTGAAAATATTACATTTGATTTTTGAAAAATTTGCGTGTTTACTTTCTTGCAATAAATTGATTTTCAGATGTATTTTTTAATACAAGAGCGTTATACTACATCTTATTTTTTTAATGAAATCAAAACCAAGGTACCCCTTAATGAATGGAGCAATGAGGAGAGGGAATTAGCTTAGCTTAATGTAAAATATTTTAATTTTTTTTCTATGCTCTTAAGTCTGAGGATTATATGAGAGTCTCTACCTGTACCACTAGTAAAGACATTTAGGATAAACTATGTATTACATATGAAGGAACTAGTGAGGTTAAACAATCTAGATTAAACATTGTGTTGTACCATTATGAACTCTTTCATATGAAACATAATAAAACAATTTTAGATATAAATACTAGATTTACACAAATCATGATATCTCTTCACACTTTAGGTAGAGATCATTCCAACTCTGAGAAAGTAAACAAAATTCTTAGATGTCTACCTAGTAATTATGATGCAAAGGTTACCTCCATTTCTGAATAAAAGGATCTTAACTTTTTTTCTATAAATAACTTCGTAGGCTCAATCACTAACTATGAGCAAGGTATAAGTCAAAGATTGTAGAATGTAGGAGACAAGAAAGAAGACAAAGTGGTGGCACTGGAATAAAATTAGTCAAAAAGTGTTAGCTATGCAATTAAGGAAGATGATAACATACCGCTAATGACACAATAATTCAAAAACATTCTAACAAGAAAATAAAAGCTTCATCAGTAGTGGAACAAAGGTAAACTAAATAAGATTTTGAAGACATCATCTGATACTATTTATTTTAAATGTAGGAAGCTAGGCCGCTTGAGGATGGATTGCCCCAACCTAAAAGATCACTCAATCAAGGAGAAAGAAGAAGAGAAGAGAAAGATTAAAAATGGGAAGCAACAAAAGTAGAGGGCATTTTGGGCAAACTTCACTTCAGGTTCATTAAAAAAAAAAATGGAAGAGGAGGTAACCAATATGTGCCTTTTGGAAGATAATAGTCTTGATTAAGAGGAGGTATGTGAGCTTTCTTATAATGAATTATTTGAAGTTTCTGAAAAACAATTCACAATGCATATAGAAAGCTTAAGAAAATGTATTCTAGTTTAATTTTTGATTTCTCAAGTTTACAAAAAGAGCATGATTCCCTTAAAATAGATCATTCTGCATTTGAAAAGGAGCACATGTCTTTACTTGATGAATATGATGGACTAAATAAGAAGCATGTTGATCTATCTATCTCATAGAAATCCTTGAACTTAAAGCACCTTGTGAACTTAAAGCATATTGAATTAGAAGATTCATTTAAACAATTAGAAACATGAACATGATGAGGTGAATGAGCATGCATTAAAACTATAAGTTGTAAGCCTTGAAAATATCGATAAGTTCTTGAATGCATTAGAACAAAATAAAACACCATCTACAGTAATATAATTGTATGACCCCACATCATTACATGCAACATATAAACCTAAGAAGAGGCATCACATCCCACATATATTAGTGAACACTTTCCCAAATGTTAGGTGTCATTCTTGTGGCATGCTAGATCACATAGCCTGCACTTGCACGATACACCATAGGACACATTTAGTATGGAGATCTAAACAACTTGCACCACAATATTGCATGCATGCAAGTCATCAATTAATGTATAAGGTGGAACCAATACTCTTTTGGGTTCCAAATCTAACATGTTACTGACTTTGTAGGAGTGCTCTCACAAAATGCCAAGTAAGAGCATGTGGTACCTGAACAGTGGGTGCTTAAGGCACGTGACTGGAGACATTAAGAAATTCATTATGATGGAGGACAGGGTAGGTGGTAAAGTTACACTTGGAGATAATACCACTAGAAAAGTGGTAGGTACATGTATGATTGGTAATTCTAAAAATTTCATTATTGAAAATGTATTGTTAGTAGATGGCCTCAAACAAAACTTGCTTATTATTAGTCAATTGTTTGACAAAGGCTTTAATATTAAATTCTTATATACTAGTTACATTATTAATTTAAATGGAAATGTTATTTTAAAAGGAAAAAAAGATTAATAATATCTACATTCTTGATTTGAATTGTATCGAGTATACTAATTCCGCATGATTGAAAATAATAGCTGACAAATTCAAGCTATGGCATAGAAGACTATGTTATGCAAGCAAGAAAACTATTAGGAAGATAACCCAAAATGACCTAGTTAAAGGCATACCAAAACTATAATTCTCTATGGACCACCTTTATGTTGCCTATCAACTAGGAAAGCAAATCAAAATTTCCTTTCATTCAATTAAGGACATCATCACCTCTAGCCCACTTGAAATTCTTCATAAGAATCTATTTGGACCCATTAGTACAACCAACCTAGGAGATAAATCATATAGTTTTGTGATTGTTGATGACTATTCTAGATTCACATGGGTTAGATTCCTAGCACAAAAGAGTGAAACATTTGAGGAATTTAGAACCTTCTCAACCTATATATAAAAGAAATTATAATTTAAGATATAAAAAATTTATAGTAATCATGGTGAAGTGTTTGAAAATGATAAGTTTGACATCTTTTATTAGGAGATAGAAATAGAGCATAACTTTTCAGCTTCTATAGAATCCCTCAGCATAATTGGGTAAATAAAAGGAAAACTAGGACTTTGCTAGAATCCAATAGAGCCATGCTAGCTGAGTATTTTCTTCCTAAGTATTTTTGGGTAGAAGCATTGAATATTACTTGCTATGTACTCAATAAAGTTAATATCAAATCCAAAATCAATAAGATATCCTATGAGTTACTCAATGGAAGGACACCAAATCTCTCTCACTTTCATGTCTATGGAAGTAAGGTGTTCATTCTAAAAAATGGCAAATCTCCATTATGAAAAATTTACCCTAAATGTGATGAAGGAGTTTTCCTTGGATATTCAAATGTAGGTAAAGCCTATAGAGATTTTAATAAGAGGACATTAGTTATAGAAGAGACCACCCATATAGTGTTTGATAAATCTGATAGATTTGTTGATTCTAGTTCCAAAGAAAAAGAAATGGTTGAGGTCACCCAAAGAATGGAATCTATTGACCTATAAAATAGAGTAGAGCCTTAGGACCCATTGCCTAAAGATTGGAGATATCCATCTAGTCATCCTAAGGATCTCATCCTAGGAGATCCATCAATAGGAGTAAGAGCTAGACACAAACTTAGAAAGGAGTTTAGTCATTCTACTTTTGTCTCCATGGTAGAACCCTAAAATATATATCAAGCTATATCTGATAAATTTTGGATCCAAGCTATGTAAGAAGAGTTGAATCAGTATATTAGAAATAATGTTTAGGAGTTGGTTAGTATACCCAAAGTCTAGAGTATTATAGGAACCAAATGAGTTTTCAAGAATAAAATGAATAACTCTAGTATTATAATTATAAAAAAAGGCTAAATTAGTAGCTAAGGGGTAAAATCAAGTTGAAGGAATTAATTTTGAATAGACCTTTGTCCCTATACAACACCTTTGATTACTTTAGAGGATTCAAACTATATCAAATGGACATTTAGAGCTCCTTCATAAATGGGGCAATTAAAAAAGATATATATGTTGAGAAATCCCCAAGTTTTTAGAACTCTAAATTTCCCTATCATAATTCAAACTAAAGAAGGCATTACATGGATTGAAGAAAGAACCTAGAGCTTAGTATGAAAGGCTAAGCATTTTTCTCTTAAATAGAGCTTTTTAAATGGTAGTGTACACATCACCTTATTCCTAAATATATAAGGAGAATACTTACTCATTATTCAGATTTATGTTGATGATATACTTTTTGGATCTACAAATAAAAATCTTTATGATAAATTCTTAAAAATAATGAGTGAGGAGTTTGAGATGAGCATGTCGGGAGAGTTTATCTATTTCCTTTGATTTAGTGTGAAGCAAAGGGATTACAAAAATTTTCTTATAAAATAAAAGTATATTAAAGATATTCTTAAAAAATATGAGATGGATAATGCTAAGACAATTAATACTCCCATGAGCTCCACCATTTATTTAGATAAGAATGCAAATGGAAAATTAATCGACTAAAAGAAGTACAGAGGGATGATTTGATCACTTTTTTACTCAACAGCCAGTAGACTTGAAATCATATTTAGTGTATGTCTCTATGCTATATTTCAAGTAGATCACAAAGAATCACATATGGATGCTGTTAAAAGAATTCTCAGATATCTTCTATGAACCCAAAACCTAGGAATTTGGTATCCTAGACATAACACTTCTTTCAAAATTATAAGATATTCTGATTCATACTTTGCAAGATGTCAAGTCAATGGGAAAAATACTCATAGAACTTATCAATTTATAGGACAATTTTTAGTCCCCTGGTCCAGCAGAGAATAAAAGTTTATCGCCCTATCTACCATTGAAGCATAATACATAAATGTGGGGAGCAATGTTACACAAGTCCCATGACTTAAATAATAAATCTTAGATATTGTACTACCTATCGAATTTATTGCAATCATGTGTGATAACACTAGTGTCATCTGTATTTCAAAAAATCTAATCTAACACTCCATGACCGAACATATTTATATTGGACACCATTTCATTAGAGATCACGTAACCAAGGGGGATATAGAGTTACATCATATAAATATTGAAAATACACCCACTAGAATTTTTCCATTCTAGTTATAATTTAAGAGGGATATCCATAATAGTATATAAGTCTCTCATGAAACTATTACAAAAACCAAAATTTATCTGATTTGTTCAATATATTTAAAAAAACTTGTATAAAGAAAACCAACAAGTAAAATTTTGAATTCTTATAATCAAAATGTTTAGAATTAAGCTTACAACAACATACAAAAAGTTACATGATGAAAATATAGTATAGAAAATCACAATTTTCAATCTTATTTTTATATGAATACTAGAATTGAAATTAGAGATAGGTTTTTAGAAGCCTACCTATGCTCTATAAAATTCCTAATTGGCTCGATGAACAAAACATGAGCTTTGGCCTTCATTTCTCTCCTTGTATTTCTCTATCGTCCTCTTCCTCTCCTTTCCTTCCATCTCTAGCAAGATTGCTAGTGTGGAGGGATGGAAATGGGTCTATACATTTTATTATTTTAAAAACACTCATTTTTGTCTTGGCCCTACAACACTAACCTTCCCAGCTTTGTAGCACCAAAATAATATTTTTGATTCTCCCACATTTCTTAAATCCAAGCACCAAGTACCATAATAAAGCTCCTTAGCACCACAATACTCCCTCAAATTGCAATCTCAAATAAAGAAGATAATGCCATAGTGTTAAGATCTCGACCATTGTAGTATACCAATGCCACTTTTACTAGTTATGAATTTTCTCCACTTCATTCCAATTCTTGACTTATTTAGGGATCATTGGTCACTACAAAATTTGTAATTCTAACTAAATCATGTTTAAACAAACATTATTATCAAATTATATTAATTATCTGAGTTTAAAGCAGTGGGTATTATATTTATTATAGATTTCTCCCCTATAAAAATATTAGTTTGGTTAAAGGCGTTAGTATTTTCTTGTAGAACTTATGTATAATAATATTTTTGTATATCTTCTTCATTATGAGCATGAGAAGCCTTGATAGGAGTAGGTTTGATGCTAGTAATGTTGTGAAGGAAAACTCATGGAGGTGAAAATATTAGGTTTTAATACTCAGAAGTCCTCTATAAAGTAGAGGGAGATGAGGAGATGCATAATTCAATGTGTGGGTGGTGAGTCCACCAGTATTTTTCTAATTGATTTTGTTACATTCAAGAATGAACCTTTCTAGAAATTAAGCTTTTCTAATGTATAATTTACTTTTTATTTATATTGAGTTCACTTGGGTTATAGTTTCTAGGTATGAAGGTGCACTATAAACACTTTATTAGTCTTTAGTAGGAAGAAATGCATCTTGAGAATATGGAGAGAAACATGGAATGTCAAAAAAAAAACATTAAGCCTTTATCGCATTATGTAGGGTCGTTACATGAATTCTTTTTATCCATTGTTTCCTATTAAGAGTCAAATTATCATTTAAATTTAATATGAAAAGAAAATTTCTAATATTTTAGAACCTAGTCTTTTTCAGGTCTATCTCTACCTTTATTAACATTTTCCAAATTTAATATATCTACTCTCCTAACCGGGTCATTCGAAGGTTTACATTTTATGTCAAAGTATTTAGTTTCTTTGAGTGACTGATATTATTTTTTAATAAATAAATTTTAAGAAGTTTTTTATTTTCATGTTAACATGTTTGAATGTTATATATTATTATGATGACTTTGGTGGAAATGAATGTAAAGTGAGTTACATAATACTTTTCTCATGATTGTGAATAATCTAACCTTTGATTATTCTATAGTTTTTAGCTCAAAAGTGTAATCATAGTGAATGTATGCCTATTTATTTGATAAAAGATGCCCAAGGGTTTGATCCATAAAATGCATTTAAAGTGGACATATGTTATTAGCATTCAACTTAGCTTCTTCTTCTTCTTCTTCATTTTGTTTATGTGATGCTTAGGTTTTTGAGGATTCTCACCTAGAGGCAATGTTTTCTACTTAAATTGATAAAGCATGTGGATGTCAACCTTCTCCTCTGGCTCTAACTTTATTGGTATCACATGACTAACAATTTTTTATTATGTTACCCTTACGACCCACAATTTTTCAATGATTTCACATGAACTACAGAGGAAATGATAAAAACTTAGGGTAAGGGATATGTGGTAATTCTAATTTTGAAGGGCCAAAATAACATTGGGTTGGTAATACAACATCTATATGATGTCAATGCCCATTCATTGTTTAACTAGAAAAATGTTACAATATCTTAGTGAAATTGAGT
This sequence comes from Dendrobium huoshanense, assembly GCA_016618105.1. Taxonomy (NCBI): domain Eukaryota; kingdom Viridiplantae; phylum Streptophyta; class Magnoliopsida; order Asparagales; family Orchidaceae; genus Dendrobium; species Dendrobium huoshanense. The sequence continues at coordinate 31,988,545 of CM028345.1, forward strand.
GGTTAGGATATTTTTGGTACCTTGGCATGCAAATAAGAGATCTTCCACATGTCTTAGGTAAAAGAAAAAAACAAGGGAAACATTTTTAAAAATGCAATAATGTGGGAAGATAAAAAGAGAAAATAAGAGGAGGCATGCTAATATAGTTGTTAATGTCCTTAAACATATGTTTCTATATGATCAATGTAATATACCTTCTTTTTTAGGATGAAGTGATAGTAGAGGGAAAACCAGTTAAGAAGATTGTCATTCTAGTTTGAGGATTAAAAAAAATAAAAAACTTAATGGTGAGTCTTTCCTAGGTAGACTTCATGTGTAGATGCTTTGGAATATAATTAAAGAGAGTACTGAGGTGATTCAAACTTGGCATCTCTCTGCTCCTTTTTTTTACAAAAAATACAAGTTAGGATTAGTATATTATTGAATATTTTAATTTTAACTCATCAACTTTTATTTGTTTTTCGTATAGCTGAAGGTGTGGTTAGTTCTAGGTAGTGCATGAAATCTTGAGCATAATGTTAAACCTAGTATAATTTGATGAAGTTAAGGTTCAACTTTGGGAACATGAGGACTGAAGGGATCTGTCATTAGACCGGTTGAATCTAATCATTTTTTTTTGTTTATATTTGTTTTTTGTTCTAACAAACACACACATATAGATAGAGAGCAAGTGAGAGAGAAAATGAGTAAGTGTGTGCGTGTGTGTGAGAGAGAAAGATAGAGAGAGAGTAAGAAAAATATAGAGCATAATATTATGATTTAATAGGCAAAAAATAAAGGTTCACAACTAACTGGTGCCTTTCTACATAACTAGTGGGCAACGTTCAATATCATGAGGGTGGTGAGTCAACCATTATAAAGATCTTCGATGACTTTTATCCATAAGAAGATAAGAAGTAATACGGCCTATGCTTGATGAAAGGGATTCAGAAAGAAGTATATGTATGATTAACTTTATTTCCATATTAGTGTTGACATTTATTCTTTTTAACACATAAGATTTTAAAGTTTCTTCAATATGGTCATTAAAATGCTATGAAGGTAAATTATTTAAAAGCTATGGAGATAAGTAGCAAGAGTGGTATCAAGTGCTTTAAAATTTTCAAGAGCATTTTTATGCATGTTGAGTGGATGAACATGGTTATTGTCAAGAGAAATGATGTTATGGTTCACCTAAATTCTTTGAAGAAAAATGTGTCCTCCCTCGAGTTTAAGAAATCCACCCTTTTGAAGGAAACATAGGTGGGCATAGCTAAATTCCATAGGATAATAACTACCTTATAAGAGGAGCATTCCACCTTTACTAAGCATGCCTCCATGTTTAGTGAGAAGGTGAAGAGCCTTTGATAGGACTTGATTAATAAGGATTATAACCTCCGATCGAGGATTTTGATTATTTAACTGATAACCAAATGGATTACACAAATTTTATAATTCTTTATGGGAAACTTGTAAGATAAGTATAATGCATTGAAAATTTCTCTTTTAGAAGAATAAGGCACAAAGTTTAAAGAATTTGTGAAATTGTATACCCAAATGATTTCATGTACATAATATTTTTGTGCTTCAACAAATAAAATATTAAATTTAATGTTGAATAAAAAAATCATCTAAGATATAATCCATGGTGTGAGGCTTCCTTTTCTGCTACACTTTGTGTTGTGTGCTTTCTTCTTTTCCTTTCTTTCTCTCACTACAGGAAAACAGCTCATTTCCAATAGAATTTTCGGCGGAAGTAAATTCGTCACAAATTGATAATAATTTAATGGAATATCAATAAAATCTAATGGAAGTAATAGTTAGTCAATGCTATAGTGGTAATCCTATATTGATAATAATTTAATTTAATATCAATAAAGTTGCACAGTAGTAATGAATCCTTAGCATGCATTTCAATAGTCATAAGTAAGAAGTCCTAGTTTAAGTTGTATTTTTCCAATATGTAGTAATCCATATCAGTATCTCATTAGCTCAGTAAATAGAGTTGTCACTCTTTGTCTGATGACATAATAATAACTCCTTATAACTCATAATCAATATAAAGTTAACCAATAAAGAATAACATAAAATCATATTTTTTAAAGGAAAGCTCATATGCCCACCATCTTGTATAGGTCAGTTATTCTCCAGCCAACATTAGTGAAATTAAATTTTACATATCCTAGCTTATATTATTATCACGGTATTATCACAATATTTTAATTTTTTTTCAAAAATTTGGATTATTACAATTATCGTTATCCATGACTTTATGATTAACATTATTAAAATTATGGGTGTAATATTTGAGGCATACTTAATATTTCGCTTGATGTAGATTAAAGTTTTATTGTTCTTGAAAGTTTGAGAAGGTTGTTAAACCTCACATAACTAATCCGAGCGGCTCTAAGAGGGGGAGGGGGGTGAATTGGTTATTTTAAAAGAAATTTATCACAAGAAAAATCTTTTTTTTTTTAATAATAAAAAGATTATTTAATCACCCAATGTGGAAGCTAATAAGCATAAAAATAATTATAATAATGGTGATAATAATTAAATCAACTTAATATAACATCAACCATAGATTTTCAACTAAGCAATTATCAGGAAAATAAATTGCATTTAGGTAAAATGCTTAAAATAAGAATCAGAAGGAGAACACAAGAATTTTATAGTGGTTTAGTCGAACTTGATCTACAACCACTTCCTGAAGTCCTCTGCTCTAGGTATTTCGCTAACAAAAAGTGACTCTCCTTTTACTCTTATAGTAAGGTAGAGAAACCCTTATAGACTCACTTTCAACAAACATAAACCAACAGAGTGCCGAAAGATTTGTCACCTTCCTCAATGATGGTAGCATACCTTGAATCATTTTTCTCCCTTCAGGAGAAGTCAGAGAACCTAAAGATTTTTCTCACTCATAGAGAAGGAAGAGTACCTCGAGGACTTAACTTTGGAGCCTCTCTCTTAAGAGAGCCTTCAAAGACTCACCAATTATATAGGAAGAGCATGGGTGTAGCTAGCCCGGAGCAACCATGTAATCCCTTCGCACTTTTTCTCCATCATGCTCAACCTCACCTTCTACTTCCTCTCAAACCCTAATTTTTTCTCAAAAATGCCTCTCTTAGAGTTTCTTTAACAGTCACACAATCCTCTCTCATTACAAAGAGATTCTAAAAATATTGCTTAAGTATTAGGCTTCAAAAACCCATAAAAATTCAAGTTGGCCATCTTTATTCATATAGTACAATTGGAATACATACAGTACGATCAGTTCAAAAATTAGACCTGTCCAGTGAAATCCAAATAGTGTTCCAGGCGAACTGTTAAATTTTTTCGAACACATTATATAGTATGATCCAAAGATCATCAAGTATAATATGCTTGCTTTCCCTTTATTCATATAGCACTATTCATGGGATGATTGGAAATCATCTATGTCAATCGTCTCGTACTCCTCTCATCATACATTATGATTAGTTGATTTCAAGTAGGTCACCCAATATAATATTAATATCATACAGTATAATTAGTTCAAAAATTATGGTTTCAATTGATATGATCTCTGGATGGCCAAATTTTATCTCTACCAATCGTACGGTACGACCAAGTTCATATAGTACGATTTGCTATCACTAATTAAATCATAATTTGATTGACTAATTTTGGGGGTTAATTTAAGTAAGATTTTAAATTATCATATAATACGAGTCACATTGATCAATTCAAAATTCAAAATTTGAATATCTTACTAAATTTATCCAACAGCTAGTGTTATTAGATCGTAACGGATCATAAGTATGATCTAGATCATATAATACAATTTATTCACAAAAACTAATTATTTAATTAGCCGTTAAGCCCATTCTTTGTATAACTAATTATATAATATAATTTTAAGTTATATAGTATGATTAGCACAAAAAAAATAATCTTTAAATTTTTTTCACTCCCCTTGTGTCTATGCACAGTCACCTAATAACATACACTCTTATGTGGCCAAACTCAAGAAATAAAAAATAAAGAAAATATAAGTACAAACTCTTTTTGTTGACATCTTATTCAACCCAGTCTTGAGCTTCCAGTAGCCTTGAGAAGTGTATATTTTACCTGGAATGTTAGTTTCCATAAACAAAAGTAATATCCAAAATATTCACAGGAAAAAATAATAATTCAATCAATAATATTTTTTAAATTCTATAAATAATATTTTTCATCATCAAAATCATAGAATAGGGATCATAGATTGACACAATCTCTCTCTTTTTTATGATGGCAAACAACATTGGTTGAAAGGTAAAATAAAATTCTTTTCTCCTAAGCTCCCCCTCACTAGGTGATAGATTTAAAGAATTAGGGGTTGCATTTTTTTATTTGTTTAATACAGAGAAATAAAATAGCAGAATTAAAGAAAAGAAAATAAATAATATAAATAAAAACATAACCAAAATTCTATTAAAACAAAACATACAACCAAACATATATTTCCTCCCCCTTTTTACATCACTAAAAAGAGAAGGAACCTAGAAAAAATAAGCTGAATATTATAAGACATAAAAAAAATAAAAATATAACAAACAAGTGCTAAAAATAAGACTTATCCTGATCAGATGGTGGTGGTGGTAGTTGTTGAAAGTCTTTATGGATGGAGGTGAATTGATCTTCAATTTGGGAATACTTTTCTTCAAACCATCACATTTCTTCCTCTTGTTGCTATTGTTATTATTGAATATAATAGTCGAGCCTGGTTTCTAATTGCTTGAGACTCTAAATTATTTGATTATGAGGGTAGGTAGGTTAGGCAGGTGCAAGTGGTTGTATTGGTAGTGGTTCAGGTCCACCTCCGGGAGCAGCTTCCCCTTTTTCATCAAAATCTGGCTCATCTTGCTCCTGCCCCCAATGAAATAAATATCAAAGGAAGCATCTTTATGGAAAATGGGAAGATTATCCAGAGGAGCAAGGCTGTTAATTTACTATTTCTTATCTAAGACATATCCTATGATATGTCCTAGCGCAACATTTTGCTATATTTTGGTATTGAGAAGTTGAATTGGAGTCATATTTTGAATATAATCAATAATCACCATAGCTTCATTAAATTAAGTATTGGTCATTATGAAATAGGTAACTAGGGAAAGAAGTAGAGTGATGTTAGCATGATTATCATCTTTGGGTATAATTCAAGTTCAAAGAACATGCTATATAATTCAAATATTTTAATTTAGATAGTGGAGTAAGGGTTGATATTTATTTAAGGCCACATTCCTAATGGTTAGGTTTAAAACACTCCAATCAAAATAAGTTTTAGTGGCCATGGATTCTGAACAAGGTCCTTCAATAGAAAGATCGATATACTCCCTAAATCTTTCTTATTGATTTCTATGGGTTGTCAACCGACATAGGAGGTCATGGTGAAGGTTTTCGTATTGACCCTAAGATTGGCTAGGAATTTGTAGATCTGTTTGGGATTAAAAGAAAAGGCTAGGGTGACCAAGAATTGGAGAGATGTGGAAGCAAAAAGGATCATCAACTCGAAGTTGAGAGCAGGTTAATTGAACATTCTAAAGGGGGTGATGCGAGCCACCTTGAATTTGTAGTACGCATCCACATATCTAGCAGACAAAAATTGATCGTCGAAGCAACGAGAGGAGGATCTCCCTTGGGTCATTTCATCGCATGTACTTCCACCAACCATTGGAGAATCCTAGGGTTTAAATGTAGGATTGTAGAAAAAGAAATATTTGAATGGATTGAAATCTTAGAAATCCACTAATTTATAAAACTTAAGTCGATCATACTATATAATTATAGATCATATAGCACGATCAAGAGAGTTAAATTGTCTAGATGACTTTTCAAAAAAGGTGATCAAATTATATAGTTTAATCAGTATCGAACTAGATGATCTTAAGGAATTACATTCATCTTGATGAGTCCTCTGAATGACTTTTGACTAAAACATCAAATAATATAAACATGTATTTATATAGTATGAAGTATAATTATGACCATACCAAATGAATTAAATTCATCCTAACAGATTCTAACACATGGATCATACAGTGTGAAGGGTGGTTCGTATAGTACAAAGTGCATTTATGTTCATACTGAGTAAATTGAAATCATCTCAATAGATTATAATACATGTATCATATTGTATGAAGGGTGGTTTGCTTAGTACGATCATCAATAATTGAACTCATTTGGTTTGTTGATTTAGCTATTGTCTATGATTTATACATAAATGGTTATATCGTACAGTATGATTAAAATTTTGATTTTTTTTATATAGTGAAGAGTGTGTATGTAATGATCAAAAAACACTTTTAAAATAAAAACAAAAATATGTACAAATGACAATATATAAATCAACGTACATAAAAACAAACACATACAATGTAACACAAATGAATTATTTATTTCAAATGAAAACAAAATTTGATTTATCCTGAGTTAAGCATAAATGTCTATAACATCTAGTCTAGTCCTCAAGGTGCTAAATGTGTCATTGGCTAGGGGTTTAGTGAAGATGCCTGTCAATTGGTCTTCAGTAGCTATATGATGCAATTCTATATCTCCATTGGCTATATAATCTCTTATGAAGTGATGCCTAATGTCTAAAAACTTTGTGTAAGAGTGTCAAATTGGATTATTAGATATTTAAATAGAACTTGTATTTTCACACATGATAAGAATGGTGCCTACAGGTAGTCCAAGATATAAGATTTATTGCTTTAGCCATCAGCCATGAACGACACAGCTTCTTACAGCAATATATTTCACCTCAGTAGTGGAAAGCGCTACTGCGTTTTTCTTTCTACTGGACCAAGAAACTAATGATTGACTAATAAATAAATAGGTTTCTGATGTACTCTTACAAAATTAGAATATGAATATCCTCTAATTTCAAAAGATGAATTATGCCTAGGATATCATATACCTATATTTTTTATGCCTAATAGGTAGGTAAGGATTCTCTTAACAGCAGTCATGTGAGATTCTTTTGGATTAGCCTAAAATATGACATAAAGCTACACACTAAATATTATATCTGATCTATTGATAGTTAAATAGAGAAGTGATCCAATATTCCCTTTATACTTTTTTTAATCTATTGACTTTCCATTTAGGTCTTTATCTAATTGTATGGTAGAGCTCATAGGAGTATTTATTGCCTTAGCAATATCCATACATATAACAACAATAATCGATTTGAAATGATTTAGAGAGAGTTTTGAAAACTCAAAAATCCGGCAGCATCTCCCCTTATTTTGGGACTCGAGGTGTTGGATATTCATCCAACAAAAAGGTCCACATTAATTAGGGGAGATTTTTTTGGAATTTACTTGACTCTTTCATTCTAGTTAGTGGACTAAGAATGAAATGTCACAGCTTAACTCTACCTATATAATTGAATTTTAAGACGAACCCTAAAAGTGAGTGTTATGCTTGATCGTATATATCGAATTGAAATTGTTACAATTCAATATACAACGATACAATCATAATGAATATCTAGATGTTGGAAGGATTAAAACTCTGTTAAAAGACTAGAATTTAGATTTTGAAGATTGAGGAAATTTTCTATAAGTTATATAACTTAGCATGCCACTAGTAATCCGAGCACGCTAGTTTCTAAAATTTATAGAAAGGTTTAGAAAGGGATAGGCTTGACTCTTTCGCTCTACCAACCAAGTTGGAGGCAAAATGTCCAAGCCTAAATTTAGAGGGAGGCTTCCTACACTCACCTCTCTTTTAACATGTCCTAATTGAGTTGGCCACACTCACCCAAGAGAGAAATGGGTAGAGGGACCAACGGAGAGAAAAGTAGTCAAAACTACCGATGCAATAAAATTTATACCGCTATTAAAGATGGAGAGTGAGATTTTTCCCCAGCGGAGTCGCCATTTTTGTTTTGATTAAAACAATATATAGATATATTTTGAAAATGTATTAATTTTCTTTGGGAATATTTTTAATTTTGAATTTTAAAATTGAACGCGTCATTATGAACAGTATATCACCTCAGGAGATGATCATATCGTTCCCTAATGGGTTCAAATTTCAGAATCTCAAATTTATCCAGATTATCGTAGTCAAACTCAAAGAGAGAATCACATTTGACCCCAGAGGATCAAAATGGAATTTAATCAATTATTTGACTACGCTAATTTGGATAAAAAGATCATTAATTTCATAATCAAAATCACGATAGTAATTGATATATCAATCCGAGGAAAGAAATTATCAATCACTATTGATCGTTTGAAAATGATGAAAATGATCGTTGAATTTAAATTTCCCAAAGAGAATTAATTAGAGTTTTTGAAAAATTGGTTTTGAAAATCAATTCTGGGTTTCTAAATCTCCTACGAGCGCAAGCCCTCGTAGTTAATTACATCGTAGGAAATCAAAATTTCCTACAAAAACTCTCGATTAAAATAGCGGTGTAAATTTTATTTAGATTTTTAAAGCTGGATGTCAAAGGAGGTAAAGGTTGGAAGTTTAAGCGGGATTGGATCAAAATTGAAGACTTATTTTTGGAATCAAAGGAAGAAGGGTAAGAGGTGTTTTGAGATTCTGAATTACTTCAGAAACACCCCAGTCTATCCTGATTGTTGGGCTCGAATTTGATTGAAAGAGATTTTTAATTTGAATGGTCAATTTTATTAGAAATTTGGGATTTAATTCCTGGAGGTTGAGGTCTTATGGCCCAAGCCAGCCTCAGAACCTAAGTCTAAATTAGGCACTAAAAGTTAGCGCCCCGAACCTAGCTAATGCAATGCGAATCTGGTCTTACCCCGGCCTGGATTGGGGAGCCAGCTAAACCACCTAAACGATTTTAAAATATGAATCCGGTCTTTTTATGTAGAGTGATAGGGACGTTATTTAAGATATGTATTTGAGAACGGGGCCGACATCTAGAGCGGATCCTAATTGGCCCCTTAGACTCATGTTGGGTATTCGATGTCTAAGTAATGCAATTAAATATTAGACTCTTTTAAATTTGTTGCTAATGCGATGCATGCTAATTGCCTCGATTGAATGCAAAATTTGTATGTAGCAATTTAAAAATTTTGGCTTAAAAATAGGTTTTTCCCTAGAGATTGCATAACATCCCCTTGACAGATCGGCACCCTCATAGGCCAGGTGGTCTGCCAGAACCCGCAGGCGGGGAGATGCCTAACAAGGTTGAGAAAGTATAATATGAATGCATGAAAAACCCTCGGCGAGTCCGAGCTTACTTCTTAAGACCGTTTAGAGTTTCTATCTTATCTTAAAAATTTTTATTTAATTAAAGTAGAAGAATTTTTGACAGACCCCTAAGAGCCTAAATTCGAATTCCAGGCTAAATCAAACACGGCATGCAAATAAAAAGACTAGAAAAACAGGAGTTCTAATGCACAATCAATTAAATAAAACAATTAAATATATCAAATTGAATGTCCATATGGCAAGTGCCACTCATTATTACATCTCAGAAATTACAAGAAATTAAAGTGGCCGGGCACCACTGACTACAACCCGGATTTCTAATCCTAAATTAAATGATTTTGAGACTTGGGATTCTTCTCGTTGTCCAATCCTTCATCTTCTCACGAACATCTCGATTCGTCGGTTCAGGATATCCAAATGGAAAGAAACTCCCCCTTGATCGGGGTGTTATCCTTTCTCTTTGGATACTTGCAAAGTGTCCTAATTTGAATTTTAAATGGAAGAAGACTCTCCCCTTTAGGGATGTCTTCACCTCTTTGGAATTCAAATTGGATATTCATATCCCAATCACAAATCATTTTAAATAAATACAACCTTAAATGAATTAAATTTACATTGATAGAAATAAGAAAATCTAGACTCGATCCTGCAAGATTATCCTAATAATCAACAGTTGCATATATTCCCAAGCAGTTATAATATGAAAATTTGAAATGCATTTTTTTTTTAGCCACACTTGGCCATGCTCTTTTTATTTAAAGGGGGTCTTAAGCGCGGCAGGTACCTGTGCAAAGAGTATATATATTTTTTTATTAACTGCCCCCTTTAATTTTTTAGCTCCTTATACGAGCATGGCCACCTGCATAAGATTGCACAAGTATGATTCGCTCCTAACCTAGGGGTAAATCTAACGTACAATCAATCACAGAATGCATGAAGTAAGTAAATAAACACATCAATTCTACTCTAGCAAACAGCATGCAGTAAAAACTTGAAAACTCAGCACACAACTGCAGAAAGTAAAACACCGGCCTATCCTAAAACTAGAGTCGGTGATCCTAGCAAACCATCTAAAGTGTGTGAGGTAGGTCGTGTGGTTTTGATGTATCCTAATTAGGATTATTAGTTAAAGTCATCTAAGGTTCGATTGGTTGGAAGGTTTAAGGGATTTAAGTTTGAATTCAAATATTAATGGCTTAAGGTTGATTTTAAGACTTACTTAATTATTTGTTGGATATCACCTTTGTTTCACACCGAGGCCGTGAAGTTTATTTCACCTCCCTTGGGGCTAAGTTAATAGCCTCGTAGGCCTGGGTTACCCAGTGGTATCCAGTATAATTAAATATTTTAGGTTGATTAAGGCATAAGAATTAATGAATTTTATTAGAAATGTTAGGTTGCTGATTTTCAAAATTGGTTAATTTAAGTTTGCCATTAATCGATTCGTGGCGTTGTGCCACCAGGCTCGAGGAACCAGCCTCCTTAGGACACTTAGCCCCGCAGCCCGGAGTAGTCCAGCCGATAAACCAGATTAATGTAATTAAATTAGAGGTTTTAAAAGGTTAGATAATTAATGATTAATCTATTTTTAAGGTTTAACACCCCTTGGAATCCATTCGTGGCGTTGTGCCACCAGGCTCGAGGAACCAGCCTCCTTAGGACACTTAGCCCCGCAGCTCGGAGTAGTCCAGCCAATAAACTTCATCTTTAGGATGGTTGTTGTGTTTTAAAAGGCTTGTTGAATGTTTTAAACATTAATTTAATATTTTCTGGAATTTTGGAATAATTTTGAATTTTATAAATTTTTTGAATATTTTAATCATTTAATTAAGGGGTTGAAAATTGACTTTTTGATTAAAAGTGTTTTCTGGAAATTTAACATTTTATTAAAATACTAGACCTCACTACGATCAGTTAGAAGGTAAGTACGTTGAAATTGGATTTTTCTACATTTTATTACGAAGGTTTGAAGTTTTGAACTAGTTTTAACTACGGTTTGACCAATTTGTTGACTTTTTGAAATATTGCAGATTTCTAGAATTTAATATTTTTAATAAATTTTAGAGCTTATTAGGAGTTTAATGCAAGTGAGTTTGTTCAATTTTGATTTTTCTGGAATTAGTTATGAATATTTGAAGTTTAAGGTAATTATTGAATTTCTTGAAATTACTTAATTACAGGGCCATTTTGTGATTTTCCTCCAAATGAATCCCAAACTCCTTGAAATCAACTCCAAAGGTCAGAAATGACCTAAGGAGAGATTCCCAAGTGTTTGGGAAATTTTTGGAATTTTTAATAATAATTAATTAATTATTTTGATTAAATATTGATTTTCACTTAAAATTTGATTAAAGTTTAAATTGCTGTCCAATAATTTTGATTTTAATTTTCATTTGTTAAGGGTTTAATTATGGTAAGTTAGAGGGCTTAAACATAATTTTTGGGTTTAAATTGGATTTATTATATTTTCCGGAAGGTTTAAAGGCTTAATTAAGACTTAAACTTAAGAAAATTAATTAGGGGCCCTAGTTACTTCTAAAATCAGTGAAAATTTTCCTAGTGGCTGTGAGTGTCACTATGTTTGAGATGTTCAAAGTTCAAGTTATGAAGTGTATCCTAATTATAATGAATTTTCAAAGTTCTCTAATCAAAGTCCTTAATTTTTGTCCTTAATTGTGTCACTAGGTTCACTAGATTTGAATCGAGGTTTTCACTAACCCTTGACCAAGCATGAAGTAGACACACAATAGCAACCAATTCCTAGATCTAAGAGAGCCTTAGACTAAGTGCAAGTGTGTGCACAACCTAAGCATGCAAATATTGATGGTAATTAAGAGAATAAAGTTTTGATTAGTGAATGATTAAAACCTAATCACTCACTAATCATTCCCCAATGACTTCTATTCACATATTCAATCCATGCTTAAAATTTTGACAAACCTCTCAAGATTTAAGGATTTAAAATATGTATATAATTTCAAAAGTAGTTTTCAAAAACAAACGTGTATATAAATAAACTTATAGATGTATAGAATATAAGTTTTAAAATAGATAATCAAAATGTTTGTCAAAAATAAAATTTTAAATGACTTGAGAGATTTCTGATTTCAAAGCTATTTAAAAATTAATTTCTAATTTTAAAATAATTAATATAATATTTAATTACATATTAAAGAAATTCAAATAATTCAAGTTAATTGAAATGAATTAAGTTTTGAATAATGAAAATAGTTTTGAATTAAAATTCTCAGCTTTCTTAAAATTTTGAAAGTATTTAGATTTATTTTAATTAAATAATAATTAAAATATTCAAATAATCAATATTTAAAATTGCTCAAAATATATATAATATTTTTAAATGATTCTAACTTTAAATTAAAGGTCTCAGAAATCTGAACAGTTTGATATAAAACACTTAATTTTCTGACAAGTATTTATTTTTTAATATTTTTTTGAAGTTTCAGTAATTAAAAAATAACTAAAAGACTAATTAATCCTTAATTAATGTGATCTGGCGGCGGGATTAACGCGTGGCACTCGCTGGTTGGTGGGACCAAAGCGCGGCCAATGATTGGCATTCAATGCATGGCATCGGCTGGGGTCCACGCGGCTTCCACTTAAACCAGTCAGCATAAATGGCAGCCGTTCGATCTCCCGTGGAAACGAAACAACGGCTCAGATGATATCACGCGGTCTGAGCTCACGGAGAAGGATCAGACGGCGGGATATCAATCCCGCGGTTTCAAATTAACGGTCCAGAAGCCGCTGCACGAAAAGCTTGGCCCTGAGAGGAATACACGGTCGGAACAGACCGCGAAATAGCCCGATCTGGACCGTTGATTGAGCGATCAACGGTCCTGGAATCGCACGCCTGAGCCAAACCGTGAATGACACCCCAAAAATGATTTTTAACTCGTTTGCTCGATACAGTCAATGAAATTAATTGAAATTTTAAATATGGATAGCTTGGATGTACAGAAATTATGGGGAATCAATAGTTTAGCCTAATATGCATTAAATCGAAAGCTATTTAAACTAGGTGTCTTAAACTAGGGTTAGAAATTTACAGCGATTCAATGGACGGTTTGGACCGTTTTTGGATTCTCTGAACTTGTAGACTGTCCACGTTTATTTGTCCTGTTGAATCCACGTCCTGAAATGCAGCCGATCAAGAGGTAGAGGCGTTTGAACTTAAAATGCTTCGGTTGGCCGGAATCCTCGCCGGCGGCAGCTTTGGACGGGTGGTTTTGGCTTGGGAAATGAAGAGGAGATGGTTGAGAGGTTTGATGAGCAGAGAGCTCAGCTGGGGAGACTTGAGATGGTGAGAGAATGATAGGGTTTGAATGAGGCTTCATTTGAGCCTTTTGCCCTATTCAAACATCCCCAAGCCAAATGGATGGCTGGGATGCATCAGGGGGCTCTCCCTGATGAGGGACAAGTGTCCCAAACTGTCAGGTGGCAGGGAGAAAGGCTGGGAAAGGCCCTCCAACCATTGGCCAAACTTAGGGAGGTGGGGGGACCACTGCCATTTAAGGCTAAACTAGGGCTTGATCCTTGTTAGGAGAGCTTTGAGTGAGCTTTAAACTACAAGGGGGTCGGCCTAGGGCAGCCCTAATGGAGGAAAAGGGGTTTAGCACATGATGGTGCCCCTTTGAGGAGTTTAAATGAGGGTTTAACAATGTTGACCAGTCAACTGGTCAAAGGCGGCTGAGGTGGCAGCTGACTTGGCATGGGGAGGAGTTCAGGAGCTGAAGTGATGGGTCATTGGGAGTTTAAATGAGTTGAAGTAGCCTAGGCCAAGAGATTTGGCTACTTAAGGGTTTGTTGACCATGTGGACCAGTCAACTGGTTGACCAAGGGTGAGGTGGCAACCAAAATGATTTAGGAGATTGATTATGAAGCATGGAAAGGGTTTGGCAAAGAATTGAGTGGATTTGGAATTTAATTCAAAGTGGAGGCCTTAAGGGTTGATTTGGTCAAACTAGGTTGACTGAGTCAACCAGGTTGACCCAGGATGTGGGTTTGATACAGTATTTGAAGTTTGGTAGAGCTGATTCCATGGTTAAATGGTTCATTTAGGTCAAAAGGGCTTAATGGGCCCTTAATGGGCCCTTAAGCCAAAATTAGTTGACTTGGTCAACCGGCTGGGTCCAGGAGCTGGAAACGGGTTCAACAGATTTCGAATGACATTTCAAGACTAATGGAAGTGGTTCCATGGCCTGGAGAGGTCATTTGGGTCAAAACACCCATTTGGACCTTTAAGGGGTCATTTGGGTCAACTAAGTTGACTTGGTCAACCAGGTTGACCTAGGGCTTGGAAATGGGTCCAACAGGTTTCAAATGACGTTTCAAGACCAATGGAAGTGGTTCCATGGCCTGGAGAGGTCATTTGGGTCAAAAGGCCTATTTGGATCCTTAAAGGGTCTCTTAGGTCAACTGGGTTGACTTGGTCAACCAGGTTGACCCAAAGCTTGGAAATGGGTCCAACAAGTTTGGTTTGATATTTGAAACTTGCTGGAGGTGGTTGCGTTCAATTCGGAGTTCATTTGGTTTGAAATCACCATTTGAGCCCCATAGGGGTATTTTGGTCATTTTGACCCCTGGTCAACTGGGGGCCAAAATGGATCAACCAAAATGAAGCTTAATGTTCAGTGAGTCATAATTAAGGGTCTGGAAGTAATTAGAGGCTTTGGAGAGGGCTCTAAGGTCAAAATCCACTGGATGGCAGATCCAGTGGCATAGGCCGTAAATATTTGAAGGTTTTGCAGCCTATGTATTTTGATTAAGTTTCTGGGGTTAGAGACCTCAGAATGGGCTCAAATTTGGAGGGTTTCCTCCATAGACATGTCCCATCAGTATGCAACTGACAGACTCTGAATCGGAGGTCAATTGATTGATTTTGAAGTGTTTGAAAATTTGCTGAAAAAGGCTTTTAGGACTTGGTCTTTTAGCATTGGATTTGGGTTTGGATTTTGGATTTGATCTGGATTTTGAGTTTGATAGATTAAGTTTGAATTATCCAAATCATTTATAGTCATTTAGGGAATTATAAATGATTAGATAGGTTTAAAGCTAGATCAAAGGTAAGATCTAAGATTAAACTGGAGATTAAGATCTGAATGGGTTTAAAGTCTGGATTTGATTGAAGTTTGAGTTGAACTAAGGTCTAGACATCTCCTAGGGTCTAAGAAGATCATAGGGTTTGAATCTAGGAGAGTCTTAGGGTCTAGAATAGATCCTAATATCTGGAATGGTCTGGAAGAATCCTAGGGTCTAGAGTAGATCCTAGGGTCTGGAGTCTAGAAGGGTCCTAGGACCTAGAATGGATCCTAAGGTCTGGATCTAGGAGAATCCTAGGTTTTAGACTGGTCTGGAGTCTGGACAGGTCCTTAGTGACCTCATGCAAAAATGAGGTCAACAAATGGACCCCCAATATGTGTAATAGAATGAAATTCTATTGCACATATTGGCGTTGACCGAAAAAGGTCAAGTCTGGAGTTTTGATTCTAAGGGAAGGAAAATCCATCCCTGAAGAATCGGAGTTTGATCTGGAACTAGGGTAGTGCCATGGAAGGCGTACTCTATCACTAACGAGTCGAATCTTTAAGGAGAGAAAATTAAAGATCTAGTGGGAAGAAAGCATTGCTTCCCATGACAGATTAGATCTGGATTGATCATATGTAAAGGAAACTTATTTTACACAGGGGATCAAGTTTGAAAGATCGTACATAGAGGAAACTTGCTCCATATAAGATCGGGATCTGGAATGATCATTGGCAGAGGAAACTTGCTCCACGGATGATCGGGTCAGGATTGATCATATGTAAAGGAAACTTGCTTTACATAAGGGATCAGATTTGAAAAATCGTATATAGAGGAAACTTGCTCTATATAATATCAAAATTAAAATGATCATGAGTAGAGGAAACTTGCTCTACGGATGATCGGGTCAGGATTGATCATATGTAAAGGAAACTTGCTTTACATAAGGGATCAGATTTGAAAAATCGTATATAGAGGAAACTTGCTCTATATAAGATCAAAATTAAAATGATCATGAGTAGAGGAAACTTGCTCTACGGATGATCGGGTCTGGATTGATCATATGTAAAGGAAACTTGCTTTACATAAAAGATCATATTTGAAAGATCGTATATAGAGGAAACTTGCTCTATATAAGATCAAGATTAAGATGATCATGAGTAGAGGAAACTTGCTCTACGGATGATCGGGTCTGGATTGATCATATGTAAAGGAAACTTGCTTTACATAAAAGATCAGATTTGAAAGATCGTATATAGAGGAAACTTGCTCTATATAAGATCAAGATTAAAATCTGAATTTTAGGGTGGTGCCACGAAAGGGCGTACCCCACCACTGAAAGGCTTGGAGTTAAGACAAGAAGACCTGAAGAATCATTTCTTAGCCTAAAAAAAAGTATTAAATTATAAAAAGATTTGTAAACAAATGAACAAAATTGATTGAAACTTGAAGATTTTATTGATTGAACATTCGAGCATAGTATTTCTTAAGGAAACGCCCGTTTACAGGAAGCATTGGGTGATTTCCTTTACAATCCACTAGCTGATACGAGCCTCCTTCGTAGGTTGTTTCCACTACGAAGGGTCCTTCCCAAGTTGGTTCAAACTTTCCACCGAGTTTTCGGTGCGCTAAGATAGGCCTCCGAAGAACCAAGACCAAGTCGCCTACTTGGAAGGTTTTAGGTCACACTAAATTATCGTGAGCTTGAATCATTCGGGCTTTGTACAACTCTAAGTTTTGCAGAGCTTGAAGACGACATCCTTCGAGGCTTTCAAGTTCTTCTAGACGGAGTTGTGCATTTTGTTGAGTTGTAATCTGGTTCTGAATTGCGATTCTGAGCGAAGGGATTTGAACTTCAAGAGGGAGTACGGCCTCAGATCCATACACTAGTGCAAACGGTGTGGATTGGGTCGGGGGTTCGGTAAGTGGTCCTATAGGCCCACAAAGTCTCCACCAACCTCTCATCCCACTGTCGTTTATTATCATCGAGGGTCTTTTTGATGATTTGAACCAAAGTTTTATTGAAGGCTTCAGCCAATCCATTAGCCCGTGGGTAGTAGATTGTTGAATATCTCCAATCAATACCATGGCGACTCGCAAAATTGTTGATCTTTGTAGACTTGAAAGCGGACCCATTATCGGATATGATTCTGCGTGGAACGCCGAATCTATATACGATATGGTCACGAAAGAATTTCATTACATGGTGTGATGTCACATTTCTTAGTGGGACTGCTTCTGCCCACTTTGAAAAGTAGTCAGTCGCTGCTAAAATGAAGCGATGACCCTTCGAGGAGGGAGGGTCAATTGGCCCGATGATATCCGTGCCCCAACTTTCGAAGGGCCACGAGGCTATCGTGGGATGCAACACGTTAGGCGGCTGATGTAAAACCACACCATGTACTTGGCATTGATGACAACACTTTGTAATTTTCATGCAATCGTCAATCATCGTAGGCCAGTAGTATCCAAGTCTTTTGATCTTCATTTTCATCTTTGGACCCGATTGATGAGAACCGCACAGTCCAGCATGGACTTCATTAACGATCTTCAGGGCCTCACATTTGTCTAAACAACGGAGCCACATCTGACCAAATGACCGTCGGTACAACGTATTATTGACTAGTGCGTAGGATAGGGCACGTTTCTTAATTTGATGGGCAAGTGATCTCTCGTGAGGGAGCTTGCCTTCTTGAAGATATTCAATTATCGGTTGTCTCCAATCTGTTTCTTCATCGACTACTGAAAAGGTAGAAAGGACTTGGAAAATTTGTTTGTTGGCGTGCTCCAAATCTATAGGAGACAGGATTTGGCGGCCCTGCACCTCTATAGGGATGGAGTCTTCTTCGGGACAGGCAAATTCCTTTGCAAGCTTTGCGAGGGCATCCGCCGAAGAATTGCTTCCACGGGAAATCCTATACATAGTTACAATCGGAATTTGCTCGAGCAAGTGACAGGTGTATTGATGGTACTTCAGGAGTTTAGGATTCAAAACTTTATAGGTTCCTGCAATCTGGTTGATCACCAGTTGGGAATCACCAAAAATTTTAATCTCTTTAATCTCCATCAAAATTGTAAGTTCCAGGCCAGTTATCAGAGCTTCGTACTCAGCTTCGTTATTCGTACAAGGTTCTGATAAGTGGTAGGAAAAGTACATCATTCCCTTATCCGGTGTTATGAATACCAGGCCGACTCCGGCTTTCCCAGGAATAGTAGATTTAGGTGTTTTGCCCCGTTGAGAGGACGCAGCACCATCAAAATACATTTCCCAGGTTTGAGTAGTAGCTTCCCCGAAACTCATGATTTGCTCATCAGGTAAATCATCGTTTAGAGGGGATTCTGCCGGCAACGGGTGTGCCGCAAGGAAGTCAGCAACGGCCTGCCCTTTCACAGCATGCAGGGGAATGAAAGTGATTTCAAATTGAAGCAATATCATAGACCAACGAGCCAAACGTCCTGACAACGTAGGCCTGGTCATAAGATATTGCAAGGGGTTAAAACTGGAAATTAGATTGATATGATGAGAAAGCATGTAATGTCTTAGTTTTTGGGCTGCAAAGACTAAGGCGAGACAGTGTTTCTCAATCGCTGGATACCGAATTTCAGTTGGTAAAAGTCTCCGACTTAGGTAATAGAGAGCATTCTCTTTCCCTTCGTCATTGACTTGAGCAAGGAGGGCCCCGAGAGATTCGTCAAGGGCCGCAGTGTAGAGTATTAGAGGTCTCCCTGGAATAGGGGCTGCCAAGACTGGTGGATTTGTCAGGTATTGTTTGATATTTTCAAAAGCAGATTGACATTTCTCGTCCCAAATGAATTTGGCGTCCTTTTTAGCGAGGACCAAGAATGGTTGACATCTTCCGGAAAGATTAGAGATGAATCTTCTTATATACGCCAGTCTACCTTGAAGAGATCTTAGTTGAGTAAGACTCCTAGGAGGCGGCATATTTAAGATAGCTTCGATTTTAGTGGGATCAATTTCAATTCCACGGTGTCTTACTACGAAACCTAGAAATTTCCCTGACGCGACACCAAAGGCGCACTTCAAAGGATTCATCTTAAGGTCGTAGCGACGCAACCGCTCGAAGACGATTCTTAAGTCATAAAGATGAGCCTCTTTAACTTTACTTTTGATAACTAAATCGTCGATGTAGCATTCGACTTGATTGTGGATTAAGTCATCAAAAATTTGAGTCATAGCCCGCTGGTAGGTTGCACCGGCATTTTTAAGGCCAAATGGCATCACTTTATAACAAAAGATCCCTATAGAACTTCTGAATGCAGTGTTTCTCTCATCTTGTGGGGCCATCTTGATTTGATTATAACCAGACGAGCCGTCCATAAAGGAGAAAACAACATGCGCAGAGGCAATGTCCACCATTAGTTCGGGAATTGGCAAAGGAAATTCATCCTTATGACATGCCTTATTCAGGTCTCTATAGTCAACACAGACCCGGATTTGACCATTTTTCTTTCGAACGGGCACAACGCTGGCTACCCAAGAAGGATATTGCTCCTCCCGGATAAATCCGGCTTCGGCCAATTTCTTAACTTCAGAAATGACTTGTTGTTCAATCTCTAGACGCATGCGTCGTGGAGCTTGTTTGACAGGAATGGCATCACACCGGATTCCGAGTTTATGAACAACTATATCGGCGGACAAACCCGGCATTTCGTCGTATGTCCAAGCGAAACAGTCCTTAAACTCGGATAGAAGTTGAATCAGATCCTTAGACTCGTCGTCACTCAACAAAGAACTTATGAATGTGGGGCGAGGGTCATCCTCTGTTCCAAGGTTAATTTCTTTAAGTTCATCAACTGTTGACTTAATCTCTTCTTCAAATTCAGGGGGTGCATCCCGAATTTGGTCTTCATCTGAACCATCTAAGGTCTCCAAACAAAGTCTATCGAGCGAATCGATGACTTCAGTAGGGACACTTTCAGATTCAAGATGGATGGTTATCATCAAGCAATATTCATCGTCGTCAAACGAACTAACGGAACCAAAGCCGATACCACTCGTCCAATTTTTATTAAATTTGGAATTCCAAATACCTTGGTGGTATCTAGCTTGACCCTTAGTCCATCGACTCGGAGCAAAACCTTTAGAGATAAGAGCCTTAACACCAAGAGGAAAGTAGCCAAAAGGTAATTCCATTAATTCATTGAAATCCGCCTCTTCAAGGATTACATCACCTTCATTCCTTGAAGAGGAAGTGCCAGGGAAGAACCTCTGGACTTTCTTTACTTTTCCATCTAAGTTAGGGGCATCCTTAGTTACTAACCCTGAGACCCTGTCAGAGGACAGTGGGGTTAAGGCTAAGGATTTGACTGCCCTATTAAGCTTTTCATAAATAGTCAATTCAGGCTCGTCACTTTGAGATTTAGATTTGTTACCCTCTTGGTCGCTATCTGAATCTAAAGTGAGATCAAACTTTGGAAGAGGATTAATTTTTCTATAGTCGAAAGCAATTCTAGCACCCCTCCTTCTTGGTTCTTCATCTGAACTTGTTTCAAGTTCGATGTACATTGGGGGATTTCTCTTTTCAATGGAAGGGCGGCCTCGACCGCGTGCCCTTTGAGCCATCCTCCCACCTCTTTGAGGTAGATTGATTGGAAGCCTAAAAACCACGCGCTCGACGTCGTCTTCACTATTAGAATCGTCTTCTTTTTGATTCTTGACTTTTTCTTTTCTCAATTTTTGAATTGCTTTCGAACTCTGATTTTCTGCCTTTTCCTCCTTAACGTTGATCTCTACCTTAGATTTGGTAGTGGACCCTTTGGGAACATAATACGCAGCATCCTCATAGATCCCGATCTCGTGAATAGAGAATGGTTGCAAATCACCCTTGATTTCAAACTCAATGCCATCCCGTTGGTACTTGATGCACTGATGCAGGGTGGAAGGAACCATCCTATACTCATGGATCCAAGGCCTACCTAGGAGCGCGTTAAAGGACGTAGCCGAATCAATTATATGAAATTTTGCTTCAGTTTTCAACTCTCCTATCTCTAGAAGAAGTGTGATTGAACCTAAAGCCTTCTCGCCTTTTTCATTGAACCCACGAAGCACTAACTTGTCGGTTGAGAGCTTGCTAGTATCAATTCTAAGGTATGCGAGAGTCTTTATATTCATCACGTTGACCGATGCACCCGGATCAACAAGAACTCTTGATAATTTGAACTTTCCCACATTTACAGTGATGTAAAGTGGGCGATTGTGGTCGGCAGTTCCAAGGAGTAGATCTTCATCGGAGAAGGTAACTCCTAGGATTTCTTTGAAGTACAAAGCTTCATCCTCAGAAGTTGAAGCGAGTTGAGCTAAGCAAATCTCAGGGTCGAGAAGTGCTTTAATTAAAGTCTCCCTCATCTCTTTTGAAAGGATGAGGGCATCGTATATGCTCAACTTAGCAGGCAACTTTCTAAGGTGAGCTAAGACGTTGTAATCAACACTTGGAACATTAACATCAGGACCCGGTGGATTTGAAGGAGAGTTTGATTGTTGAGTAGAGACTTGAATCGGATCAGTGGAAACAACTTGTTTTCCCTTATCCTGTGGGGGAAGCCTAGGGGGTAAAACCTTGCCACCACGTAACTGTACTTGCACGATTTCATCGGAAGGACAGTCTACGGGGAGGTCTATGCTCTTCTTAGGCGGTTGATTGTCATTTTCTGAATGGGAATCTGAATCGGAAAAGTCTATCACAACGGGACTCCCTTGGAAATTAATTTCAAGGGTATCACCATCTGATACGACATTAGATTCATCTTCCCCTTGAAGGGTCAGATCTGAAGAGCTGGGTTTTTGAACTTCTTGATTATCCCCAGCTGGCTCCGGGTTATTTTCAATAGAAAAATCATTTAAAATTTCATTCTCGACATTAATCATCAAAATATTCGCAGAAGGATCTTTCTTTTTATTCAATTTTTGACCCTTTGCCTTTGATGGGGCAAAGTAAAAGTCAGATAACTTTAGTGGGGCTAGTGGCTTTGAACAACCATCCACCACTTATACAGATCTCTCATCAACAAATTTCCTCTCTACAAAATATTCACTCTTTTTATTTAATACAGTAGTTCCTACAACTACTGGAGAGGAAATTGTCCCAACGTCCTCCTGCGATGCCTCCAGCTCAACCTCCCAGATCGGGCCCCGGGCTCTCGTCGGTAACTGTTGAGAAAGAAGAAAAGATTGGTTAATCGACTTTTTAAATGCCCGGGATAGTGCTATATCCCAACCATCTTCAATGGACAAAGAAAGATTAGAAATTTTACCTGAAATGGATTTGACAGATCCCTGATCTGGATTAACCAAGTACTCATTTGGAATTATGATGTTACCTTGACGGAAGTTTTTCTCGAGCCAGTCCTTAAAGACTATACAGTCTTTGATTGTGTGGCCCAACATGCGATGGTAGGGGCAAAAGGTCGGGTCATCCTTTTTATTTGCTTCTTCCGACTTTCTAGCCTCCGGCAATCGAAAATCTGGTTTCTTTAGAAGGCTCTTAAAAATTTTCTTCACCGACTCCCTTTTGAATGGATACGGACAAGCCAATCTCTCTTCAAAAGTGGGTCGGTAGTATTCTCTGGTAGGTTGAGAAGTTACCTGAAACGGTTGAGGTTTCTGAGTTTGTTGAACAACAGGGTTACTTGATTGAACATTGACCGGCTTCTTTCCCTTGTCGACTGCTGAAACCGTTGCTGTCTTTTTCTCAAAGGACTTCAACGGTTTACTAACCTTTTTATCTTCAGTAGAATCCTTCAAGAATGGCATTTTGGGAGCCTCTTCTTGTATATTACTAGCTTTGTTAAGAAGCTTTTCAAAGGTTTTAATTGTAAACCCTTTTAACAGAAAAGCAATAGGCCCGTGGATGTTCTTTAGAAGAATTTCCACTGCATGTTGCTCTTGCAGTTGGGGTTCACATTTCATCGAGAGGTTTCGCCACCTCAAGATGTAGTCGACTAAAGACTCGCCCGATTTTTGCTTTTAGATGACGAGATCACCAACGGTTACACGTTGTTGAGCTCCTGAGAATCTCTTTAAAAAGAGACCCTCGAGCTCTGTGAAAGTTTTTACAGAACCGTTCGGTAGATCTGCGTACCACTCAAAAGCAATACCGGACAAACTACTCACGAACTGATGAAAGAGAAGAGCATCCGACCCTCCTGCATTGCAACAGCTTGCACGGAAATGGGCCAGATGCTGTCATGGGTTTTCTAAGCCGCTAAAATTTTTGAAAGAAGGTGGCACAAAACCCTTTGGATAAGGAACCAAATCATATTCCTCGGGGTAGGGTCTACCCTTTGGAATAGATACAGTTCCTTGTGAATGGGCTAAGGCCTTGTTTTGATTAAAAAAAATATTTATTTAAGTATATATAGTTTTGGAAAATATTTAATTTTCTTTGAGAAATATTTAATTTTGGAATTTTGAAATTGAACACTCTATTATGAACAATATATCGCCTCGAAAGACGAACATATCGTTCCCTAATGGGTTCGAATTTCAAAGTTTTAAATTTCCCCAAAGATAATTAATTAAGGGTTTTGAAAAAGTTAATTTTGAAAATCAATTCTGGGTTACTAAATCTCCTACGAGCGCAAGCCCTCGTAGTTAATTATATCGTAGGAAATCAAAATTTCCTACGAAAACTCTCGATTAAAATAGCGGTGTAAATTTTATTTAAGATTTTCAAGGATTGATGTCAGAGGAAGAAAATGGTAGGAATTTCAAATGGGATTAGTTCAAAATTGAAGACTTATTTTCAGGGTCAAAGGAAGAGGAGTAGGGAGTGTTTTTAAGATTCTGAATTACTTCAGAAAACACTCCAATCTATCTTAAGTGTTGGGCTTAAATTTGATTGAAAGAGATTTAATATTTAAGTGATCAATTTTATTAGAAAGTTAGGATTCAATTCCCGGAGGTTGAGGTCTTATAGCCCGAGCCAGCCTCAGAACCTAAGTCTAAATTGGGTACTAAAAAGTGACCCGAACCTAGCTAGTGCAATGCGAATCTGGTCTCACCCCGGCCTGGATTGGGGAGCCAGCTAAACCACCTAAACGATTTAAAATTATGAGTCCGGTCAATTTATGTAGAATGGTCGGGACATTATTTAAGAAAGGTATTTAAGAATGGGACCGACATCTAGAGCGGATCCTAAATGGTCCCTTAAACTTATGTTGGGTTCGATGCTTGAACAAATGCAATTAAGGGTTTGAAGGTTTTTAAATTAGTTACTAATATGATGCATGCTAATCGACTCGATTAAAAGATTGAATTTAAATGAATGTTATGAAATGAGGACTCCCGGCGGTCCCGGGCTTACTTCTTAAATTCGTTAAAGTTTCTATGTGAGCTTAAAGTTTTTAATTTGATTTAAGTAGAAAAATTTTTATTAAGTCCTTAAGAGCCTACGATCAAATTCCAGGTCAAATCAAAGTCGACATGCAGGTAAAAAGACTAGAAAAGCAGGTATCTCTAATGCGCAATCAATTTAAATAAATCAATCAAATTAAATATATCAAATTGAATGTCCGTAGGCAAGTGCCCCTTATTATTACATCTCAATAATTACAAGAAATTAAAGTGGCCGGGCACCACTGACTACAACCCGGATTTCTAATCCTAAATCAAATGATTTTGAGACTTGGGATTCTTCTCGTTGTCCAATCCTTCATCTTCTCACGAACATCTCGATTCGTCGGTTCAGGATATCCAAATGGAAAGAAACTCCCTCTTGATCGAGGTGTTATCTTTCCCCTTTGGATATTTGCAAAGTATCCTAATTTGAATTCCAAATGGAAGAAGACTCTCCCCTTTAGGGATGTCTTCACCTCTTTGGAATTCAAATTGGATATTTATATCCCAATCTCAAATCATTTTAAAAAATTACAACCTTAACTGAATTAAATTTACATTGAGAGAAATAAGAAAAATCTAGACTCGATCCTGCAAGGTCATCCTAATAATCAACAGTTATATATTCAATCCCAAGCAGTTATAATATGAAATTTTGAAATGTAATTTTTTAGCCACACTTGGCCATGCTCTTTTTATTTAAAGGGGGTCTTAAGCGCGGCAGGTACCTGTGCAAAGAGTATATATATTTTTTTTTTATTAACTGCCCCCTTTAATTTTTAGCTCCCTATACGAGCATGGCCACCTGCATAAGATTGCACAAGTATAATTCGCTCCTAACCTAGGGGTAAATCTATCGTACAATCAATCACAGAATGCAGGAAATAAATAAACACATTAATCCTACACTAGCAAACAGCATGCAGTAAAAACTCGAAAACTCGGCACACAACTGCAGAAAGTAAAACACCGGCCTATCCTAAAACTAGAGTCGGTGATCCTAGCAAACCATCTAAAGTATGTGAGGTAGGTCGTGTAGTTTTGATGTGTCCTAATTAGGATTATTAGTTAAAGTTGTCTAAAGTTCGATTGGTTGGAAGGTTTAAGGGATTTAAGTTTGAATTCAAATATTAATAGCTTAAGATTAATTTTAAAATTCACTTAATTATTTGTTGGATATCACCTTTGTTTCACACCGAGGCCGTGAAGTTTATTTCACCTTCCTTGGGGCTAAGTTAATAGCCTCGTAGGCCTGGGTTACCCAGTGGTACCCAATATAATTAAGTATTTTATGTTGATTAAGGCTTACGAATTAACAAATTTTATTAGAAATGTTTGGTTGTTGAATTTTAAAATTGATTCATTTAAGTTTGCCATTAATCGATTCGTGGCGTTGTGCCACCAGGCTCGAGGAACCAGCCTCCTTAGGACACTTAGCCCCGCACCCCAGAGTAGTCCAGCCGATAAACCAAATTAATGTAATTAAATTAGAAGTTTTAAAAGGTTAGATTATTAATGATTAATCTATTTTAAGGTTTAACACCCCTTAGAATCCATTCGTGGCGTTGTGCCACCAGGCTCGAGGAACCAGCCTCCTTAGGACACTTAGCCCCGCAGCCCGGAGTAGTCCAGCCAATAAACTTCATCTTTAGGATGGTTGTTGTGTTTTAAAAGGTTTGTTGTATGTTTTAAACATTAAGTTAACATTTTCTGGAATTTCAAATTAATTTTGAATCTTATGAATTTTTTTGAATATTTTAATCATTTAATTAAGGGGTTGAAAATTGACTTTTTGATTAAGGTTAAATTCTGGACAGCTAGCATTTTATTAAAATACTAGACCTTACTACGATCAGTTAGAAGGTAAGTACGTTAAAATCAGATTTTTCTATATTTTATTACAAAGGTTTGAAGTTTTGAACTAGTTTTGACCTAGAGTTGACCGATTTGTTGACTTTTTGAAATATTACAGATTTCTGGAATTTAATATTTTTAATAAATATTAGACCTTATTAGGAGTTGAATGCAAGTGAGTTTGTTCAATTTTGATTTTTCTGGAATTAGTTATGAAGCTTTGAAGTTTAAGGTATTTAATGAATTATGAAAATCCTTAATTAAAGGCCCCTTCTTGTGATTTTGCTCCAAATGAGATCACAACTCCTTGCAATCAGCTCCAAAGGTCAGGAATGACCTAAGGAGAGATTCCCAAGTGTTTGGGAAATTTTTAGAACTTTTAATATTTATTAATTAATTATATTAATTAAATATTGATTTTCACTTAAAATTAGATTAAGGTTTAAATTGTTGTCAAATAATTTTGGTTTTAATTTTCATTGGTTAAGGATTCAAAACTGGTCAGTTAGAGGGGTTGCACATATTTTTTGGGTTTAAATTGGATTTATTACCTTTTCTGGAAGGTTTAGAGGCTTAATTAGGGTTTAATCTTAATTAAGTAAATTAAGGGGTTTAATGAACTCAAAATTCAGTAGGGATTTTCCTATGAACTAAGGGTGTCACTAAGTTAAAGTGTGTAAAGTTTTGAGTTGAAAGGAAGTGTATCCTAATTTCTAAACTTAATTTAAATTTTCTAATTAAATGTCCTTAATTTTTGTCCTTAATGACACTAGGTTTAGTGGATTCAAATCAATTGTTTTAACTAACCCTACACACACACATAGATGTACATACACATAAGCATAATCAATTCCTAAATCTAGGAGAGCCTAGGCTAGGTGCAAGTGTGTGCACAACCTAAGTATGCAAATATTGATAATAATTAAGGTAACAAAATTTTGATTAGTGAATGATTAGAATGTAATCACTCACTAATCATTCCCCAAAAATTTCTATTCAATCAAGCCTAATCTATGTTTATGATTTCAAAAGGATCTCTCAAGTATATTAGAAAAATTTAATAAGTATAATTTTAAACTAGATATAGGTATTTATAAATATAAACCTATATTTGTAAGGATATAAATTTTAAAATAAGATAATGAAAATAAAAATTTTAAACTTGTGAGATCCACTGATTTTGATGTTATTAGAAAATAATAATAATTAATTTTTTTTTAAACTTTAAAGTAATTAATATAATATTTAATTAAATATCACTCAAATATTAATATATTCAAATAATTCAAATAAATCAAGATAAATGAATATTTTAATCCTAAAATTAATGTTAAGTTAGAGTATTTTGAATTTCAAGAATTTTGATATATTATTTATAATTTTATAATTTAAAAATAAATTTCTTTTAAATTTTTAAAGTTTAACATTAGGTAATACGCTTAAAAATAAGTTAAAATTAATTAATCATTAAGATAATTCTAAAATCAAATTAAATTAATACTTCATCAATTGTCTGGAATTCATTTATTTTTAATTATATAAATAATTTTGTTTGAAATTTTCAAAATTAGTTAAGTTTAATTTTCATTAAGTATTGAGTAACATTTAAATAATTAATTACTATATATATATATATATATATATATATATATATATATATATATATATATATATATATATATATATATATATATATATATATATATATATATATAAACAACTTAAATTAAACTTAATTTCAAATTAAACTAATTTGAAAATCAATATTGAATTACTTAACATATTTTAAAACATATATCTTAATATTAAAAAAAAATGTTTAATTAAATACTAGTTAAATATTTAAAATTAAGTATTTAAAATTATATAAAATATATTTAATATTTTAAAATATTTTTAAGTTGAAGTAAAAGGATTCAATTTTCTGGATACTTTGATATAAAAATAATAATTTTTCTAATTTTTAATTAATTTTATATAATTTTTGAAAGAAAAACGGATTTTTAAATGATTTAAAACTAATATTTTAAATCATTTAAGGGTTTGGCGGCGGAAAAGCCACGTGGCGCCCTCTGATTCGGCCAGCCAGAAACGGCGGCGACTGGAGCCCACGCGCTTTCCACTTAATCCAGTCAGCAGATGCCGCCGGCCGTCCGATCGGGCGCCTACTCCATCCAACGGTGGCGATCAGATCCCGCCTTTCAATCTCGGTTAAGTAAGATCAAACGGCTAAGGCTCATCCCGTGGTTCCGAGTGTGCGGTCAGGATCAAGTTGAACGGGAGTTTAATCCACCGAATAGATTAAGCGGATGGATGGACCACGGAACAGCTCGATCTGGACCGTTGATCGAGCGATCAACGGTCCAGAACACGTATACCGAAGCAGGATCACGAATTACGCCCTAACTTCATTTTCTAGCTCGTTCTCTCAACTCAGACAATCAAAGTTTATAAAAGTTTAAACAGAGATACTAGGAGTGAACATAATTAATGGGGAGTTGATTTTACAGCTTAATATGTACTGTAGAAAACTCTATTTAAGCTAGTGTACTTAGACCTAGGGTTTAAGTTTTTTACCTTGATTTTGGACGGTTTTACCCGTTTAATGGCATGTTGCATTTGTAGGCTGTCCACGCTCCTTTTTGTAGAAGAAATCTCTAGCTAATGACGCTCAGATCGGCCACAAATGAGCCTGGACGGAGTTTTGCTTAAGCTCGCCGGAATCCGGCCTCCGCAAGCTTTGACCGGCTGGATCGGGCTGGGAATATGTTGAGGAGGATCTGGTGAGCTCTTAGAGGAAGAATTCTGGGCTTGAGAAGCTCTGGATAGTGAGAGAGTGCTAGGGTTCGAATCCATCTCAAATGAGGGTTTACACCCTATTCAAACGTCCCCTGGTTGGATAGATGGCTAGGATTTGTTTGTCTGTACTCCAGATAGCTGCCACATGTCAAGGGAGTTGGTGGGAGCAGAGAGCAAGGACGGCCCAAGGACATCCTAGGTGTAAAGGGTGTTTTGGCCTTATTTGCACATGAGGCAGATTGGAACTTAATCCAAGGATTAAGCTGGGTTTTAAATAGCACTTAGAAGGTTCTGGAACTTATTTAGGCTGCTGGAATAGAGTGGATTAACTCAAGCTTAAAGATTTGGTCATTTAAGGGTTTGTTGACCATGTGTTGACTGGTCAACTGACCATTTTGACTATTGAGGTGGCAGCCAAGTGTCCATTCCAGCTGCTTGAAGTTGTTTAGAGGGAGTATAAGTATAAAGCCATGGGTTGAAACTTAAATGGGTATGAAGGGTTTTATATGGATTTGATCAAGTCAAAATGGATTGACTTGGTCAAAATGACTTGGGTTTGACTCAAAATGAGTTTAGAAATATTCAAGATATTGAATTGAATAAGTTTAAAGGTTTAAAGACATTGATCTAGTTAAATGGGTTGAAATGACCCATTTGAACTCTTAAGGCTCATCAGGTCAATTCTGGTTGACTTGGTCAACCGGGTGGGTCCAGGGTTTGAAAATGGGTTCAATAGATTCAAAATGATATTTAGAGTTTATTGGATATGGTCTCAAGGTCTAGGGAGGTCATTTGGTTCAAAATGCCTGTTTTGACCCTTAAGGGCTTGTTTGGTCAACCTAGGTTGACTCGGTCAACTAGGTTGACCCAGGGTCTGGGTTTGGGTCTAACAGGTTTCAAATGACATTTCAAGACTAATGGAAGTTATTGCATTCAATTCGGAGTTCATTTGGTTTGAAATCACCATTTGAGCCCCATAGGGGTATTTTGGTCATTTTGACTCCTGGTCAACTGGGGGTCAAAATGGATCAACCAAAATGCAGTTTAAAGTTCAACATATCAAGATTAAAGGTCTGGAAGTGACTAGAGGCTTTGGTGAAGGCTCTAGGGTCAGAATCTTCAAAGTGACAGGTCCAGTGGCATAGGCTGTAAATATTTAAAGGTTTTACAGCCTGTGGATTTTGATTAAGTTTCTGAGGTTAGAGACCTCAGAATGGGTTCAAATTTGGAGGGTTGCCTCCAGAGACATGTCCTATCAGTATGCAACTGACAGACTCTGAATCGGAGGTCATTTAACTGGGTTTCAAAGTGTTTGAAATTTCAACGGAAAAGGCCTTTAGGACAAAACCCTTGGACCTTAGATTTGGTTTGATTGACCTAAGATCTAGGTAGATCCTATGGTTTGAATAGATCTTAAAATTTAGGAATCTAGAAGGATCCTAGAGCCTAAGAAATTCCTAGAACTTGGATTCTAGAAGAAGTTTAGGATCTAGAGTAGCTCCTAAGGTCTAAGCTCTAGAAGAATCCTAGCATAGATCCTAGGGTCAGGATTCTAGGAGGATCCTAAAATTTAACTTAATTTAAAAATTAAATTAATTTAGGATCAAGAGTAGTCCAAGTGACCTCATACAAAAATGAGGTCAACAGGCCTCCCTTACCTGGGTTTCGATCATCTGACGGATATCTTTTTCTGGTGGAGGGGCGACTTCTGGAATCTTGAAACTAGAATCAGCCTTCCTGTTGTGCTCGCCCGTTGTGAGTATCGTGGGATGCAACTGCTCGGGTTTAGACTGTTGTGCCTGGAACATCTGATTCTGCATTTGTTCTACCTTTAGCATCATCTCTTCGACCTTTCTTTCCAAACTCTTGATGTAATCATCCTTATCTCTCAGTTTAACAGAGGTGTCGGAATCTGAGTCGACTGCTGCTGATTCTTCTTCTTTATTAGAGCGGTGTTTAGAAGGCTCAGCATCTTTAGTTGATGCTCGAGTCTCGACCATGTGGATATCCGCTATTGGTTCTTCCTCAACTAACAGATCATCTTCATCCGGATTGAATTCATCAATAGCCTTTTTCTTAAGAATATCTCTGATTTCTTGAACTACTTCCTCAACCGGCCTCCCATCTATTGCCTCAGCATAAATTGGCAGGTATCCATCGTAGTCCATCACTTGATCATACTCTTTCACATCTAGTTTATCAAAGATATTACTGATCTTAGCATCCTCTTCAGTGATTTCTTCACTAACCAGCTGATCTAACATCTCTTGATCAGGATCTCGGGTCATCTCCTCCCCTCCGACTATCCCGGGGTCGGTAGTCGCAAGGGTGACATCCTCAGTAGGGTGAGGGACATCTATCCTAGTTGGTGATGGAGGTGCTTGAACGGCGAGAGCTCCAACATCGACATGAATAGAGTCCTCACGTCCCTGAACTGGGAGTCGAGGGAGTTCAACTGGTATATGAATTTGAGGTTCTCTAAACTGAATTCTGATACATTTGCTGAACTTTCTTCTTGCACATGATTCTTCTGGTGACATGGGCCTCTTGCCCTTAACATCAACTGGTTTCAGCTCTTTCAAAACTTCTTTAGACTTTGCAATCACTGGGGCCAGCTTTGACAGTTTCGAAGGTGGGGTCGGTGGTCTGCCACTAAAAGAGCGACTCTGGCCAGACCCGGTTAATACTATCTCCTCCGTCTTTGTAGACGGGAGGCGAGGCACCCAGTGGTATCCATCCACCAAGACTGAAGACACAGGTTGTTTGACAAATTTCTTGTTTTTTCTCACTGGTTGAGGAGTCAAGTTCTTGGCTTCAGACTTTTCTTCCTTCAGAACTTCTTTCTCAAGCTTGTGTGAAATCACTCCCTTCAAGTGTTTCACATACTGTTCCTTAGTTTGCCCCACTTGAGCAGCACAAGTATGGATGATATTTCTAAGCATCCTAGTTTTCAGAATTTGCTTCTCCTTTGGGGTTCTCTTAACATAATAGTCTACTGGGCTAGGCGGAGTGCTAGCTATCTGAGTAACTCCCTCCTCCCCTACAGCAGCTGCAAGGGGATGAAAACGACTCCCTTTAAGGAGTGGAGAAGAGGCAGGGATTGATAGCTCCTCGGCAGCCTCAAGGTCGACTTTACTCAAGGCCTTCAGCTCGGCCACCTTCTTGGTCTTAGTGATTTTCTTTCTTAACCTCCTGACGTAGTTCTTTTTGGAATTCTTACTACCATATAGAGTCTCAGCGCTAGAAGATCCCTTCTCAAATATTGTCTTGCCTGCAGCGGCAGCTTCCAGTTTCTTTGCATCTTCAAGGAATTCTTTGGGCGCGTTAGCGATATCTAGTGCTGACCACAGACTAGGAGGGGCATCGTTCCCGGCTCCTATGGCTAATTGAACTACAGGGGCATCTTTCTCACCCTCGACAGCAAGGTCAACCAAAGTGTTTCCATTCATCACCAGTCTAAGGGACTTAAACCCTATCCCAAACTGAATTGAATTTTCGTAGACCAATTCTTCAATCAGTAAGTCACGATCCATTAAAAACAGCAGTTTGCCAGCCATTGCAGTTAATTTGATTTTCTGAGAATTGAGAAGGACAAGATTTGAATTAGAAACTTGAATTTAAATTTTGAAAATAGATTTATATTTTATCACATATATCGGGCCATAAGAGCTATAACCCGGTATGAAATGATAAAATATAGAGTTAGATTTTGATTGTAACAGAGTTTGAATTGTCGTTGTATATATTCAACTACAAAAGGATTTTGTAGGAAAATATATAACAATGATAATCTGAATTTGATTTGGACAGATTTGAAGAAGATGTTTGAATTTGGAAGTAATTGAATTTTGGAAACTCGAAAATCCGGCAGCATTTCCCCTTATTTTTGGAACTCAATGTGTTGAATTTTCATTCGGCAAAAGGTTCACAAATAAACGTCGGGAAAATTACTAAGAAGGCCTAACTCTTTCAATCTTTAAAGGATGAATTGTTAATGGCGAACTTGTACCAGATAGAGTTTGAAGGTTTATTGTATATGTTAACTACGACGATCGTCGTAGAAGAACATATAACAACAATAATCGATTTGAAATGATTTAGAGAGAGTTTTGAAAACTCAAAAATCCGGCAGCATCTCCCCTTATTTTGGGACTCGAGGTGTTGGATATTCATCCAACAAAAAGGTCCACATTAATTAGGGGAGATTTATTTGGAATTTACTTGACTCTTTCATTCTAGTTAGTGGACTAAGAATGAAATGTCACGGTTTAACTCTACCGATATAATTGAATTTTAAGACGAACCCTAAAAGTGAGTGTTATGCTTGATCGTATATATCGAATTGAAATTGTTACAATTCAATATACAACGATACAATCATAATGAATATCTAGATGTTGGAAGGATTAAAACTCTGTTAAAAGACTAGAATTTAGATTTTGAAGATTGAGGAAATTTTCTATAAGTTATATAACTTAGCATGCCACTAGTAATCTGAGCACGCTAGTTTCTAAAATTTATAGAAAGGTTTAGAAAGGGATAGGCTTGACTCTTTCGCTCTACCAACCAAGTTGGAGGCAAAATGTCCAAGCCTAAATTTAGAGGGAGGCTTCCTACACTCACCTCTCTTTTAACATGTCCTAATTGAGTTGGCCACACTCACCCAAGAGAGAAATTGGTAGAGGGACCAACGGAGAGAAAAGTAGTCAAAACTACCGATGCAATAAAATTTATACCGCTATTAAAGATGGAGAGTGAGATTTTTCCCCAGCGGAGTCGCCATTTTTGTTTTGATTAAAAAAATATATAGATATATTTTGAAAATGTATTAATTTTCTTTGGGAATATTTTTAATTTTGAATTTTAAAATTGAACGCGTCATTATGAACAGTATATCACCTCAGGAGATGATCATATCGTTCCCTAATGGGTTCAAATTTCAGAATCTCAAATTTATCCAGATTATCGTAGTCAAACTCAAAGAGAGAATCACATTTGACCCCAGAGGATCAAAATGGAATTTAATCAATTATTTGACTACGCTAATTTGGATAAAAAGATCATTAATTTCATAATCAAAATCACGATAGTAATTGATATATCAATCCGAGGAAAGAAATTATCAATCACTATTGATCGTTTGAAAATGATGAAAATGATCGTTGAATTTAAATTTCCCAAAGAGAATTAATTAGAGTTTTTGAAAAATTGGTTTTGAAAATCAATTCTGGGTTTCTAAATCTCCTACGAGCGCAAGCCCTCGTAGTTAGTTACATCGTAGGAAATCGAAATTTCCTACAAAAACTCTCGATTAAAATAGCGGTGTAAATTTTATTTAGATTTTCAAAGCTGGATGTCAAAGGAGGTAAAGGTTGGAAGTTTAAGCGGGATTGGATCAAAATTGAAGACTTATTTTTGGAATCAAAGGAAGAAGGGTAAGAGGTGTTTTGAGATTCTGAATTACTTCAGAAACACCCCAGTCTATCCTGATTGTTGGGCTCGAATTTGATTGAAAGAGATTTTTAATTTGAATGGTCAATTTTATTAGAAATTTGGGATTCAATTCCCGGAGGTTGAGGTCTTGTGGCCCGAGCCAGCCTCAGAACCTAAGTCTAAATTAGGCACTAAAAGCTAGCGCCCCGAACCTAGCTAATGCAATGCGAACCTGGTCTTACCCCGGCGCCCTGGATTGGGGAGCCAGCTAAACCACCTAAACGATTTTAAAATATGAATCCGGTCTTTTTATGTAGAGTAATAGGGACGTTATTTAAGATATGTTTTTGAGAACGGGGCCGACATCTAGAGCGGATCCTAATTGGCCCCTTAGACTCATGTTGGGTATTCGATGTCTAAGTAATGCAATTAAATATTAGACTCTTTTAAATTTGTTGCTAATGCGATGCATGCTAATTGACTCGATTGAATGCAAAATTTGTATGTAGCAATTTAAAAATTTTGGCTTAAAAATAGGTTTTTCCCTAGAGATTGCATAACATCCCCTTGACAGATCGGCACCCTCATAGGCCAAGTGGTCTGCCAGAACCCGCAGGCGGGGAGATGCCTAACAAGGTTGAGAAAGTATAATATGAATGCATGAAAAACCCTCGGCGAGTCCGAGCTTACTTCTTAAGACCGTTTAGAGTTTCTATCTTATCTTAAAAATTTTTATTTAATTAAAGTAGAAGAATTTTTTACAGACCCCTAAGAGCCTAAATTCGAATTCCAGGCTAAATCAAACACGGCATGCAAATAAAAAGACTAGAAAAATAGGAGTTCTAATGCACAATCAATTAAATAAATCAATTAAATATATCAAATTGAGTGTTCATATGGCAAGTGCCACTCATTATTACATCTCAGAAATTACAAGAAATTAAAGTGGCCGGGCACCACTGACTACAACCCGGATTTCTAATCCTAAATTAAATGATTTTGAGACTTGGGATTCTTCTCGTTGTCCAATCCTTCATCTTCTCACGAACATCTCGATTCGTCGGTTCAGGATATCCAAATGGAAAGAAACTCCCCCTTGATCGGGGTGTTATCCTTCCTCTTTGGATACTTGCAAAGTATCCTAATTTGAATTCCAAATGGAAGAAGACTCTCCCCTTTAGGGATGTCTTCACCTCTTTGGAATTCAAATTGGATATTCATATCTCAATCTCAAATCATTTTAAATAAATACAACCTTAAATGAATTAAATTTACATTGATAGAAATAAGAAAATCTAGACTCGATCCTGCAAGGTTATCCTAATATTCAATAGTTGCATATATTCCCAAGCAGTTATAATACGAAAATTTGAAATGCATTTTTTTTTTTAGCCACACTTGGCCATGCTCTTTTTATTTAAAGGGGGTCTTAAGCGCAGCAGGTACCTGTGCAAAGAGTATATATATTTTTTTATTAACTGCCCCCTTTAATTTTTTAGCTCCTTATACGAGCATGGCCACCTGCATAAGATTGCACAAGTATGATTCGCTCCTAACCTAGGGGTAAATCTAACGTACAATCAATCACAGAATGCATGAATTAAGTAAATAAACACATCAATTCTACTCTAGCAAACAGCATGCAGTAAAAACTCGAAAACTCGGCACACAACTACAGAAAGTAAATCACCGGCCTATCCTAAAACTAGAGTCGGTGATCCTAGCAAACCATCTAAAGTGTGTGAGGTAGGTCATGTGGTTTTGATGTATCCTAATTAGGATTATTAGTTAAAGTCATCTAAGGTTTGATTGGTTGGAAGGTTTAAGGGATTTAAGTTTGAATTCAAATATTAATGGCTTAAGGTTGATTTTAAGACTTACTTAATTATTTGTTGGATATCACCTTTGTTTCACACCGAGGCCGTGAAGTTTATTTCACCTCCCTTGGGGCTAAGTTAATAGCCTCGTAGGCCTGGGTTACCCAGTGGTATCCAGTATAATTAAATATTTTAGGTTGATTAAGGCATAAGAATTAATGAATTTTATTAGAAATGTTTGGTTGCTGATTTTCAAAATTGGTTAATTTAAGTTTGCCATTAATCGATTCGTGGCGTTGTGCCACCAGGCTCGAGGAACCTCCTTAGGACACTTAGCCCCGCAGCCCGGAGTAGTCCAGCCGATAAACCAGATTAATGTAATTAAATTAGAGGTTTTAAAAGGTTGAATAATTAATGATTAATCTATTTTTAAGGTTTAACACCCCTTGGAATCCATTCGTGGCGTTGTGCCACCAGGCTCGAGGAACCAGCCTCCTTAGGACACTTAGCCCCGCAGCCCGGAGTAGTCCAGCCAACAAACTTCATCTTTAGGATGGTTGTTGTGTTTTAAAATGTTTGTTGAATGTTTTAAACATTAAGTTAACATTTTCTGGAATTTTGGAATAATTTTGAATTTTATAAATTTTTTGAATATTTTAATCATTTAATTAAGGGGTTGAAAATTGACTTTTTGATTAAAAGTGTTTTCTGGAACTTTAACATTTTATTAAAATACTAGACCTCACTATGATCAGTTAGAAGGTAAGTACGTTGAAATCAGATTTTTTTACATTTTATTACGAAGGTTTGAAGTTTTGAACTAGTTTTAACTACGGTTTGACCAATTTGTTGACTTTTTGAAATATTGCAGATTTCTGGAATTTAATATTTTTAATAAATATTAGAGCTTATTAGGAGTTGAATGCAAGTGAGTTTGTTCAATTTTGATTTTTCTGGAATTAGTTATTAATATTTGAAGTTTAAGGTAATTATTGAATTTCTTGAAATTACTTAATTAGAGGGCCATTTTGTGATTTTCCTCCAAATGAATCCCAAACTCCTTGAAATCAACTCCAAAGGTCAAAAATGACCTAAGGAGAGATTCCCAAGTGTTTGGGAAATTTTTGGAATTTTTAATAATAATTAATTAATTATTTTGATTAAATATTGATTTTCACTTAAAATTTGATTAAGGTTTAAATTGCTGTCCAATAATTTTGATTTTAATTTTCATTTGTTAAGGGTTTAATTATGGTCAGTTAGAGGGGTTAAACATAATTTTTGGGTTTAAATTGGATTTATTATATTTTCCGGAAGGTTTAAAGGCTTAATTAAGACTTAAACTTAAGAAAATTAATTAGGGGCCCTAGTTACTTCTAAAATCAGTGAAAATTTTCCTAGTGGCTGTGAGTGTCACTATGTTTGAGATGTTCAAAGTTCAAGTTCAAATGAAGTGTATCCTAATTATAATGAATTTTCAAAGTTCTCTAATCAAAGTCCTTAATTTTTGTCCTTAATTGTGTCACTAGGTTCACTAGGTTTGAATCGAGGTTTTCACTAACCCTTGACCAAGCATGAAGTAGACACACAATAGCAACCAATTCCTAGATCTAAGAGAGCCTTAGACTAAGTGCAAGTGTGTGCACAACCTAAGCATGCAAATATTGATGGTAATTAAGAGAATAAAGTTTTGATTAGTGAATGATTAAAACCTAATCACTCACTAATCATTCCCCAATGACTTCTATTCACATATTCAATCCATGCTTAAAATTTTGACAAACCTCTCAAGATTTAAGGATTTAAAATATGTATATAATTTCAAAAGTAGTTTTCAAAAACAAACGTGTATATAAATAAACTTATAGATGTATAGAATATAAGTTTAAAAATAGATAATCAAAATGTTTGTCAAAAATAAAATTTTAAATGACTTGAGAGATTTCTGATTTCAAAGCTATTTAAAAATTAATTTCTAATTTTAAAATAATTAATATAATATTTAATTACATATTAAAGAAATTCAAATAATTCAAGTTAATTGAAATGAATTAAGTTTTGAATAATGAAAATAGTTTTGAATTAAAATTCTCAGCTTTCTTAAAATTTTGAAAGTTTTTAGATTTATTTTAATTAAATAATAATTAAAATATTCAAATAATCAATATTTAAAATTGCTCAAAATATATATAATATTTTTAAATGATTCTAATTTTAAATTAAAGGTCTCAGAAATCTGAACAGTTTGATATAAAACACTTAATTTTCTGACAAGTATTTATTTTTTAATATTTTTTTGAAGTTTCAGTAATTAAAAAATAACTAAAAGACTAATTAATCCTTAATTAATGTGATCTGGAGGCGGGATTAACGCGTGGCGCTCGCTGGTTGGTGGGACCAAAGCGCGGCCAATGATTGGCATTCAATGCATGACAGCGGCTGGGGTCCACGCGGCTTCCACTTAAACCAGTCAGCATAAATGGCAGCCGTTCGATCTCCCGTGGAAACGAAACAACGGCTCAGATGATATCACGCGGTCTGAGCTCACGGAGAAGGATCAGACGGCGAGATATCAATCCCGCGGTTTCAAATTAACGGTCCAGAAGCCGCCGCACGAAAAGCTCTGCCCTGAGAGGAATACACGGTCGGAACAGACCGCGAAATAGCCCGATCTGGACCGTTGATTGAGCGATCAACGGTCCTGGAATCGCACGCCTGAGCCAGACCGTGAATGACACCCCAAAAATGATTTTTAACTCGTTTGCTCGATACAGTCAATGAAATTAATTGAAATTTTAAATATGGA
The DNA here is from genome assembly GCA_016618105.1 of Dendrobium huoshanense. Lineage (NCBI taxonomy): Eukaryota > Viridiplantae > Streptophyta > Magnoliopsida > Asparagales > Orchidaceae > Dendrobium > Dendrobium huoshanense. The sequence continues at coordinate 32,027,846 of CM028345.1, forward strand.
TAGCTTGGATGTACAGAAATTATGGGGAATCAATAGTTTAGCCTAATATGCATTAAATCGAAAGCTATTTAAACTAGGTGTCTTAAACTAGGGTTAGAAATTTAAAGTGATTCAATGGACGGTTTGGACCGTTTTTGGATTCTCTGAACTTGTAGACTGTCCACGTTTATTTGTCCTGTTGAATCCACGTCCTGAAATGCAGCCGATCGAGAGGTAGAGGCGTTTGAACTGGAAATGCTTCGGTTGGCCGGAATCCTCGCCGGCGGCAGCTTTGGACGGGTGGTTTTGGCTTGGGAAATGAAGAGGAGATGGTTGAGAGGTTTGATGAGCAGAGAGCTCAGCTGGGGAGACTTGAGATGGTGAGAGAATGATAGGGTTTGAATGAGGCTTCATTTGAGACTTTTGCCCTATTCAAACATCCCCAAGCCAAATGGATGGCTGGGATGCATCAGGGGGCTCTCCCTGATGAGGGACAAGTGTCCCAAACCGTCAGGTGGCAGGGAGAAAGGCTGGGAAAGGCCCTCCAACCATTGGCCAAACATAGGGAGGTGGGGGGACCACTGCCATTTAAGGCTAAACCAGGGCCTGATCCTTGTTAGGAGAGCTTTGAGTGAGCTTTAAACTACAAGGGGGTCGGCCTAGGGCAGCCCTAATGGAGGAAAAGGGGTTTAGCACATGATGGTGCCCCTTTGAGGAGTTTAAATGAGGGTTTGACAATGTTGACCAGTCAACTGGTCAAAGGAGGCTGAGGTGGCAGCTGACTTGGCATGGGGAGGAGTTCAGGAGCTGAAGTGATGGGTCATTGGGAGTTTAAATGAGTTGAAGTAGCCTAGGCCAAGAGATTTGGCTACTTAAGGGTTTGTTGACCATGTGGACCAGTCAACTGGTTGACCAAGGGTGAGGTGGCAACCAAAATGATTTAGGAGATTGATTATGAAGCATGGAAAGGGTTTGGCAAAGAATTGAGTGGATTTGGAATTTAATTCAAAGTGGAGGCCTTAAGGGTTGATTTGGTCAAACTAGGTTGACTGAGTCAACCAGGTTGACCCAGGATGTGGGTTTGATCCAGGTGGGTTTGATACAGTATTTGAAGTTTGGTAGAGCTGATTCCATGGTTAAATGGTTCATTTAGCTCAAAAGGGCTTAATGGGCCCTTAATGGGCCCTTAAGCCAAAATTAGTTGACTTGGTCAACCGGCTGGGTCCAGGAGCTGGAAACGGGTTCAACAGATTTTGAATGACATTTCAAGACTAATGGAAGTGGTTCCATGGCCTGGAGAGGTCATTTGGGTCAAAACACCCATTTGGACCCTTAAGGGGTCATTTGGGTCAACTAAGTTGACTTGGTCAACCAGGTTGACCCAGGGCTTGGAAATGGGTCCAACAGGTTTCAAATGACGTTTCAAGACCAATGGAAGTGGTTCCATGGCCTGGAGAGGTCATTTGGGTCAAAAGGCCTATTTGGATCCTTAAATGGTCTCTTAGGTCAACTGGGTTGACTTGGTCAACCAGGTTGACCCAAAGCTTGGAAATGGGTCCAACAAGTTTGGTTTGATATTTGAAACTTGCTGGAGGTGGTTGCGTTCAATTCGGAGTTCATTTGGTTTGAAATCACCAATTGAGCCCCATAGGGGTATTTTGGTCATTTTGACCCCTGGTCAACTGGGGGCCAAAATGGATCAACCAAAATGCAGTTTAATGTTCAGTGAGTCATAATTAAGGGTCTGGAAGTAATTAGAGGCTTTGGAGAGGGCTCTAAGGTCAAAATCCACTGGATGGCAGATCCAGTGGCATAGGCCGTAAATATTTGAAGGTTTTGCAGCCTATGTATTTTGATTAAGTTTCTGGCGTTAGAGACCTCAGAATGGGCTCAAATTTGGAGGGTTTCCTCCAGAGACATGTCCCATCAGTATGCAACTGACAGACTCTGAATCGGAGGTCAATTGATTGATTTTGAAGTGTTTGAAAATTTGCTGAAAAAGGCTTTTAGGACTTGGTCTTTTAGCATTGGATTTGGGTTTGGATTTTGGATTTGATCTGGATTTTGAGTTTGATAGATTAAGTTTGAATTATCCAAATCATTTATAGTCATTTAGGGAATTATAAATGATTAGATAGGTTTAAAGCTAGATCAAAGGTAAGATCTAAGATTAAACTGGAGATTAAGATCTGAATGGGTTTAAAGTCTGGATTTGATTGAAGTTTGAGTTGAACTAAGGTCTAGACATCTCCTAGGGTCTAAGAAGATCATAGGGTTTGAATCTAGGAGAGTCTTAGGGTCTAGAATAGATCCTAATATCTGGAATGGTCTGGAAGAATCCTAGGGTCTAGAGTAGATCCTAGGGTCTGGAGTCTAGAAGGGTCCTAGGATCTAGAATGGATCCTAAGGTCTGGATCTATGAGAATCCTAGGTTTTAGACTGGTCTGGAGTCTGGACAGGTCCTTAGTGACCTCATGCAAAAATGAGGTCAACATGTCCTTGATGTATTTACATTTGCTAAGGAATGTTCCATCATCTATCTACTTTGCACTAAATCCATTAAGATAATTATGCTCTCCCATCAAACTAATCTTAAATTCTTTACTCATTATTTTTAAAAATTCATCAGATATATTTTTATTTAAGGATCCAAACAAGATGTCATCAACATAAATTTGGATAATGAGTAATTCTTCTCTTACCTTTTTGAGGAATAGGGTGGTGTTTGTGCTACCCTTAATAAAGGCTCTATCTAGTAGGAATGTGTTTAGCATTTCATACCATGCTCTAGGTGCATATTTTAGTCCATATAATTCCTTCTTTAACTTGAACACATGATTTGAAAATTATGAATTTTTTAAATCCTAGGGATTTCTCAACATAAACATCTTCTTTAATTACCCCATTTAAGAATGAGCACTTAATATCCATTTGACATAATTTAAATATTCTAAAATAGGGAAAAGTTAGTAGCACCCTAATGGCTTATTGTCTAGATACAGAGGCAATGGTTTTCTCAAAATTAATTCCTTTAAATTGATTGTACCCCTTAGCAACTAATCTGACCTTATTTCTTATCACAATTCCAAAGTGATTCATCTAATTTTTGAACACCCCCCCCCCCCCCCCCCCCCAACCACACTTTAGTCCTTTGGTCTTTGACAAGTTCCCATACATCATTTCTAACAAATTGATTTATCTCTTCTTATATTGCTAGGATCTATAATTCATCACCTCAAGCTTAATATATGTTGGTGGATTCTATCATAGAGATAAAAGCAGAATGACTAATTTCCTTCCTAAGTACATGTTTAGTTCTAACACTTTCAAATGGGTCTCCTAAGATAAGTTCTTTAGGATGACTAAACAAATATCTTAATTCTCTAGGCAGTTACTCCTATGGTTCTACTCTATCTCCTATAGCAATGGCTTGTACCCCTTAAATGACATCCACTTCTTCTTCTTCGAGTTTAGATTCATATGTCATATCTAATTCATCAAATATCATATGGGTAGACTCTTCTACTACCAAAATTCTTTTATTAAAGATTTTATATGCTTTCCTTCATCAGATTTTGGATAAAATTTTCTTAAGGGTGATTTTCCATTGATCGGGATAAATCATTTACACCCAAAAATATGCAAGTGAGAAAGGTTTGGTGTTCTACCCTTAAGGAGTTCATAGGGTGACTTATTCAGCTTGGATCTAACATTTACCTTATTTAAAACATAATAAGCATTATTTACTACTTCTGCCCAAAAACATCTAAGGAGTGAGTATTCAGTTAACGTGGCACTATCAGCTTCTACAAAGATTTTTTTTAATTTTATCTATTCCATTATTCATAGGAGTCTTAGGAGCAAAGAAGTTATGTTTACTATATATCTCTTGATAGAAAAAAGCAAACCTATCATTTTTAAATTCTCCACCATGATAACTACGAAGGGTTAAAATTTCACATCTTAATTATCTTTGAATCCAAGTGGAGAAAGTTTTTAATTTCTCAAATGACTCACTCTTATGTGCTAGGAATTCAACCCAAGTAAATCTAGAGAAGTCATCTACTACTATAAATCCATATGTCTTTCCTCCTAGGTTGGCTAAATTAACAGGTCAAATACATCCATATAAAGGATTTCTAGTGGCCTAGAGATGTTGAAGTTCTTAATTGAATAAAATGAAGACTTAACTTATTTTCCTAGTTGGTAGCCATCACATAAGTGGTCCGTAGTGAAGTCTAACTTAGGGATGCCTCTAATTATCTCTTTCTGGGTAATCTTCCAAAAAGATTTTATGCTCGCATGACATAATCCCCTTTGCTATAGTTAGGAATCATCAACAACTATTTTCAAACATATGGAATTAGAATAGTCAATATAGTTCAAGTTTAGCATGTAAATATTATTTATTCATTTTCCTTCTAATACAAGTTTTCTATTTAAACTAGTTATGCATTTTTTAGAAAGAAATTTGATGTCAAAATCTTTATTACACCATTGACTAATGCTTAGTAAATTATGTTTTAAACTATTAATTAATAGAACATTCTCAACAATAAATCTTTTAGCATTGTTAATTATACTTGAGCCCACCACTTTCCTAGTGGGGTTGACTCCTAGTGTCACCTTACCTCCTAACCTGACCTCTAGTGTGATGAACTGCCTCATATCATAAGTTAAGTGCCTCGAGTATCCACTGTCCAACTACCACATGCTCTCACTAGTTCTTATGTGAGAGCACCCTTACAATGTCACTTAAAAGTTAGATTTGTGAACCCAAGTGAGTTTTGGTTCCACCATATACATTGATGAATGAGATGAATGCAAGAAATGCAGCGATGAATGTAATTTTGGCCTCCACACTAGATGTGTCCTACAGTGAATTGTGCAATTGTGGGATATATAAGTTGACATGCTTCAAGAGTAACACCTAACACCATGAAATGGATTTACTAACCTATGTGGGTCATGGTGCCTCTTCCTAGGTTTATGTGATGCATGCTTTATTGAGGTGTTATGAAGTTGTGTGAAGGTAGGTGATGGTTTATTTTCTTGAAGTGCTTTTATTTTTTCTTACTGAAACGTTTTTGCACTTTCTTGAATAGATACTTCTATTTCTATTGCATGCTCACTTTTATCTATTCCTAATGCACATGCTTCTAATTCTTTAAATGAATTCTCTAGTTCAACATGTGCTATTTTCAAGGATTCATGTGTATTAGTTAAGTCAATATGCTTCTTTTTTAAGGCCTCACATTTACCTAGAAAGGTCATGAATTCAATATCTAAATTAGAATGTTTGGAAATTAAACTAACATGTTCTTTTTAAAAAGTAGTAAATTCAGTATTGAGACTAGATGCATCTTTTTTAGCTTCCTATATGAATCATTTTTTTTTTTTTTGAAGTAACAAGTAATTCATTATAGGAAAGTTGACATACCTCATCTTAGACATAAGAAACAGGTTTGTTATCTTCTCCTTTGCTTCTGGTTCAAATAATTCTAAAGAAAAGTCAGCCCCAAAATGCTTTCTATGTGTTTTTATTGCCCCTCTTGAACTCTGACTTCTCTTCACCATTTTCCTTGATCGGGTGAGTCTTCAGGTTGGGGCAGACAGCTTGGAAGTGCACTGCTTTTCTACATTCGAAGAAAATTGTGTCAGGAGAAAGATTAAGATTTTTTTTCTTTTACATTTGCTCCAATGATGTTGAGGATGCCTCTATCTTCTTTTTAGAAAGCTCTTGAACTGTTGTGCCATTAAGGTGATGTGGTCATCCTCCTCCCCTACAGAATTATTAATGAAGAATCATTTGCTTTTAATGCTAATTCCTTCTTTTCTCCTCCATCACTTTGTATTTGACTCACTCCTTCCTTATAGGTAATAATTGACCCAATCAAATTATTAATTGAGTAAACATTTAAGTCTTTATTTTCAATAATTACAATTATCTTAGCATAATAAAATCTATGTAAAAATTGTAGAATCCTATTACCTGCTACAAAATTTATAAGTTCTCCACCCAATGAATGTAGGGATGTCATTATTTATGAAAACCTAGTATACATTTCACAAATTGATTCATTAGATTTCATACAAAATAAATAATAGTAAAAAGTATGATGTTTAACCTAGACTATTTGACTTCACTAGTTTCTTCGTAGGTTATGCATAGTTTATCCCAAATATCTTTTCCAGTAATATAAGTTGATAAATGCATATAGTCATCAGATTTTAATGCATAAAAAAATAGTTTATATATTTAACATTCAGTTTCAATAAATCCCTATCCTCATTACTTCATTCATTAAATGGTAGTTCAATTTTAATGTCATTTACAAAATGAAAAGGTACAAAATAATCTTCTTGGACTAAAATCCAAATGTGATAATCTATAGACTGCAAGAAAGTAGTCAAGTAAAATTTTTCAAAAATCAAAATGTATATTATCACATAAAGGTGGATGAGTAATAAAGTAACCTTCCGTAGTGTTATGACCAAAATTAGCCATTGATCATTTTTCAAAAGTTTGCTAAAGCCTTATTTTTTAAACTTGCTCAAATGTCACTTGAAAGTTTGACATGGTTGTTAAACCACATAGAACTAGCCCGAGGTATACCAAGAGAGGGAGTGAATTGGTTATTTTATAAATTTCTTTATCATAAGAAAATTTCTTTTTTACTTTTTAATAACAAAAACAAATAATTTGATCACTTGATGTGAAAGATAATAAGCTTAGCAGTAATTATAACAATGGTGATAATAATTGAATAAACTTAATCAAATATCAACCACATATTTTTAATCCAAAAATTATCAGGAAAATAATTTATAGAAAGTAAAATGTAGAAAATAAAAATCAGAAAGAGAACACCAAAATTTTATAGTTGTTTGGTCAACCTGACCAACATCTAATCCTCAGAGTCCTCTGCTGTGGGTATTGCACTAACATAAAATGACTCTCTTTTTCCTCCCACAGTAAGGTAGAGAAGGCCTTGCAGGCTCACTTTTATCAAACCTAAAACGTTGGAGTGTCAGAAGCTATGTCACCTTCCCCGGGGATGGTAGTGGACCTTGAATTATTTTTTCCCTCCTAGAGAAGATAGAGAAACAAAAGCTTTTTCTCCCTCCTGAAGAAGGCAGAGTACCTCGATGACTTGACTTTGAAGCCTCTCTCTGAAGAGAGCCTTCAAGGACTCATCAAGGCTACAGGAGGATCAACGGCGTGGCTGGCCCGGAGAAACCGTATGATCTCCTCACACTTCTTCTCCCTCAAGCTCAACCTCACATTCGCCTTCCTCTCAAACCCTAGTTTTCTCTCAAAAGCACCTCTCTCATAGTTCCTTCAGCTGTCGCATAATTTTCCCTCGTTATAAAGAGATTCAAAAACTATTGCTTAAGTATTAAGCTTCAAGAAACCTTAAAAATTCAAGTTGGTCTTCATTGTTCATAAATGACAATTAGAATTCATGCAATACGATCAGTTTAAAAACTAGATCCATCCTGTATGATACAAACAATCATGTTGATGAACTATTTAACTTTTTCGAACACATTTTATAGTATGATCTAAATATCGTCTAGTATAATATATTTTCTTTCTCTCAATTTGTACAGGATGATTCCTAAGATGATTAGAAATCATCTCTATCAATTGTTCCATGCTGCTCTCATCATATAGTATGGTAAGTTGACTTTAAGTTGGTTGTCCAATATGATATGAATATCACGTAGTACAATTAGTTCAAAATTTTTTATTTCTTTAGTATGATATTTCGGATGACCAAATTTCATTTCTGCCAATCATACGATGCGATCAAGTTCATATAGTATGATATGATATCATTAATTAAGTTATTATTTAATTAAATAATTATGGGGGTTAATTTAAGTATGATTTCAAAATATCATACAATATGAATCACATCATACAGTACGATCAGTTCAAAATTCAAATTTTGAATATCTTACTTAATTTATCAGACAACTAGGATTTTCATATCGTAAAGAATCATACAGTGCCATCTAGATCATAAAATATAATTAGTCATAGAAACTAATTGTTTTATTATTCGTTAATCCATTCTCTCTTTAATTGATTGTATAGTATGATTATAAGTTATAAAGTATGATTAGTACAAAAGATTTCATCTTTAAAATTTTCTCACTCCCCCTATTTGTGTGCACGACCACCCAATTACATGCACTCTTATGTGGATAGACTCAAGAAATAAAAAATAATGAAAATAAAAGAACAGATACTTTTCTTTACATACTATTCTATCCAGTCTTGAGCTTCCAGTAGCCTTAAGCAGTGTATATTTTATCTATAATATTAGTGCTCACAGATAAAAGTAATATAAAAAATATTCAAGGAGAAAAATAATAATTAAATCAATAATATTTTTCATTATCAAAATCACATATTAGGGATCCTTGATTAGAACAGTTCTTTAGAGTTCTCTTAAAATCAATGAATTAAGACATGGAGGATAAGATAATTATTTGAAAGAAGGGTGTTGATGGATAAAACTCATTGAATTGAGATGGTAATGGGAGCATCTATTTGAATGGATCATAAATATAAAGATGGTAATATAGTTCCCATGTTAGTTACTCTATAAGGAGACAGAAAGAATATAAATAAGAAAATCTAAGAAGGAAGAATTGAGAAAAAACACAATATTAGGAAGTAGGTGTCACAACCAACCTTGATAAGACACACAGATGGAATTATTCTTATAGTGTTGGCTTGTGATAGTCCAACTCAAGATAAGAGTATTGGGGAACTTTTTAAATTTCTTCTTTCAGTTAAAATTAAAACAAAAAATAGATTAAAGAGCTGGTAAAAACTTCTAATATATATTAAATAACTTATCACAATTTTTTTTTTTTTTTCATTTCTCATCAAAATGTTTACACTAGAGTACATGACAATAAATTAAAATATAAAACAGAACAATTTAAATAACTTTCCATGATTATATTAAAATAAGAAAAGACATACCCATATAGAATTAAACAGATTAGATCTTGACTCCATTACTTTATTAGGTCCATCCCTTTCCTTTTAATAAAAAAAATATAGATAAACTATGAGACAACATAACTCAATAGGCCATACTCACTGATTTAAGTTTCCAAATAAATTAATGATTATTTATTTAACTAAAAATAAAAGTATTTTATATGAACTGAGCATGATATTACTTAAAAATATCTAAATTAAAAAAGATTGTGTACTAAGAATAAATAAACATGGACTTCATATATCAGAACAAAAAATAATATATTTCTCTTAAGCCCTTACATCATGCATTAGAAACAAAGCCTTATGAATGGCATGCTAGTTTATAGAAAAAATAAGATTGTATCATTCCCAATACCCGCACAATAATAGAATATGCAAATAGCATCAAAACAAAATGTGTATTTAGCACACACACACACACACACATAATAAATCTCCTCAGAAACACACATTTCAGGTAGATAAATATATAATTCATTGAATTTTTGTAAAAGAAATATAAATAAACTCATTTCAAAATTTAACAAAATGCTTAATTTAATGGTAGACAAAAGAACATACTACTGAGCAAAAGTTTGCTATTTTAGAATATAACCAAGTTACCAAAAAATTGTTCAAAGCATTGTTTTGAAGCTTTACTTGTATTACAAGATTATTTTTTAGGGTCAATTATTTTCTAGATGACTAAAATTGCACATTTTTCAAAAAACCCAACATAAAATTTCTATACAAAAAAATCTAAATGTCTAGAATTATCATCCCTATAACATACACGGTTAAAGTTTTACTGATATCAAGTTTTTTGCTAATGAATTATAAATTAAATAAAAAAATTGTCAAAATTCTCATATTTTTAAAAAATGAGTTAGGCAAAATGCAACCTACTTCAAATTAGACAACTTTCAGAATTGGGCCAACAATTAGAAATTGTACCTACTACACACTAGATTAGTCCGAGGGGAATTTTCTATCATACAATTAGACCAATACATTCCTCCATTTTAACCATCCAACTTGATATCTACTAATAGTATCCACATCTATTTCACCATGAACTCCCTCTTTAGTATTATCAATAAGAAAAATATCATCAACAAAATGCATATACCATGATACAATCTCTTTCAAATGTCTACCGAGAATATCCATGACCAAAGAAAAAATAAATGGGCTACTTACGACGAATTTTCAATGGCTGAGGCGGTGAACGTCGGTGATGGAGCAATGTACACAAAGGTGACGGAGGTTGTATTTGGCTTGAGGCAACTGACGTGAGGGAGAGCGAAGTAAAATGAGAAGAATGAAAACCACGGAATAGAGCCTTTTCCGGCGGATTTCGCCAGAAATATTTTGTCAGGTTTATGTAAGACGATGAATTTTCCGCCGGTAATTTTCGGCTCATTTTTCGCCGGAAGTAAGCACCTATTTTATAAAAACTGATGGCCTTCCCAGTGATTTTCTGCCGAAAAGTTTCCAGCAGTTTATGTGATGGAAAATCTGCCACAATGTTACGGACAAAATAGTTACCGGCTACACCGCTGCTTTTACCAATGGATATAATTCCTCCGGTATACCAAGGTTTTTCTGGAGTGACCGGAGTTGCCCAAAACTAGCTTTCTCTTTAAAAATCCTCCTCCTCCTCTCTCTTTCTCTAGCTGTATATCACAATTGGATGTAATAAATTTGATTTGGTTTTTAAAAAGAATTTTTTTAATTAAACAAAAAATTTGACTGAGCTCTATAGTGCTCAATTAAATAGTTTGCAATGCTCCCTCTAGGCGCCCACAACACCGCAATGACACATATGATACTTCCTCGGATGGGCGCTTACACCCGTTGGGATGCAGTATCCTTTATCAACTTTTCATTTCTTTTTGTCATTATGTTTTATGCAATGTTTTTGGTGAATGTTGTGCAGGTGATGATCAAGTTCTAAACCCAATTGGATATCCAAGCGTTGTTTTTATTTTGGGTATGGCTGCTTCCCTATCGGTTTTAGCTTTTTAAATTGTATTGTAGAAGGGATCTCATGCTCCTAGTTTTTTATTTTGGTTTTTTTAATGTAGTTCTTTGAGCGTTCGCCAGCATCTGATCCCTCCAAAGACTTGTATACTTTTTTGTGATATTAACGCGTAGACCATTTTACGAGTTTTAACAAAAAGAAAAAGAAATGCGTGTAATACTTCCTTCCTTACATGTAAATGTTACTTGGTTTCCCATTAATAAGTGAAAATAATGATTTGAAATAGCTTTGTCTTTGCTTCTTTTTATTCACACCTAATTAAAGAAAATGACACAATAATTACTTACAAAACCGAGATCAATCGAACCTGTCATCATATGCTTGATGTTTCAGTTTCCAATGTGTCAAAGATGAATAAAGATGTTTTGACAATTTGTCGAAAGCAAGATAGCTAAAGCTCCTAAGCATGTTTACTATTCCAAACTTTGATAAACTGTCTCAATTTCACTGTGCTGAAATAGATTGGTGTGGTTTCTAGTGAAGAAAAAAAGCTCATTTTGTTTTATAATGAGAAAAAATGATTCTTGAGATGATTTTTTTTTTAATTTAAACTTATGAAAAGTGTGCCAACTTAATACTATTATTTGATTTTAAAAAAAAAATTAATTTGAGTCTTCACTCTTTTCATTCCAACAACTTTCAGTCATAATAATAATTATTTAAATAGTATAGTAAAAAAACATATACATTAGTAAGCATTTACATGAAAAAGAGAGAAAAAATAGTTTTTAATCAAATTATTTTTTTCTTGAAATATAGATATTTAGCACAACACTTGGGCTTCAGTTTGGGACAATTTCCTCACAACTTTGTACCATAGTTTTGAATCACAAATTGCTTGAAAGCGGTGAAAAATAGCGATCAAAAGCTATCTCAAACAAAATCATAGAAGAAAGTTATTATAAAATTTAAAGAAGATCATTAACATAACTAGAATGAAAATAATTATGTCAGAATAATCTGGTAAAAACAGACCTTGTTTAGCTTCAAATTCTTTGGATCTACTTTCAAATGACTACCCATCATAATAATCTATATTGCACTCACCTCTAAACATATTCAAAGAACTAAAAATTAATCAGGATATCCTAAAGAGATTTGTTTTTTTCCGCTACAATAAATTTAGGCTTTAGACATACGTCATTGCTCACTTATTAATAAGATTTAAAAGTATTGATATAATAAAATAGTTTTAACAAACATGATTTTTTAGGCATGTCATTTCTTTTAGTCTTTTCCATCACTTTTAACAAAGTCAGGATAAAAACAAAATTAAATGCTTCAGCTTTTGAACATACTTTCCAAAAATTACAGTTAATTTAAGGCTTTATTGGGACAGTTTTTTTACTGCTTTTACAAAAAGCTATTTTATAAAACAATAAAATTGTTGTCCCAAACAAAATCTAAATCTTAATTAAAAATATAGCCACAAACAACTTCATATTAGCATACAGTTCTAAATGCAATGTTAGATATTATCAAAAGTCTCAAATATTGTAACAAAAAAAAGCATTTAATTCATCGAATGTATGAAATATTCATTTGCCGTAGCATGACTTCCACCATGTATGATTATTTATTTATTTTGCATGGTTGCACAGAGCTTCAGTTCAAAGATGGCGAGCTCGGGTATTGAATATTATTGAATAATCAGTTGATGATAAGTACTTTTTGATAAGTTTAATACTTTTCTTTTAAACAGATGTGCATGCTGCATGCATGTAATACTATTATGTGTTGCAAAACATATTGTAGTTTATAAGTTATGTCCACTAATAAAGTTGAACGATGAGCACCGACGAAGTAAGAAGCTTTTTTGTTTGTACGATCTCTCCATCTTTGAAGCTTCGTGCTTCCTTCTGCTCTACGACGATGAACAAAATGCTTTTAATCTTTGACTTCAATTATTACTGCATTCAAATAAGTAAGATCAGCAGACGAAAAGCAGCTCCTTTTTTGGATTATAAAGGCAAAAGGTGATTCTGTTATATGATTTTGTTTAGTATGATGGAATTAAGAGAAAAAAATTACAGAAAAGTAAGAAAATTTTACTTTGGAAAAATAAGAAATTTTATTAAGTTTTTTTTTTTATTTAAATTATTCTAAAAATTAATCGTATAAGAAATCTGTTTAGTAGTTTTTTTTTAAACTAATATATAGATTTGTTTTTTAAATGTTAAATGCTTATTTTAGCTGTTACAAAAAAAAAAAAAAAATCAGTTTTCATTTATCTGCGAGAGGTAGTATTCAAATTTGTTTTAATTTCTTTGAAAATTACACAGCAAATCGAAATATTATATACTAAAAATGTAGAAAGTATAAATATTAGAAAATTTATTCTTACAAATATTTTGAAATAGTTGCTATTTTTATTTTATTTTTCATTTTTTGTAAAACATATATATTTTTAATATTTATTATTTAAAAACCTATTAAAATTTTAATTCTTTTTAATATAGTTTGTTTATGTTGCTTTCAAGAAAATTAAAATTTCTATAAATTAGACTGAACCAAACTCATCATGAAATTGAAACCATGAGTTCAACAAGATTGTCTTTATACCATTAATTGCTCACCAAATTTAATCTTTTAGTACTTTTCGAAGAGAAGGATTATTTTGACTGTCCATTTCACCCATGAACTTTATGTCATCCAATCTCGCATTTTTTTTTTCTCTCTCTCTCTCCCCCTAGGATAAAGTTTATATTAATTGTCGATTATTGCTCATTAAAATTAAGTTATTCAATCCATCATTCTTTCAAGTGGTGGACTGTCCTAACTACCTTTCCTAGCCTTAGAGGGGTCGATCCAAAATGTGATGGGCAAGAAGAGACGTTTGACAAAGTGTGAATGTCAAGCTGCCCTAGAACTATCCCTTTGAGTTTCACTCTTAGAGCTATGGCATGAAAGGCTATTTAGGGCATGGACACTCCTAAAAGTATTAGGAATGTTAAGAATATGATTTGGAGTATATAGAGAAGATCCAAGAGTTCTAACATTATAGGAAATGCAAATATTTCAGCTGGACATATAGGCCAAAAATCATAAAAATTCATCAGAACTAATAGTTTCTGGCAGATTTTCCACGAAGTATAATCCAACTAAAAATCAACTGGCAAAAATGAATTAGCGACAATGGAATATTTCCGTGGAAAATTATTCCAGTGGAATTTGGAATGGAAAAATGACATTTTTTAGGAGCATACTAACAAAATTTTCCGTCGTAATTTTTAGCGGAATTCAGGCCAAAAATTCGCCATAATTTATTGAGAAAATGTTTGCTGGTATCTCAATACAAAATTCAACATATCAATCTTCCAAAGAAGAATCCGTCATAAATCTTTAGCACTAGTAAAGAAAACATTTCTTGTCAATTATTACATATAATATAAAACTAATAGCAAACAGTTAAAAAAGTTTAGTAAGGCTAAAATTTCAACATTGTCACAAAATTATTGATCTAATATTAATTACAATATGCTCAAACTATTCTCAAACACTACAATAGTTCTGTAATAATCATATAGTTCCTCCATTATCTAACTTTTTTGTATTTTCATGTCTGCTTATGATTTTTGAACTTATTCTAGCTCTACTGCCAGGTTAGCATCCTATTGGCTAACCAAGCCCTCCTGGAGGGAGCTAACTATGCTCCATGATACAGAGGGACCTACCTATGCCCTAAACATTCAAAGCTTTGCTCTGCCTATTTTGATCCCAACTCCTACTGTAATATGGGCTGCCCAAACTCTAGTCAGGTCAACCAACACACTCTCATCAATCAATAGCAATCTCGCACATAAATTTTGTCGCTTATTTTTTGGCGTAATTCAATGTTTTGAATGCCGCTTACATTGGTGGATAAATATCCATCGGTAAACAACCTTTTCAATGTAGTGTGCCTCGTAGACGAGTTGATCCGTGCTTCTCAACATTTTTCTAATCTTCCCATTATATTGTGGCAACCAGTAGAAATCTATTTGTAAATTAAAAGTACAATATAGAATAATTTTTATTAGATAAATGAAAAAACAAATCTATTATTGTTATTGTTAATAACTAAGCTAAAACCCCCAAAACCACATATCTCGAATCTCCTAAGGAATTTTTGTTCATGAAACATATGGAGCATCTAATATACTTTGAAGGATGGAAGCTACAAACAATAATATGTTAAAAAATTACTTCTCATAATTTCTCAATAATCTAAGGCATGCATTACATATGTGTTGCCCTAAGTATCGTTGGACATGCATCCATCTGTTGACGGTGCTACTACATCTAAGGTGGAAGGTACTCCGATAAAAGGCTAAGGGAGTGGCAGATAGTAGAATGACTGGGAATATGGTGGATATGGATAGCTGGATGGGACTCCTTTAGATGATAGTAGGTGTTATTAAGGGTAGAATATAGTACAATACATAAAATCTCCTGAAGGAAAGTGAGGATACGAGGAATGAAACATTAACTAAGGATTCCCTACTGGAGGTGTAGGCAAAGTCAGACTCGGTTGGGCCTAGGTGGTAGGGTATGAAGAAGTCCTATCAATATCTCTAGCCTTTATAAATGGCCACTACATAAATTTTTGTGCCTAGTAAAGATATTTGTGATTGACTGCCAAGGGGGCTCATCACCGAAAGCCATCTGCAAAATAAAAAATAAATGATTAGTTTCGTAAATTACTTGTAATGAGAAATATTAAAAATTAAATTATTTATATAGTAAACTAACTATTATCACTATAGGAAAATGTTCGATTATCATCGGAGCTTTTGACAAAATAAAATATGCCAATTACAATGGAACATGAACCATCAAAAAATTCAATGGTGACATAATGACTGTACTTCTTGCATAAAATCCACTTATTATTTTCTGGCGTATGATCTGCCATCCTTTCTTCCATAATTTATGAGATAAGTAGTTTATTCTGACATATTTTTTGCTGGTAGTTTTCGACATACATTCCGATGGACATTTTGTCGGCCCAATTAAATTCGACAAGCTTTTTCATCAAAATTTTGGACGGCAAAAATAGAGGCATAATAACCACCAAACAAGCTGGCGGGAAAGCCCTATTTTCCTCCCGAGCCTGTCTTTCTTATCATTTCCTTCCTTCACATTTAAGTTTGCTCTGCTCGCCTCGGTCACCTCAGCCGAACACCACCTCTGTCGAGACTGACCCATTGCCCAATGAACTTCCACTGAGTTTACTGATGTTCAATATCTCAATCGTCGTTGTCGGTCACTCTTTTGTCAAAAAGGCACTATTAGATTTCATTTTTTTCATAGATTTTCTTTGTAAACATTAGCAATAGATTATACCATGGTGTATGAATTTTGTTTATGATATTCATCTTGTTGATAAGTCTAGAGGTTATATTTTATAGATAGGTGTATATTTTAAGTAGAATTAAATTTGGATGGCTAAAGTAGATGAATGCGGTAAGATTTGAGAGGGAGTTTATGTGTATAAGATGTGGTGAGACTTTAGAGGGAGTTAATGTTCGTAGGATGTGGTAAGACTTGAAATGTGAGATATAAAATTCCCCTCATATATAGTTAGGGAAAAACTCTATAAGATGTTGTGATGAAAATGTTGGAGAAGCTCTTATGAAATATATGATTAGAGAGAGTGAGAGAGTTGACATAAATGGTTATCACTTAAACTATATTTTTATATGCTAAGAAAATTTATAAATCCTCCAAACACATGTACCCCCCCCGGAAGACATATACATGCTTTTCTTAGCATGGTAGGATTGAAGGCCACGATTGCGATGTCACCTGACACCGATCGTACATGTCTTTCTTGATGTGGCAGGCAAGTTAATACTCTTTGTATTTCTCTTAAAAGGGGGAGACATTAGGAGACTGCTAGATTTTTCTTTGATAGGGTACTTATGTGAAAGAATACTACAATTTGATTTATAAATAAAATTGAAATATATCTACTTCCTATCAAAATATTTTCCAAAAATATATAATATCTTCACATCATATGAAGGATATATTATGAATATTAGAAATAAAAAAGTTTGATGTATAACTAATTGGCAAAAGGTTGAAAGACATTAGCATATAAGTTTATTAATGGGATAAATTTTTCATTCATACAGCGAAAGAACTGCACAGCTTCATAATAGATGGAATGTTTTGATTTTCATATTCTAAACATAAAAATTAAGTGCACCTAAGACTAGATGATATAATTGTTAATCTATGTCGTAAAGGGTTTTTGATATAATACTGGTATTAGATTTCTCATGGTGAGTACGAGCCACATTTTGATTCTCAATATGGCCCGTCTACAAGTACTAATATTACCGAGCAAGAAAATATTTGACCAAATCTTGAGGACTTAGTTAATGATACAACTGGAGCATAATTTATATAATATATAGTAGAGTTATAAAATAAGGAGGCACATAAATTTTATGATTTGTTACAGCTGCCCAACAACCAATATGGAGGAGGTGCACCACCCACTTAGAGTTATTCATTATTATGAATATGTTAAGAATTAAGATAGAATATAATACCCCCTATGAATATTTTAATCAATTCATTGGGATGCATAAAAATTAAATTGATAAATAACATAATTTCTATAGATTTATATCATACAAAAAAATTTATTTTCAAACTTGGTTTAAAATACACAAAGATATATTATTATGTCAATGAATGCATGTTATACTTTAAAGATAATTTATCAGAGATTGCATGCTATCATTGGAATACACCAAGATTTAAATCGAAGTCTGGAACTGAAAGAAAGTTGAAGGAAGCACCTGTTAGTAGGATATTTTACTTACTCATAATTCCTATGTTATAATAATTATATGTATCCATGAGATCTTCTATATATATATGAGATAATATAATGAACATATTTTATAATAAGGTGTTATCACACATCCATCAGAAGCAGAGGCTTGAAAACACTTGGATTATACAAATCCCACCTTTTTCCCAAAATCAAGAAATGAAAGATTAGGTTTATGCGCATATGGTTTTACTATATTTAGCCGATTTGCTTCATCTTACTCGTATTAACTCATGATACTCACCCCTTATAATCTTCCTTTAAAGTTATGTATGACTACTCTTTATGCGTTTCTAATGCTTATCATTACAGGGTCATATAATCCAGAAGTAAAAATCAATATATTCTTATAATCGTTAATTAATGATTTAAATTTATTATATGAAGAGGGAATAAGTACATATGATATCTCCACCAAACAAGACTTCATAATAAGGATAGCATAATTTTAGACAATTGGTGACTTTCCTATGTATGATATACTCTCAGGTTGGAACACATCATGCATGTTAGCTTGTCCATATTGTATGGAATATACAAAGTCATTCTGCTTATGATGTGGATGAATAAATTGCAATTAATGAGACTGAATTATAATTAGAGGAAGATAATTTAAGCATAGAGGAAAGTCATGAGGAATTTGATACTGGTGGAGATGTTTCCTCATATAAAAGTGAATCAATAAATGATGAGTTAATATAAGGTAAATGATTTTTGACAATATAATTTATTTGAACAATATGGCAATAGTTAGTTTTTTATTTTATTGGTTCTCAATTTCCTTTATTTAATTGATATATTATTTTATACTAACTTTTAGTTATAATTTTCATTCGTAATATTTCTTATTTTTTTACAGATGGCTTCAGGTGATGAGCCTAACAGAGGATTGATAAAAAATAAATTTCAAAAGTGCAGCAAGAAGATGACTGGTGGCCCATCCTGCTTATCTATTCATATTAAGGGGGCATCTTCATCTCATCCTCCCACTCAAAGTCAGACTAACCCGCCTTTACCTACTCCTACAGCTAGTAGCCTATAGTTATACTCATAAGATCCCCACTTTTCTTCACCAAAAAACCATGCAGAGTACTCCCTTTTACACTCAATACCCACCCCCACCTTTTTATGTTGGCCCTCCTACTTATACATATCCACCATATGTCCCACCACACTATCCCCCACCTCCCCCTCAGCCCGCTATAGATGGACCTTTGACCCCAGCTACAATAGCGCAGTCGATAGATGGGGGCATGTTGATTGAACATGATGGTGATACATATGTACTTAAAATATTATTAACATATAATTAAAATTGATTAAATATTTTTCTCACCTAACATATTTTTTACGGGTTTGACCCATCAAAATAACCTATGTATAAAATACAAGATAGAATATGGAGCTGGTATGATGCTCCTTATGTTTCTTATAAGAAAATCCCGAAATAAGTGTGAGACATATGATTTAGAGAGTTTCAGATTAGTTATTATATAAATATATTTTGTATTTTTTTTTTTTACATAAGCTAACAAAAATATCAATTTTATATTATATGTTTTTAAATATAAAAAGATTTTTTTGGTTGCCTTGCATAATTATAAAATTAGAAAGAATTTTTAGAAGAGTTGGTCGACTAGCATATGAGACATATTTATAGACATTAGAAAGGCAGGTGAGCGTCCACTCTGGATTGGTGACAGTGTATGGGCTAAGTTAACTAGTGCTTGGGTTAGCCAGAGTATAACAAGAGGAGGAACCAAAATAGACATTACATAGCTTCTAATGTTGGACATAGTGCTATTTGTTTGTTGTGTTACTAGGACGCCGATGAGGGTAGACGCTGCTTAAAGTAGCAGTGAAGATAGCCATGGATCCTCTTTCTCTTTTTTTCTTCTTTCTTGGAGGAGATTTAATCTCCCAATCCAGCAAGATGTATATATGTATGCGGGCTATGAGGGCCGATTGAGTTGCATAATTGTGTGATGGCTTCGAGAAGCGTCTAGCTCCAACATGTTAAACTAGCAAAGAGGAAAGCAAAGAAAAGGGCGCTATCACTCAATCCTTTCTAAGGAGCTTCCAAACCAAACAACCTAATGATTCCTCTTCCATCAATAGCTCTCTCTCTTTCCACAGGGAACTACTTTTCATAGGATGATCCGAATTAGGCTTTTTCTTTTTAGGTCTTCTACATGTGGGCATATCCTTTGTTTCTTCTAGCTAGGGTAGGGACATGGATCGGGCATGGGTAGTTCCCTTCATATTGTGGGTTCAGTTCCATATAC
Organism: Dendrobium huoshanense; assembly: GCA_016618105.1. Classification (NCBI taxonomy): domain Eukaryota; kingdom Viridiplantae; phylum Streptophyta; class Magnoliopsida; order Asparagales; family Orchidaceae; genus Dendrobium; species Dendrobium huoshanense. The sequence continues at coordinate 32,047,990 of CM028345.1, forward strand.
TGAGCACGTGCGATGTTGGGTAAGAAATTTTAAAACTTTTTAATAATTTTCTTTAATATTAATACTAATGTAAGTCTATTATAGAAAAAGTTGCTAAGTAGAGAATTAACTTCTATTGAATTGCATAATCATACCCACAGGCGGCAAGAGGACCAATAATGGGTTGATGAGCGAGCAAAAAAAAACCTATGTAAGTATATGAGTTTAATATTTTTTTAATGTTTTGTCTAAATCGCTTAAATTTTTATTACCTTTTATAGGAGATGTATACATGACTTCGAGAGAGCTAGGCTGCAGTAGGTGAGGGTTTTTCTTATTCTGCAAAATATTCTGAGTACCGCATTTGGTCGTAAGCTGTAGGAGGAATGCAAAATTGTAGGGTTTATAGTTTAGGTTTGCAAGCCCATGTATATAAGGGGATGACCTCTAGTGGCTGTAACTTCTCACCAAGTTCCTAGGAGTCCTTATATAGCTAACAGGCAGCTGCCCTTCAAGCTCAGCTAGAGCAAGTAAGGAAGTCATAAGATGACTGGAAAGTGTAGATGCAGATGCAGATGCAACACAATCAATTGTTGGATGAAATGCAAAAAATGAGGGAGAAAATTAGTGGAAAGGATAGTGAAAATGAGGTGGCTTCAGTAGAAGACAAGTTGATAAATTTAGATTAGATGTTGTTTATTTTTTTAGCTTCATCTAACTTATTTGTTTTTGGACATTTGTGTACTTTTAAACAAACAAACTATCTAACTTTACTTTAAACTGTCTGGTTGATTGTTCAATATTTGGAAGTTATAGGTATGAATACTTGGTAATGTTCAATGTTTAATATTTTGTGATGTTATTCAATGTTTAATAAATGTGATGTTGTTTAATTACTGTATGCAGGTTATATTATAAAAAAAGATTTATGAGATGGAAGGCTATTTTTTTGTTATTGTTATAGGTTTACGATGAATAATATGCCTCAAATCCGCCTGAAACTATGATAAGATGAATCATTTTTTAACTTTTGGTGCATCTTTTGCATCAAAATTTTCAGCGGATTATTCGTTGGTTATATACATCAATAATTTTCTAGTGCAGTTAATGATGGAATATCCTCCTACACTACTGACACAATATTACACCGGATATAATGCCGAATGTAATGCCAAATCTATCCTACAAAAATTACATATTTCCCATATTTTCTTCGTCAGAATTGCACCAGAATGTACGCTAAAAAAAATTTTCGGCCAAAATATTTAGCTGGAATTTTTTTTTTATCGATGAGCAAATCATCATCATTTGTGAATTCATCAAATTTTGTACATTCCCCTCATTACCGGTGGATTTTTTCCACTGAAAATGAGCCATTTTCCTATAGTATATGTCATAAAAATTATGCATTTAATATGAACTATAAAAAACTAAGGTATTAATGTTACAAAACATATGTAAAAGAAGAACTGTAAGAAACTCTATATATTTACTTTCTAATTACTAATCATTACTTAATTCACCTCCATTTGACAAGCCCACATCCTCACTAGTAACATCTTCCTCACTATTTTTCTCAATGTCCAAGTCCACCTCCTCTAAATTAACTAACACTCGTTAGATATAATTTGATTATCAATATTATTGGCAAGCTCATAAAATTTTAACATATATTATTCATGATATTATGATGGTATTAATGTAGTACTCTTAAAAACTCCAAGGGATTTAGCTTTATGACTATAAGACAATCTTGTTTACCATGCACTCTACCTATATAACTAGCAAAATAAACCTAACTTTCCTTGCTAGCTATTAAAAAGTGGTCATATTTTGCATATCTTCTACCTCGCTTTACTTCTATAATATCATATAGTTAATGTACTCTTGTACCTCTCTTATATACAAGATCAAATCAATTACAATTAAAGAGATATAACTTGATCCCTTCACCCAGAAATTATAATTACAATACTTCCTATAAGAGCCCATAGTATTCACAGTCATCTCTCGTATGGTTGTTCTCTATAATAGAGACATTGTTGTTTTCTATCTTTCAACCTTAAAACTAAGATTTGATATAAATATGTATCCATTCACAATAAAAATTGGCCATAATTTCACTAGTCATATTTTATCATATTTTTTTCTCAGATTTATTAAACTTCTACCATATAACTTTTAATATAATATAGTACTGATTATTCTGGAGATTTTCACTGTAATATTTCTAAATTTCACCTAGTAAAATAAAGTTATTGAATTTTATCATGAATAAAAGTAAGTATTTTTATTTAAGCATACTATTAATATATGCTTTTTGAATGAATATAGAGATGTGGCAGAGTAATAGTTGGTTATTATTACCATTAAAAAATATGATATTAATATGTATAAAAAATAAGTAAAAGGTTGGTTTCCCAAATGTTAGATTGAGACTGATTGACCTATACAAAATGGTGGACTGAAGGGCTTTCTTTTAAGTACAATGGTTTGTTGTTATCATTTACAGATTCACGTGATTCAGTTATTGAGAGTTATAAGAAGTTACTACTACGCCGATGGACAAAGAGTGACGACTCTATTTACAGAGCTAACAATTACTGACTACGAATTATTGATACTAGAAAATATCACTTAAGCCAGGACTTCTTACATGTTCAAGTGTGACCATCAAAATGCATGTAACAAATTTATTATTATTATATGCCTTTATTGATACCATGTTGATTTACTATCACTGTATAAATTCATTATTATTATATTAGTTTATTATTACTACCACCAATTTTATTGATGACATTGTGGTGATATTATTATTGATATGTACATTGATATTACTTGATACTACTATTAATTCACTATTATTATTATTTATTTGCAATACTTATACTGAGCTTATGATATACTAAGTATATGATATATTGAGCATGTGATTAATTTACTAATATTTAATAACTGTTTGATATCTTATATAAATCATTATATGGTTTTATTGTAGTAGTATAATTTTGAAAGTCTTTACTTATGCATTAATTTTATTTTTCTCTATATGATTTCTTGATGGATTGATAGTGCCGATACGATAATTATTTCATCAATTCAACACCCATACTAGTTTGCATATTTTCTCACCATACTGCCTTATTGGCTTAGGTATCATATTATGTTACTATTTATAAATTATATTGCTACTATATGTGATATTACTATTTCTATACATATTTATAATCATATATTTTTGGTGTTATAATTTGACTTCTTATATGCATAATGCTCCTTTGTAGTGCTTTGAGTTTAGTCATAAGATTTGGTTACTTACTCGGCTCTTAAGCTCTTTATATGTGATTAAATAATTTTAGGCTAAGGCAATGAAGTATAAGTGTGTGATTGACTAGGATCTTTTAGGTCCAAGTTAATACTATTTTAGTTATTCTTTTGTAGTCAGGGTAGTATATATATGTTATGATTGCATAGATTCCGAGTACTTTACTTAAAATTTGGGAAAATAAATATAAATATTTGTATTGATGTTTTCATAATAAATTTTATATTGATAAAAGAAATTAAATAGCTATGGCTATTATTTACTAAAAGATAAAAGAGCAATTCTTCAGAATTAGAATGTGGGGCATCATAATTAGTATCAGTGCATAGTTATTATAAGAATTAAATTGATTCTAGAGCTATAAAAAATTGGTTGTGTCGGGTAGATTGGGTAGATTAAGGTGCATTATTTTGTATCCATAATTAATACATTAGTAAATGACATGTAATAGAAGAAATTGTATGAATGTATGATTTGATGAGTTTTTATCTGATTTTAATTTGATTTGGATTTTGATTGTATGAATTTATTTTTTATCAATATTGTGCCCAAATCCTTAAGATAAATTTTGTGGATGATATTTTCTTAGGTGGGTAGATTATAATAATCTAAATTTTTTAAAAGAAGAAATTGAATTCTTATTTGAATTGCAACATAGCAAAGACAAGGAGAAATTTGAACTTTTAGTCTCAAGATTGCTTTGCCACTTTAATAAAAATTATTCCACTTGAGTTAGGTGATTCTATTCCTATCCCTATTTTTAAATATTTTAAGTTTAAATGTTTGATTCTCCAATAAAGTAATTTTAATGTATTTTTCTTGGATTTATTAAACTTCTTCTGTGTAACATTTTATATGATATAATACTACTTATTATCAAGATTTTAAATGTAACTTTTTTAATTTTACCTGGTTAAATAGAAGTTACTTAATATTATATGAATTTTGCAAAATGAAAGTGAATATTTATCTTTAAGCATACTGTTAATACAAGCATTGTGAATGAATATAAACATGTGGTTAAGTAATAGATGATCATTATTACTATTAAAAAATGATATTAATATGTGTGAAAAATAAGTAAAATGTTGGTTTCACTGATATTTGCTAGAGACAGATTGACCTGTTTATGAAGGTGGGCCAATCACCTTTTCTATAAATACTATAGTTTTGAGTTATCATTTACTAATTCACATAATTAATTGATTAAGAGTTATAAGGAGTTATTACTCTACCAAGGGGTAAAGAGTGATGACTATTTATTGAGCCACTAGTTAATGTCTATAAATTGTTGATGCTTAAAAACACTACTTAAGCCATAACTTCTTACCTGTTTATGTGTGACCACCAAAATGCATATTATAGATTCATTATTATTGCATGGCTTTACTGAGACTATATTGATTTATTGTCAATGTACATATTTATTGTTATTGTATTGCTCTTTTATTACTACCACCAATTTTACAAATGACATTGTACTAATATTATTACTAATATGAGCATTGATACTCTTTGATATTACTACTAATTCACTTTTACTGTTGCTTTTATTAATTCATTGTATAAATACTGAGCATATTATATATTAAGCATGTGATTAAGATTCTGATTTAATACTAATGTAGAATAACTGGATAGCATATACACATCATTATAAGGTTTAACTGCATTTATATGATTCAAACATTCTTTATCGATGCTTTGATTTTTTGCTTCATATGATTTTTTTAATGATTGATAGTCATGACATAATGATTATTTTATCAATTCAACACCCACACTATTTTAATGATTTTTTCATCTTACTTCTTTATTGGATTCTATATCATATGATTTTACTATTTAGATATTCTACTACTCCATGTGAGATTTACTTTTTTTACACATATTTATGGTCATACATTGTTACTGATATAATTTGACTGCTGACATGCATACTACTACTTTGTCATGCTTTCTGTTCAATTATAAGATTTGGTTACTTCCTGAGCTCTTGATCTTATTTTATATGGTTAAATGATTTCAAGTCAACGCAAGGGAGTAGGAGTGTGAGATTGATCAGGATCCTTCAAATTTAAGTTTATATTATTTTAGTTATTCTTTTGTATTCAGGGTAGTATAGATATGTTATGATTATATAGATCGTGAGTAGTGAACCAAATTTTTGAGGAGATGAGTATATATTGAAATGTTGATCAATAGTTTTATTTTTATTAGTATTTATATTGATAAAAAAAATAGATAGATTTGATTGTGTAAATTAAAAGCAAAAGAATAATTCCTTCAAATTAGATTCCTAAGCGTAACAAATTCCTTCTAATATATAAGTACAAATAGATTATTAAAATATGTACCATAGTTATGAACCAATTTGGAAAGTCATCTTCAAGTCTCTTTTTAACTTCTGTTGGCAATGATGTACTCAAATCATTTATGAACTTCCTATAAATAGTGTGAATCTTAAATCAATGTATCAGAAAGTGCATGAAACATTAACTTATACTTACTCAAGATATGGCTCAATTTTTTCATAATTAAGCAATGTGTATAATATGACAACTCTAATCTCTTTATTAATCAAATAATGTATTATACAAGCTCTTGTTGGCTTATCATATAATTGAAGATTGACCACAAATTGGATTACTAAGATTTTGCGATATAGTTGTCCTTATTGACTGTATATTTGAGTCAAAGAAGTAAGAGTAAAATTGTGATGACTCATATATTAGATATGCTTTACATATTGTCCTTCAGGATGTTTATTATTTTTAACAGTCTTATTTAGTTTATTTTGATACATACATGATGTATGATTATTAGTTAAAATTTATTAATATTTTAGAGATTTATATTAAGCTACCTCTCAAATGGTTTCATCCATCAATATTGAACTAGTCCAACAACCCCAGCCTTATATGGTAAATGCACAGGAAGATGTTCCATGTAGTAAAAAATCCCAAAGGGAATATATTCAAAAGTTTGCATTAAAAAAAAATATTATGCTAAATAAGGATCAATGCCTCTTAATTTAGTCTGGATGAGCATAAGCCTTTAAAAGAGATACTTAATCTAATTATGAGATTTAGAATTAAATCTAACAAATAACTAAAGCAATGGGTAGAAGACATTCCATGAAGATGTGACGATCTTGACTTTTCAATCCAAATAATTTCCCCAATTTTATGTAAAAGCATCTACTAAGGTTAGAAGCATATCCATTAGGTTATTTTAGACTATTCACCCATTCACAAATTGATTGTCTTTGCTTTAAACTGAAGGTAAAGGGGGGTTTTAGTTTTAGAAGTTGTCCATTTCCACCATCCCTCAACTTTCATTTTTTTCTCTTAAAAATATCCTTCAAGCCCATCTTCCATCTTACATTATCTTTAGATTTGCCCATGCTGTCCATCATTGTGTTGAATACATTATCAAAAATATTTTTTTCTTGATATGTACTACATCTAAGTTATATATGGTCAAGTTTATTTTTCAATACATCAACAACAAAAAATACTATTTTTGGTCCAATTATGATTCATTCTATACCCCAACACTTTGTAATTCGACGATGTTTGAGAGCTGATGATCATGGGCATCAACTTCACTCTTTCAAATATTTTCTCACTAGATAATCTTGGTGGAGGTTGTGACAATTTGATTTAATTTTTATTGAAAGCATCCATACTTTAATTAAATGGATGGTTGGCAGGTAAGAACATATTGTGAAAATCAAATCAAGTGTTCTTATCTCTATGCTTCAAAGGGGATAATTTAGTAAAATCTATGTTATGTGGGTAAGCTAAATTGCTAATAATGGTCCAACCTAAAAGCATAGTGTATGCTAGGAAGTGACAAATTACCCAAACTAACACTATCCTTATTAAAAAATTTTGTTTGGTAGAAATGTCATAGGTAGTCACTTCTTCCCACCATAATTTAAGGTCATCAATTAAAGGCTGCAAGATCACATATATCTTTATTTTTGGATTATGTGGGCTTAGAATGATAAGTGTAAGAAACATGAAGGGTTTCATCATACATATTATTGGAGGAAGATTGTAAGGGATGAGTATCATAGGCTAGCATGAGTAAGATGAAGTAAATTAACTATGGATTATAATTATCTTTGTATAGACCTAATCTTACATTTTTTGATTCTACAGTAAAAGAAGAATGTGAGCGATCAGAGTGCTTCCATGCCTCAATTTTTAACTACTGAGTTAAAACAACTTTTTATAAGATGTGTTTATTATGCTATCTTAAATGTGTAGCAATGATCATTTATTCTTATAAATGTTGAATTTTAGGAGTAATGGGTAAATAAATTAATAAACTAATTGGCATATTCTTATTGAGATTGTTGCAACTTGGTTTTTTTATTATTAAGATTCATGCAACCTGTATGTTTTTTATGATTCCAAATATTATTATTTTAGATTAATTTCTCCTAATATATTTTAGATGTATTGTTTTTATTGTTTATGTGTACTAACATTTCAAGAAAATCATACTCCAGATTATTGAAGACTGCAAATTAGATTAGATTAAAGTTCATTGTAAATAAAGTTTATAGTTTTTATTTTATTGAGTTTGAGAGTGTGTGATTGCAATTGAGTAACTGTGCACACACTACTTGGAAAGTGTTTAAATTTGTAATTTTTTTAAACTAATCGTACTGTATGATCTCATTTCATACGGAAGGATTTGTTTAGTGATTTTCCCCTACGAGCAGTCAAACAAATTGTAGGTAGAAAATTTTTCTAAGTACTGATCGTACTGCACGAAGCTTTTTTTGTACAAATGTCGTCCAAAGTACCAATTGGACGGGTCCCTTTTAATCCCGATGAACTTGAAAATTTGTTGAACGGATTATATTGTATGATGTCATCCTCATACAGACTCCATCTAGAGTACGAATTGGATAGGTCCCTTTTCATCCCGACAAACTTGAAAATTTTTTAAACGGATCGTATTGCATGATGTCATCTTCATACATACGTCGTCTAAAGTACGAAAATGTGGGGTCCCTCTTCGTCCCATTGAAGATGAAAAATTTTCTAGATGTTCGTACAGCATAAACTTGGTTCCTACTAGACAATCATCATGTATGAATTCATTTTGTATAGATTCATAAAAGGTTCGTACACAACAGTTTTTGAATTGTTTGTACATACAAACTTATGATCATATTGTATGATCTTACACACTCAAAATGGAAATTTTTAATTTTCTTGATGGTTTTTTGTGTCTTTCATATAAAAGGTACTTAAAAACTAACGTGAAACAGATTATTCTTCATGATATTTTCAAGAGCAAGTGAAAGAGTGAGTATGGGAGAGTGTTTGAGAAAGAGTTCGTGCAAGTGGAGTGTGAAGGGTTCACAAGGTTACTAAAAGGTAAGAATCTATTTTAGTTTTTGGTTATTACTCTTCATTTTCTTCTTTTTAGTTGCTTCAGATAAGATCTTTGAAGAAGATCTGGTATTCTGCCAACACTTGGAGGGTGTGAAAGGATGATGGTACTCTGCTGACACTTGGAGGGTGTGAAAGGATGACATAACTCTACCAACACTTGGAGGGTGTAAAAGGATGACGGTACTCTGACAACACTTAGAGGGTGTGAAAGGATAATGGTTCTCTGTCGACACTTCGAGAGTGTGAACAGACTATAATTCTTTACCAACACTTGAAGAGGGTGAACAGATGATGGTTCTCTACCGCACCAGGGATTGGTGGAAGAGAGGATTTTGAAAGGCTTCTTCGCCTTGCTGTTGGAGAAAAATGATAGTCACTTTGATAATAGTGCAATAACTGAAGAGGGAGTCTTCAGGGAGCGGATGTTGGTTGGGTTTGACCGAATCACTATAAATATTTGTGTCTTTTTATTTTTTACATTTATTTTCTGCAATTTATTTACTATGGTTGAAAAGCTATTTTAATCTAAAATTAAATTGTTATAAAATTAAATTGGTTTTCTTTTAAAAATTCTAAGAGAATTTTTAAATTACTAATTCACCCCCTCTTGGTTAGCTTTGGGATAATTGCTTAGGTTTAAAAACCTATATGAAATCAACAAATTGTATCAGAGCTAGTTTTAAAAATATTAGTTTAAACTACTTTTTAAAAAATGATAATGGATACTTTTTGAAACTGAAACATACTTGAAAGATATTTGATCTGTTATTTGACAATATCCCTTTTGATTTTTTGAAAATATGCATGGCAACTTTTCTTCAATCGCTTGGTTATCGCATGTGGATTTTAGTTCGAGAAGGGTATACTTGGCCACTAGACTTATAGACGGCATTAGAGTTGAAACACCTTTTTCTAAATGGACTATAGAAGAGTATGAATTAGCATGATTAAATGAAAAATATTTAAATAGTTTCTTTTGTGCACTTAAGTCTGAAGATTACATGCAGGTTCCCACTTGCAAAAGTGGAAATAATATTTGGGATAGGCTTTGTATTACTTATGAAGTGACTAATGAAGTAAAGTAATCTAGACTAAATATCTTATTACATGACTATAAATTATTTCGCATGAAACCCAATGAATCCATTTCTTATATGTACACAAGATTTACTCAAATAGTCACTTCTTTGCATACATTAAGTAGGGAATGAATGCTAAAATAGTTAATAAAATTCTTCAATTTCTTCCTACTACTTATGATGCAAAAATAACTACTATTATAGAGTCTAAGGACTTAAATATTTATTCTATTGATAATCTCCTTGAATCAGTAATTACTTACGAGCAAGGAGTGACTCAAAGAAAGATTGATGTAGGAGAACAGCGAAAGGAGAAGAATATGGCTCAAAAAGTGGATGACTTGGAGAGTGATCAGTCATAACTTGAGGATGATGATGATATTTCCTTGATGACAAGAAAACTTGGACATATAAAATCAGATTGCCCTAATCTTAAAGCCACTCCTAACAAGGAGAAAATAGAGGAGAAAGCAAATGTGAAAAAGGGAAAGAATAGATTATAGAGAGCTTTTTGGGCGAACTCAGCTTCAGATTTATCAGATATAAAAAAGGAAGAAGAAGTCATTAACTTGTGCTTAATGGCCAATAATCTTGATCAATTATATCAAGAAGAGGTATGTGACTTAACCTATAATGAATTGCTAGAAATTTTTGAAAGAATTCATGCTGCATATAAAAAACTCAAGAAAATACATGCTATATTAAACGTAGAAATGGAAGAATTAAAAAAAGAGCATAAAACCCTTAGGAAAGATCACACACATATAGACAATAATTACATGAGCTTACTTGATGAATTTCATGATTTGAATAAGAAAAATGAGTTACTAAGATTTTAGGGATGAATCTGAGAATAGAGAACACTATCTTAAATATGATAACACTATATTAGAAGATGCAAACTCATTTCTTAGAGTGACAGTAAAAGCTCTTGAGAAAAATAGGATATCCCCTACACTTAAAAAATTTACTAATCCTATTATGAGGTCAAAAGTTTTAAAATCTAGGAAAAGATAGCTTATTATCGGAGATTAAAAACTCTTTTCCTGGAGTTAAGTGCTTTACTTGTAAAATGATTGGACATATATCACACACTTATACTTTACATAGAAAAACTCATTTAGTGTGGAGACCAAAGATGCATAAACTAAGTCATATCATATATACATCTAGTTTTAATTTGTCAAAAGAAGAACCCAAACTTGTTTGGATTCCCAAGTTTAACGTTTGAATATTTTGCAAGAATGCTCTCATACTAGGCCTCATGTGAGCATTTGGTACCTAGATAGCGGTTGCTCGAAGCATATGACTGGAGACACTACATAATTCATATTATTGGAAGATAGGAATGGAGGCAAGGTTACACTACGGGATAATACCACTAGGAAAGTGGTTGGCACAGGTATGATCGGAAACTTGAATAATTTTTTCAATGAGAATATATTATTTGTAGAAGGCTTAAAGTATAATTTGTTAAGTATTAGCGAGCTATCTGATAAAGGGTATAGCGTTAAATTTTTTTCCCATTAGCTATATATTAAGCCTAAATGAAAACCATATATTAAATGAACTAGGGTAAATAATATTTATATATTAGATTTGAATTATATTAAAACTCCTAATGTTTTTTATTTAAAAATAATTTTTGATGAATAATGGTTATGGTATATGAGACTTTGTCACGCTAGTATGAAAAAACTAAGAAAATTTACCTAAAAGGAATTGGTTAGAGGTATACTAAAACTAGACTTTAGTAAGGATCACCTTTGTGATGCATGTCAATTAAAAAAATAGGTGAAGTCTTCATTTCATTCCACTCAGGATCTTAGAACCAGCAAACCATTAGAAATAATTCATATGAATCTTTTTGGACCGGTTAGCACTATAAGTCTAAGAGGGAAGGTATACGAATTTATGATAGTTGATGATTTCTTGAGATTCTTGTAAGTTAAATTTTTATTTCATAAAAGTGAATTATTTGAGAAATTTAGAGATTTTTAGACTTGAATTTAGAGGAAATTAGGATGTCAAATTTTAATAATTCAAAGTGATCATGGAGGTGAATTTGAAAATGAAAATTTTAAGGATTTTTGTAAAGAACTTGGAATTGATCACAATGTTTCTACACCTAGGACCCCTTAGAAGAATGGGATAGTCGAAAGAAAGAACAAAACATTAATTGAAGCAACTAGAGCCATATTGGCAGAATATATACTTCCTAAATATTTTTGAGCTAAAGCGATTAGTACTTCATGTTGTGTTCTGAATAGGGTGAACATAATATCAAAATTAAACAAAATACCATATGAGCTTCTTAAAGGAGGAACACCTAATTGTCACATTTGCATATTTTTGGACGTAAAGTGTTCATTCATAATAATAGAAAATATCCTTTAGAAAAATTTGATCCAAAATTAGATGAAAGAATTTTTTTTTTGATACTCTAGTGTTGGAAAATCATATAGAGTATTTAACAAAAAAACTTTAGTAGTTGAGGAGATGACACATATTATATTTGATGAATCTAACATTTTGGAAGAGTCAAGAATGAAAGAGGATGATATAGAAAATAACTTCCAATGGATTGAGAAGATTAATTTGGATGAAAATTTGGAACAAGAAAACTCGATGACTAGAGAATTAAAATTTTCTAAAAACCACACTAAGAAATTGATTTTAGGTGAACTTAGTGAGGGTGTTAAGACTAGACGTAAACTTAGTAAAGAAGTCAATCATTCTACCTTTATTTCAATGATAGAATCCACAAATGTAAATCAAGCACTTTCGAATAAATTTAGGATTTTAGCCATACAAGAAGAATTAAATAAGTTTGTAAGGAATGGTGTTTGGGAATTAATTGCAAGGCCAAAGGATCAAAGTGTAGTTGGAACTAAGTGGATATTTAAAAATAAAATGAATGACACAGGAGTTATTGTTAGAAATAAGACTAGATTGGTGGCTAAGGGGTATAATCAAATTGAATTGATTGATTTTGAAAATACTTTTGCCCCTGTAGCAAGACTTGAAGCAATTAGAGTTTTGTTAGCCTTTACCTATTTTAAAAAATTTAAGTTATTTCAAATGGATGTTAAAAGTGTCTTTTTGAATGGGGTGATACAAGAGAATATTTATGTTGAACAACCTCAAGGTTTTAAAAGTTTTAAATTTCCTTATCATGTGTATAAATTAAAAAAAAAAATTATTGTATGGATTGAAACAGTTACCTAAGGTTTCGTATGAGAGGTTAAGCACTTTTTTATTAAAAAAATCTTTTGTAAAAGGAAGTATGGACACCACTCTCTTTTTGAAAAAACTAGGAGATGATATACTCATTATTTAAATTTATATTGATGATATCATTTTTGGATCTACAAATAAAAATCTTTGTGATGATTTTTCTAAAATAATGAGTAGTGAATTTGAGATGAGTTTAATGAGAAATTTAAGTTACTTTTTTAGTTTTAACATTAAGTAAATTGAGGAGGGAATATTTCTTAGTTAGTCAAAGTATATTAAAGACATCCTCAAGAAGTATAAAATGGACAATACTAAACCAGTAAGTATACAATGAGTTCCTCAGCTCAGTTGGATAAGGACCCAAAAAGAAAATCTATTGATCAAAAGAAATTTTAATGGAATTATGGAATCTTTGCTTTATTTGACATCTAGTAGACCAAATATTATGTTTAATATTTGTTTATGTGTTAGATTTTATTCAGATCCAAAATAATCACATTTGATAGGAGTAAAAAAGATTTTTAGATATCTTTTGGGAACTCAGAACATAGGGATTTGGAATCTTAAGTACATCTCTTCATTTGAAATTGTTGGATATTCAGATTCAGACTTATAGGTTGTAGGGTTGATCGAAAGAGTACATCTAAAACTTATCAATTTATAATAAATTCTTTAGTTTCTTAGTCTAGTAGAAAATAGAATTCCGTAGCCCTATCTACTGCTGAAGCTGAATACATTGCCTTAGAAAGTTGTGTGACATAAGTTTTTTTGTTAAAAAAATAATTGATTGATTTAAAATTTATAATAGGCACAATCCTAATTTATTTTGATAATACTAGTGCAATTTTTATTTTAAAAAATCCTATTTAATGTTCTAGAACCAAACATATTGACATACGGCATCATTTCATTAGGGAACATATAGACAAATGAGAAATTGAATTGAATCATGTTTCAACTGAAAATCAACTTAAAGTCATTTTTACAAAACCACTAACCTTTGATATTGTTAACACATTAAAAAAAATGTTAGGTGTGATTGATCTTAATGCTAAGATAAAATTTTCTACAAACTTGATATGTTTTTATGTGTGTTTGTTTTCATTTTTGTGTTTATTTTTATTTTTATGTTTTTTTTTTTTAGTAATGTTTGTTTTTATTTTTGGTTTTTTGTTTTGAGATTTTTTTTATGTAGACATTTATCACTTGTGTAAGTTTGATTGAATTTAAAAAAAAATGGATTTTATTCATGCTGTACGAAATTGTTTTCGTACCGTACAAATTATATAGCATATCAATCATTATTTTTGGTGTTGAATGCATGAATCTTAATTTTTCTTTATAGATTGTACTGTACAATAACCTCATCATCCTGTATGATGATCTGTATTCATTTTTATGCATGTGGATGGTTATTTGGGTAGAATCTATTATTATGACTGATCATATGCACGAACAAAAATTTCATCTATACGATCCACATGTAATTCTCTGTGGGGGATGAACCTAACTATCATAAAATTGATCTTAAATAATTTATCATCCTATATGAACACATGTTCATCTGTATGATCGTATGGTTAAAAAGTTTGTATGAAATGACACCTCATAAATTATGTATTTATGAAAAGTCATTTTATTTTGGACTTTATTATTCGTCTATTCAAAAAAATTTTTGTCCCGTATGATCTCATGATTGTATGAACGAATCAAATTTTGTACTATATGATTGATTATTTTTCTTTAAATAGGAGGGTTATAGAATTCATTTTCATTCACTTCCAAACCCTTCTTAAATCCTTCTAGAGACACCAATCTAAAAAGGCAAGTTCTAGCAAGCATTTTAGAGTTACTAAGGGATCATCATCCAGGGGTGGGGACGACAACTTTCTGTATAGAGATAATGAGGATTCCTACTATAGGTATATATCCTCTAAAATAACTCCTTCAAGAATTCTGATTTAAGATGATATCCACTTTTCAGTTATGCCTCTATTTGCTTCAACTCAGATCTCCTTCATTCTGACTTTGATCTATGCTTATCATAGAAAGTCTTTTTACTATTTTCATGCAAATATAAGATTCAATGAGGATGAGAGTATGATAACATCATTTGTCAAAAAGCAATGGGTGGAAATCACTAAGGAAGATTTAGGAACCTTTCTTCATTTTAGGACTCATGGGACTAGAGCACACACATTAACCTCTAAATCCAATTACTACTGGTCTGAGATAAACAAAGCTCTTAGAGGTGTAACTCAAACTTGTCACTTGGCTAGAGTTTACACTTTAAATCAAAATGCCAAGATCATCCAATATGTCTTAAGGACTTCAATCATTCTTAAGGCTGGTGATCGCATAAACATTACTCCTCTTCTGGCCACCGTTATATATTTGATCATGACTAGACAAGTAATTGATGAGGCCCAACTCATTTTGGATTATATTCATAATATTTCTGAAATTGGGTTTCCTTCTCATAAGAGGAAGAAAAATATTACTCTAGTACATTTAGTAACCTACATTTTGGAAAAGAAGTACAACATTCTTCATCCTGATCCTCCTACTGAAATGCAAATATTTTTCACTGATGCCTCTTTTTGATCTCTTTTTGGAAAGAATGAGAATTCAAGTGAGGATTCTGAGGGAGAAGAGGGAGCACTTGCACCTGCTCAAGGACCTGATCAGAACTTCTTTCTAGAGATGGTCCAGTGATCCGATCATATGGAGAGTCATTTTGATTAACGTTTTGATCAAATTTAGACTCACTTAAATCAGCAAGATGCACAGTACCAATAAGATATGGGATGGATCTGAGGTTAGTTTGACTCAGTGAATATGAATATAGCTATGATGAATAGCTATTTCTTAGTCTTCAACCAGCCTCCTCCTTTAGATCAGGGTCCTTTGGTGTTTTTGTTATATTTCTTTGTAGTTACTTTTGCTAGTCCTTTCCTGATGATGTGATGATGTCTATGTGAATTTCTTTATGTAGTACTTATTTCTATGTTTAGATTTGTGTTTATGTTATAATATTTTGAAGTTATATTTATTGATATCAATGGCTTTAATGTATTTGATCTTGTTGATATCAATAAAATTGTCATGTTTTGTTTAGATGAATCTATTTTTAGTTTGAAATGTTAGTTTGCCTATATGAAAAGCCTGTTTTAATTGATCTAAAAATTGTAATAAATTAACATGCATTACAAAATTAATTTCATTATGAATTCTAATTTTTAAAAAATTTATGTTAACTTATAACTCGATCAAGTTAAGTATATCAATCTCATTTCTTTTTTAGGCAAACATAATTTAAATATCATTATTATAATTTTAATGCCATATTATTTTTTTATTTCTTTTTTAATATAATTATTTTTGTAATTAGAGAATTTTTTTTTTAGATTATTAATTTTGGAAAGATCAAATAAAAAAAGAGAGGGAAAAAGGGGAGTATATAAAAAAAAAAGAAAATGTACAGTGTGTATAAAAATTGAAAGAATGCGCAATGGTTTGTAAAATAAAAAGAGGCATAAAATTAGCCAAAATAGAAAAATATGCATAAATTATACCACAAATATTTAAAAAGATGTGCAATATCACCAATTGAATATATTCTTTCCTCTATCGTTTAATCTTTAATTCAAATCAATCTAATTTTTAATTATATTTTATAATAAAAATTAAAATTAACTAATCCTCATTTCATCACTTTTGTAATAATACTCTCTATCTAATTGTCTAGAATGTTTCATGACCTTGATAATTTTTTTTTATTTAAGTTATTCCTTAATTTAAACTTTTTGAATCTTTTTTTTTTTTCATCTTATATAATTAACTTTGTTATTACAATTAAATTTCAATATCTTTCAAGATCAATTATTATGGTTTCTCATTTGACATCTTTCATTTCAACGTTCTTATTTCCTTTTTATTGTTATTAAAAGGGAGAGTATTATTATTTTTGTTTTTGTGTATTGTATTTCATGTGTTTGTATCCTTATGTTTGAGTTTATTATTTGTGTTTTATGTTTAAAAATAAAATAAAAAAATTGTGAGCTCTTCATGAAATATCCCTATATTCACATGTTTTATTTTTTTAGGGGGAGCTAAAGAGAAATTCAAGGTATACATGTTAACTCAAAAAATAATTATTTTACCATCATAAAAAAAAGGGAGATTATTGAGATTGTTGCAACTTAGTTTTTCGGGTGCTAGGATTCATGCAGCCTGTATATTTCTTATGTTTCCAAATATTATTATTTTAATTACAATTTCTCCTAACATATTTAGGATGTTTTGTTTTTATTGTTTGTGTGTACTAACATTTCAGAAAAATCATACTCCAGATTGTTGAAGATCTCAAATCAGATTAGATTATGGTTCATTATAAATGAAGTTTGTATTTTTTATTCTATTGAGTATGAGAGTGTGATTTTAATTGAGTAATTGTGCACACTCACAATAGGTGAGTGTTTGAAATTGTAAATTTTTAAAACTTATTATACTGCAAGATCTTATTTCGTACATGATGATTTGTTCCATTATTCTGCCCAATGAGTAGTCAAACAAACTATAGGTAGAAAAGTTTTCTAAGTTTTGATCATATTGTATGAAGCTTTCTTCGTACAAATGTCGTCCAGAGTACGAATTGGATAGGTCCCTTTTTGTTTTGATGAACTTGAAAATTTTTTGAACGGAACATATTGTACAATGTCGTCTTCGTATAGACGTTGTCCATAGTATGAATTGGATGGGTCCCTTTTTGTCCAGATGAACCTAAAAATTTATTGAACGGATCGTATTGTATGATGTCTTCTTTGTACAGATGTTATCGAGGGTATAAAAATGTGGGTCCCTCTTCGTCCCGACCAAAATGAAACATTTTCTAACTATTTATACAGCACGAACTTGGTTCATACTAGACTATCATCATGTACGAAGTCATTTCATACATATTCACAAAAGGTTCATATGCAATAATTTTTGAATTGTTCATACGTACGAACTTACGATCGTACACGATCAAAATGGAAAATTTTAGTATTCTGGACATTTTTTGTGTCTTTCATAAAAAAAGTCGTTAAAAACTAACGTGAAACAAATTATTCTTCATGATTTTTTCAATATTAAGAGAAAGAGTGAGTTTGAGAGAGTGTTTGAGAGAGATTTCTTGCAAGTGGAGTGTAACGGGTTCACAAGGTTACTCAAAGGTAAGAATATCTTTTGATTTTTGGTTATTACTCTTCTTTTTCTTCTTTTTAGTGCTCGAGAGAAGATCTTTGAAGAAGATCAGGTACTCTTCTGACACTTGATCGGTGTGAAAGGATGATGGTACTATGTTGACACTTAGAGGATGTGAAAGGATGATGGTACTATGCCGACACTTGGAGGGTATGAAAGGATGGTGGTACTCTGCCGACACTTAGAGGGTGTGAAAGGATGAAGGTTCTCTGCTAACCACTTGGAGAGTCTGAACTGATGATGGTTATCTGCCGGCACTTGGAGAGTATAAATAGATGACGGTTCTCTGCCGCACCGGAGATTAGTGGAAGAGAGGATTTATAAAGGTTTTTCTGCCTTGTTGTGGGAATAAAAGAAGAGTCACTTTGGTAACTGTTGACCTCATTTTTGTATGAGGTCATTAAGGACCCATCCGAATCAATCCTGACCCTAAAATCTCTCCATACCTTAGATAAATCATGAACTTAGAATCTAATCCAGACCCTATGATCAAGTCCACACTTTCAAACTCTAAATCCAGGTCAAATCCAAAATCCAGACCCAAATCCAATGCTAAAAGGCCAAGTCCTAAAAGCCTTTTTCAGCAAATTTTCAAACACTTCAAAATCAATCAAATGACCTCCGATTCAGAGTCTGTCAGTTGCATATTGATAGGACATGTCTCTGGAGGCAACCCTCCAAATCTGAACCCATTCTGAGGTCTCTAACCTTAGAATCCAAATATA
Source organism: Dendrobium huoshanense (assembly GCA_016618105.1). Lineage (NCBI taxonomy): Eukaryota > Viridiplantae > Streptophyta > Magnoliopsida > Asparagales > Orchidaceae > Dendrobium > Dendrobium huoshanense. The sequence continues at coordinate 32,067,005 of CM028345.1, forward strand.
AATCCAAAGGCTGTAAAACCTACAAATATTTACGGCCTATGCCACTGGATCTGCCATCCGGTGGATTTTGACCTTAGAGCTCTCTCCAAAGCCTCTAATTACTTCCAGACCCTTAATTATAACTCACTGAACAGTAAACTGCATTTTGGTTGACCCACTTTGACCCCCAGTTGACCAGGGGTCAAAATGACCAAAATACCCCTATAGGGCTCAAATGGTGATTTCAAACCAAATGAACTCCGAATTGAACACAACCACCTCCAACAAGTTTCAAATGTCATTTCAAATCTTTTGAACCTATTCCCAACCCTTGGGTCAACCTGGTTGACCAAGTCAACAGGTTTGACCAAAGAGGCCCTTTAAGGGTCTAAATAGGTGTTTTGACCCAAATGACCTCTCTAGGCCATGCAACAACTTCCATTGGTCTTAAAATATCATTTCAAACCTGTTGAGCCAAAACCCAGGCCCTGGGTCAACCTGGTTGACCAGGTCAACCCAGGTTGACCAAATAGGCCCTTAAGGGCTCAAATAGGGATTTTGATCAAATTGACCTCCCCAGACCTAGGGACCACCCTCAATGGTCTCCAAATACCTTTTCAAACTTGTCCAGCCCAGACTCACCCATTGGGTCAACCTAGTTGAACCAGTCAACACGATTTGACCCAATGAACCCTTAAGGTTTCAAATGAACCATTTCAACCCGTTTAACCACGTCAATATCTTCAAACCCTTAAAATCATTCTATTCAAAGCCTTGAACATTTTTAAACCTATTTTGAGCTCAACCCAACTTGGTTTGACTAAGTCAACCCTCAATTCAAGGTCAAAGCTTGGTGGTGTTTGCTCCTATTCCTACCAAGCCTTGACTTTGACCTTTGACCCTTGATTGAATTACTCCAAATATCCCTCTACCTCCTTAAGTGCCACATCATCAATTTTGACCTGGTTGACTGGTCAAATCAAGTTGACAAAGCCTTAAATCCCACTTTGAAATGGTCAAACCCCCTCTAAATCTCAAGTATCTCCTCTTCAAGCTTTGGGATTTGCTTAGTCAGCAAGAGAGTAGCCCTCCTATGCCACCTCAGCCTCCCTTGACCCGTTGACTGGTCAACAAAGTCAAACCAAGCCCTCAAATCCTCCCAAATGGCCATAATCAGCCTTCAATCCCCTTTCCCTTGATTTGAGCTGCTCTAGTCGACCCATTTATCACCTAAAGCTCTCTAATAGGCTCCCTAACCAAGCCCAACCCTGGGTTTAGCCTTAAGAGGCAATGGTCCCCCCCACCTCTCTAAGGTTGGTCAATGGTTGGAGGGCCTTTCCCAGCCTTTCTCCCTGCCACCTGACGGCTTGGGACACTTGTCCCTCATCAGGGAGAGCCCCCTGATGCATCCCAACCATCTATTTGGCTTGGGGATGTTTGAATAGAAAAAAAGGCCCAAAAAGCCTTTCATTCTAACCCTATCATTCTCTCACCACCTCAAGCCCCTCCAATTGAGTTCTCTTCTCTTTCAAACCCTCAACCATCTCCTCTTCATATTCCGACCAAAACCCAGCCATTGAACCTCGCCGGTGAGTGCATTCCGGCGAACTCAAGCTCAAATCCGTTCAAAGCTCATTCCAGGCGATTCGTGGAGCGTTGGAGCTTGGATTCAACTAGGAACTTAATCGTGGACAGTCTACAAGCTCAACCATCCATTTAACGGTTCAATCCGTCCCAAAATCAAGGTGAAAACTGAAACCCTAGAGCTAGGTGCACCAGTCTAAATAGCTTTTTATTAAGCTTGTTTTAAGTAAAATAAAATAGCCCCCAAAATTTCTGTTCACAATGTTAATCTGGATTTAAAATTTCAAAACATTTCGCCTTCTGGATCGTCAAAACGGGCTAAAAATAGGTTCTAGGGCCAGGTTCGCTGCCTGCATGAACGCAGCCCTATTTGGTCCGTTGATCTTTCGATCAACGGATCTGATCGCGCCGTTCTGCGCGTTGATCGGACGTGTATTTGATTACGTGCCGCGGGTTGCAGTCCGGCTCGATCTTGACCGCACATTCAGAACCACGGGATCTTTTCTCCGCCATTTGATATCCAAACGTTGAGATCAAACCGCGGGGCTGATATCCACCGCCGGATGGAACCTGAAGGGGATCGAACGGCTGCCATTTGTGCTGAGCTATTTAAGTGAATGCCGTGTGGACCCGCGCCGCCACCACACGTTCGATCCAGTGCCCACCACCTGTCTCACTAATAGCCGCCTCTGCGCTGGACGAATGCGAGATCGCCACGTGGCCTCCGCCGCCGCCAGACTCTTAAAAATGATTTAAAATTCATTTTTAAATCATTTTTAGTTCAAAAAATTTAAAAAAAAAATTTATTAAAATTAATTTTAAAGATATATATATATATATATATATATATATATATATATATATATATATATATATATATATATATATATATATATATATACTTATAGAATGAAACATTTTAATTTAAAATCAGAATTAATTTAAAATATTTTTAATTATTTTAATTATTAAATATTGATAAATTAAAATTTATTAAATATTAATTTTAATTTAAATCATTTTAAAATATTAAAATATTAATATTATTTTCAATATAGTCAGAGATTATTATTTTTAAATTAAGGTTAATTTGAGATATATATATATATATATATATATTTTAAATTAATTTTAACTTATTTAAATATTTAATTAAACTTAATTTTAAATAATTTTAAGGTTATTAAGTGGAAATTATTTTAAATAATTCTAAAATCTCAGAAAATAGCCAATATTTAATTAAACTTAATTTAGATATTATTTTAAATACTAAATTATTTAAATTCATTTAATTGCTTTAAAACTTTAAAAATTTCATATAAATTCAATTTAAATCAGAAAAATATTAATAATATATCAAAAATTTTGAAATTTTGAATACTTTGATTTAAAATTAATTTCAAGATTTAAATTCTTGTTTATTTTTATAATTTAAGTTATTTGAATATCTATGATAATTAATTAATATTTAATTATATATTATACTAATTATTTTAAAACTTAAAAATTATTTTCAAATAACCTTGAAAAATCAGTGGATCTCTCAAGTTTTAAAAATTTTATTTTAATATTATTTTAAATTATCTTATTTTAAAATTAATATCCTTATAGGTTTACATATGAAAATACCTATATTTTGAAAATTACTTTAAAACTAGATATATATTAAACCTTTAACATAATTGAGAGATCTTTTGAAACTTTAAACCTAGATTGAGATTGATTGAATAACATTAATGGGGAGAGATCATTAATCAATGAATAATCAATTTGTTAATTATTCATTGATTAATTTTCTAATCAATTAAGTCTTATATTAACCAATGCATGTTTAGGGTACACTCACTCGCACTTAGTCTAAGGCTCTCTTACATCTAGGAATTGGTTGCTATTGTGTGTTCATTTCATGCTTAGTCAAGGGTTAGTGAAAATCTTGATTCAAACCTAATCAACCTAGTGACACAATTAAGGATAAAAATTAAGGACTTTGATTAGAGAACTTGGAAAATTTATTGTGAATAGGATGTACTTCACTTGAACTTGAAATATGAACCACTTAAACTTAGTGACACTCTCAGCCTTAGGAAAAATTTTTATTGATTTTTGAAATAATTAAGGCCCCTAATTAAATTTCTTAAGTTTAACCCTTAATTAAGCCATTAAACCTTCCAAAAAATATAATAAATCCATTTTAAACCAAAAAAATATGTATAACCCCTCTAACTGACCATTTTTGAATCCTCAACCCATGAAAAATTAAACAAAAATTATTTGACAGCAATCTGAGTCTTAATTTAATTTTAATTGAAATTGAATATTTAATCAATATAATTAATTAAAAAATATTAAAAACTCCCAAAATTTCCCAAACACTTGGGAATCTCTCCTTAGGTCATTTCTGACCTTTGGAGTTGATTTCAAGAAGTTTGGGATTCATTTGGAGAAAAATCACAAAAAAGCCCTCTAATTAAGAAATTTCAAAAAATTCATTAAATAGTAAAATCTTCGAATATCCATAACTAATTCCAGAAAAATCCAAATCACCCAAACTCACTTGCATTCAATTCCTAATAAGGTCTAATATCTATTAAAAATATTAAATTCTAGAAATCTATAATATTTCAAAAAGTCAACAAATCAGTCAACTCTAGGTCAAAACTAGTTCAAAACTTCAAACCTTCGTAATAAAATGTAGAAAAATCCGATTTTAGCGTACTTACTGTCTAACTGATTGTAGTAAGGTCTAGTATTTTAATAAAATGTTAACATTACAGAAAACACCCTTAATCAAATAGTCAATTTTCAACCCCTTAATTAATTGATTAAAATATTCAAAAATTCATAAAACTCAAAATTACTTTGAAACTCCAGAAAATGTTAACTTAATATTTAAAACTTTAAACAAATCTTTTAAAATACAACAACCATCCTAAAGATGAAGTTTATTGGCTGGACTACTCCGGGCTACGGGGCTAAGTGTCCTAAGGAGGCTGGTTCCTCGAGCCTGGTGGCACAACGCCACGAATGGATTCCAAGGGATGTTAAACCTTAAAAATAGATTAATCATTAATTATCTAACCTTTTAAAACTTCTAATTTAACTACATTAATTTGGTTTATCGGCTGGACTACTCCGGGTTGCGGGGCTAAGTGTCCTAAGGAGGCTGGTTCCTCGAGCCTGGTGGCACAACGCCACGAATCGATTAATGACAAACTTAAATTAATCAATTTTTAAAATCAGCAAACAAACATTTCTAACAAAATTTATTAATTTTTAAGCCTTAATCAGCCTAAAATATTTAATTATACCGGATATCACTGGGTAACCCAGGCCTACGAGGCTATTAACTTAGCCCCAAGGAAGGTGAAATAAACTTCACGGCCTCGGTGTGAAACAAAGGTGATATCCAACAAATAATTAAGTAAGTCTTAAAATTAACCTCAAGCCATTAATATTTGAATTCAAACTTAAATCCCTTAAACCTTCCAACCAATTGAACCTTAGATAACTTTAACTAAAAATCCTAATTAGGATACCTCAAAACCACACGACCTACCTCACACACTTTAGATGGTTTGCTAGGATCACCGACTCTAGTTTTAGGATAGGCCGGTTTTTTATTTTCTGCAGTTGTGTGCTGAGTTTTCGAATTTTTACTGCATGCTGTTTGCTAGTGTAGAATTGATGTGTTTATTTACTTACTTCCTGCATTCTGTGATTGATTGTATGTTAGATTTACCCCTAGGTTAGGAGCGAATTATACTTGTGCAATCCTATGCAGGTGGCCATGCTCATACAAGGAGCTGAAATCAAAGGGGGAAGTCAATAAAAAATATATATATACTCTTTGCACAGGTACCTGCCGCGCTTAAGACCCCCTTTAAATAAAAAGAGCATGGCCAAGTGTGGCTAAAAATTGCATTTCAATTTTTCATATTATAACTGCTTGGGAATATATACAACTATTGATTATTAGGATAATCTCGCAGAATCGAGTCTAGATTTTTTTATTTCTCTCAATGTAAATTTAATTTAGTTAAGGTTGTAATTCTTTAAAATGATTTGAGATTGGGATATGAATATCCAATTTGAATTCCAAAGAGGTGAAGACATCCCTAAAGGGGAGAGTCTTCTTCCATTTGGAAGTTAAATTAGGATACTTTGCAAATATCCAAAGAGGAAAGAAAACACCTCGATCAAGGGGGAGTTTCTTTCCATTTGGATATCCTGAACCGACGAATCAAGATGTTCGTGAGAAGTTGAAGGATTGGACAACGAGAAGAATCCCAGATCTCAAAATCATTTGATTTAGGATTAGAAATCTGGGTTGTAGTCAGTGGTGCCCTGCCACTTTAATTTCTTGTAATTTTTAAGATGTAATAATGAGTGGTACTTGCCATATGGACTTTCAATTTGATATATTTAATTGATTTATTTAATTGATTTCGCATTAGAACTCCTGCTTTTCTAGTCTTTTTATTTGCATGCCGCATTTGATTTAGCCTGGAATTTGAATTTAGGCTCTTAGGGGTCTGTCAAAAAATTCTTCTACTTTAAATAAATAAATTTTTTTTTAAGATAAGATAGAAACTCTAAACGGTCCTAAGAAGTAAGCTCGGACTCGCCGAGGGTTTTTTATGCATTCATATTATACTTTCTCAACCTTGTTAGGCATCTCCCCGCCTGCGAGTTCTGGCAGACCACCTGGCCTATGAGGGTGCCGATCTGTCAAGGGGATGTTATGCAATCTCTAGGGAAAAATCTATTTTCTAAGCCAAAATTTTTAAACTACTACATACAAATTTCGCATTCAATCGAGTCAATTAGCATGCATCGCATTAGTAACAAATTTAAAAGAGACTGATATTTAATTGCATCTATTTAGACATCAAATACCCGACATAAGTTAAGAGGTCAATTAAGGATCCGCTCTAGATGTCGACCTCATTCCTCTAAAATTTTATAATTAACGTCCCTACCACTCTACAAAAAGACCGGACTCATAATTTTAAATCGTTTAGGTGGTTTAGCTGGCTCCCCAATCCAGGCCGGGGTAAGACCAGATTTGCACTGCATTAGCTAGGTTCGGGTCACCTTTTAGTGCCCAATTTAGACTTAGGTTCTGAGGCCGGCTCGGGCCATAAGACCTCAACTTCCGGAAATTGAATCCCAAATTTCTAATAAAATGAACCACTTAAACTAAAAATTTCTTTCAATCAAATACAAATACAAGCCTAACACTTAAGATAGATTGGGGTGTTTCTGAAGTAATTCAGAATCTCAAAACACCTCCTACACTTCTTCCTTTGACTCCAGAAATAAGTGCTCAACATTGAACCAATCCCACTTGAACTTCCAACCTTTATCTTCTTTGACATACAGCTTTGAAAATCTTAAATGAAATTTACACCGCTATTTTAATCGAGAGTTTTCGTAGGAAATTTCGATTTCCTACGATGTAATTAACTACGAGGGCTTGCGCTCGTAGGAGATTTAGAAACCCAGATCTAATTTTCAAAATTAATTTTTTTTAAAACCTTCAATTAATTATCTTTGGGAATTCAAACAAGAATGGCGATCGTTATCGTCATATTCAAAATTTTGGTAATAAGTAATATCATCTTTCTTCGGGAAGATATATAATTTTATTATCATTATTTTGATTATGAAATTAACGATCTCTTATTCAAATTATTATGGTTAAACAATTGATTGAACATTATTTTGATCTTTCGAGATCATACATGTTCCCCCTTGAGTTTGACTACGATAATTTGGATAATTTTAACGTTTTGAAATTATGACCAATTAGTGAATGATATTCTGTCTATTTGAGATAATATATATCATTCCTAATGTTGTGTTCTATTTCAAAGCTACAATTTGAAAATTTAATATATTCCCAAAGAAAATTAATATATTTTCAAAACTATACATACTTAAATATATTTTTCAATCAAAATAAAAATGGCGACTCCACTGGGGATTTATTTTACTTTCCATCTTTAATAGTGGTATAAATTTTATTGAATCGGTAGTCTTAACTACCCTTCTCTCCGTTGGTCCCTCTCCCATTTCTTCCTTGGGTGAGCGTGGCCAACTCAATTAACACGTGTGTAATGAGAGGTGAGTGTAGGAAGCCTTTCTCTAGTTTAGGCTTGGACATTTTGCCTCCAACTTGGTTGGTAGAGCGAAAGAGTTAAGCCTATCCCTTTCTAAACCTTTCTATAAATGTTAGAAACTAGCGTGCTCGGGATACTAGTGGCACGCCAAGTTATATAACTTATAGAAAATTTCCTCAATTTTCAAAATCTAAATTCTAATCTTCTAGTAGAGTTTTAATCCTTCCAACTTCTAAATAATCGTTATAATTGTATCATTGTATATTGAATTATAATAATTTCAATTCGATATATACGATCAAGCATAACATTCACTTTTAAGGTTCGTCTTAAAATTTAACTATATCGGTAGAATTAAGCTATGACATTTCATTCTTAGTCCACTAACTAGAATGAAATAGTCAAGTAAATTCCAAATGAATCTCCCCTAATTAATGTGGACCTTTTTGTTGGATGAAAATTCAACACCTCGAGTCCCAAAATAAGGGGAGATGCTGCCGAAATTTTTCTGAATTTTTAGATATCTCTTTTAAAAATCAAATCGAAATCGATTGTTGTTATATGTCTTCCTACGAAGATCATCATAGTTGGCACATACAACACATCTTTGAATCTTCATGGCGAGAGTTTGCTTTCGGCAATCTCACCCCTTTAATCATATTTGAAAATCTTTGGTATTTTCCTCTAATAATTGTAGACCTTTTTGTTGAATGAACATTCAACGCATTGAGTCTCAAAAAAAAGGGGAAATGCTGCAGGATTTTTGAATTTCCAAATCTCTATCTTTCAAATCAAATTCAAACATCTTCTCCAAATTCATCCAAATCAAATTCAGATCATCATTGTTATATATTTTCTTACAAAATCATTTTGTAGTTGAATATATACAATGACAATTCAAACTCTATTTCAATCAAAATCAAACTCTATATTATATCATTTTATACCGGGTTATAGCTCTTATAACCCGATATATATGATAAAATATAAATCTATTTTTAAATTTAAGTTTCTAATTCAAATCTTCTCCTCCTCAGAAAATCAAATTAACTGCAATGGCTGGCAAACTGCTATTTTCAATGGATCGTGACTTACTGATTGAAGAATTGGTTTATGAGAACTCGATCCAATTCGGAATAGGGTTTAAGTCCCTTAGACTGGTGATGAATGGAAACACTTTGGTTGACCTTGCTGTTGAGGGCGAGAAAGATGCCCCTGTAGTTCAATTAGCCATAGGAGCCGGGAACGATGCCCCTCCTAGTCTGTGGTCAGCACTAGATGTTGCTAACGCACCCAAAGAATTTCTCGAGGATGCAAAGAAACTGGAAGCCGCCGTTGCGGCCAAGACAGTGTTTGAGAATGGATCTTCTAGTTCTGAGACTCTTTATGGTAGTAAGAATTCCAAGAAGAACTACCTCAGGAGATTAAGAAAGAAAATAACCAAGACCAAGATGGTGGCCAAGCTAAAGGCCTTGAGTAAAGTCAACCTTTAGGCTGCCGAGGAGCTGCCAATCCCTGCCTCTTCTCCACTCCTTAAAGGGAGTCGTTTTCACCCCCTCGCAGCTACTGCAGGGGAGGAGAGAGTTACTCGGATAGCTAGCACTCCGCCTAGCCCAGTAGACTATTCTGTTAAGAGAACCCCAAAGGAGAAGCAAGTTCTGAAAACTAGGATGCTTAGAAATATCATCCATACTTGTGCTGCTCAAGTGGGGCAAACTAAGGAACAGTATGTGAAACACTTGAAGGGAGTGATTTCACATAAACTTGAGAAAGAAGTTCTGAAGGAAGAAAAGTCTGAAGCCAAGAACTTGACTCCTCAACCAGTGAGGAAGAACAAGAAATTTGTCAAACAACCTGTATCTTCACATAGTAGCAGACCACCGACCCCACCTTCGAAACTGTCAAAGCTGGCCCCAGTGATAGCAAAGTCTAAAGAAGTCTTTAAAGAGCTGAAACCAATTGATGTTAAGGGCAAGAGGCCCATGTCACCAGAAGAATCATGTGCAAGAAGGAAGTTCAGTAGATGTATTGGAATTTAATTCAGGGAACCTCAAATTCAGATACCAGTTGAACTCCCTAGACTCCCAATTCAAGGAAGTGAGGACTCTGTTCGTGTTGATGTTGGAGCCCCCGCTGTTCAAGCACCTCCATCATCAATTAAGACAGACGTCCCTCACCTTACTAAGGATGTCACCCTTGCGACTACCGACTCCGGGACAGTCGGAGGGAAGGAGATGACCCGAGATCCTGATCAAGAGATGTTATATCAGCTGGTTAGTGAAGAAATCACTGAAGAGGATGCTAAGATCAGTAATATCTTTGATAAGTTAGATGTGAAAGAGTATGATCAAGTGATGGACTACGATGGATACCTGTCAATTTATGCTGAAGCAATAGATAGGAGGCCGGTTGAGGAAGTGGTTCAAGAAATCAGAGATATCTTAAGAAGAAGGCCGTTGATGAATTCAATCCAGATGAAGATGATCTGTTAGTTGAGGAAGAGCCAATAGCGGATGTCCACATGGTCGAGACTCGAGCATCAACTAAAGAGTCTGAGCCTTCTAAACACCGCTCCGATAAAGAAGAAGAGTCAGCAGCAGTTGACTCAGATTCCAATACCTCTGTTAAACTGAGAGATAAAGATGATTACATCAAGAGTCTGGAAAGAAAGGTCGAAGAGAAGATGCTAAAGGTAGAACAAATGCAGAGTCAGATGTTCCAGGCACAATAGTCTAAACCCGAGCAGTTGCAGCCCACAGTACTCACAATGGGCGAGCACAGCAGGAAGGCTGATTCTAGTTTCAAGATTCTAGAAATCACTCCTCCACCAGAAAAAGATATCCGTCAGATGATTGAAACCCAGGTAAGGGAGCCTTAGCCCATTCACAAGGAACTGTATCTATTCCAAAGGGTAGACCCTACCCCGAGGAATATGATTTGGTTCCTTATCCTAAGGGTTTTGTGCCACCTTCTTTCAAAATTTTTAGCAGCTTAGAAAATCCAAGACAGCATCTGGCCCATTTCCGAGCAAGCTGTTGTAATGCAGGAGGGTTGGATGCTCTACTCTTTTGTCAGTTTGTGAGTAGTTTGTCCGGTATTGCTTTTGAGTGGTACGCAGATCTACCGAATGGTTCTGTAAAAACTTTCACAGAGCTCGAGGGTCTCTTTTTAAGAGGTTCTCAGGAGCTAAACAACAAGTAACCATTGGTGATCTCGTCATCGAAAAGCAAAAATCGGGCGAGTCTTTAGTCGACTACATCTTGAGGTGGCGAAACCTCTCGATGAAATGTGAACCCCAACTGCAAGAGCAACATGCAGTGAAAATTCTTCTAAAGAACATCCACGGGCCTATTGCTTTTCTGTTAAAGGGGTTTACAATTAAAACCTTCGAAAAGCTTCTTAACAAAGCTAGTAATCTATAAGAAGAGGCTCCCAAAATGCCATTCTTGAAGGATTCTACTGAAGATAAGAAGGTTAGTAAACCGTTGAAGTCCTTTGAAAAGAGGACAGCAACGGTTTCAACAGTCGACAAGGGAAAGAAGCCGGTCAATGTTCAATCAAGTAATCTTACTGTTCAACAAACTCAGAAACCTCAACCGTTTCAGGTTACTTCTCAACCTACCAGAGAATATTACC